>CM040245.1:151205884-151648484 GCA_022545495.1 Chrysanthemum lavandulifolium | reverse complement strand
TAATTTGAAAATTCTATTTGAACCTACTCATGATGAACACGAATGGCAAGGACTCTATAATGGTCAAGTTACTAGATGGTTTTATATCAAACTTGTGGAGTTCATGTTTTAACTGTTTTCGAAAGGTTATTCATATGCTTGTAGAAGGTGATTATCCACAACTAAATAAGCATCCGGGAATAATTGCTCGAGATGTTGAAGCCTGGTTGTATCAAGATGTTAGTATCTTATGATGGTCAAGCTTATGATTTGTTGAAGAAGTGAGAAGATACTTAAAGCTAGTAAGTGTTTGGCTACATCCTCCAATTCGGATGTTTTGAGCTTAAAGAAAACTTGAAGAATTTGGAATTTATCAAGTTTGGGAGGATTGTTGGGTTTTAGGTTCCTTGGATAAAGAATTATTCTAAGTAATGGAACCACTGACAGGGCTTGATGTAACCACGGACTAAAGATTGTAACCACGGATGAAGACAACCGCGGCTAGTAGTATTATGTAACCTCCGAGCAGTATATAGTAAGCCTTTGCTAGTCTTGTATAGTCGGTTAGTTTATTGTATTAGATAAATATGGAAAAGATATTTATCTTGTAGGTTACGATTAGATATTGTATGGGACTCCTTAGCCTATAAAAGGAGGTCCTAGGTTAGGTTAGATATAATCGTATGTTTTATATCTAAAATCGATACACTTCAAGGTTGCAAAACCCTGTAATCTGTAAGAGTATTCCTATTAATAAATAATATTGAGGTGTTGAATGTTAATTGTTCTTCTTCTTAAGATTAAGTATTAAATTCAGTAATACTTGATAAGCTTTTTGTTACAAGTCATTTTCTATATTAGATCGTTTGCTCAACTGGGATCAACAATTTGCAACTTAATCCATTTTTGGATTACACTTCATGTTACCCCATTGCAACTTTGCAATATTCGAGGGGAGCACGTTTTAAATCATTAGGCGAACCATTTGCAAACTTAATTGCAAAACACAAGTAGCTTATTTTACATTATGTCCTTGACGCCTTTTTAAAGGGATGGACTCGTCAAGGGGAGTTAAGACGAGTAAAATTCCGATCACTTGCTCTCGTTACATCTATTATAATTTTTCTTATAAAATTGTGTTAGTTTCTTCAAACACTTTTGTTTCGGCAAAAGGGGAGAAGAAAGTAAAACTACTAAATTCAAACGTTTACAAATTTTAGCTTTTCCTTAAAATAATTTTATGTTTTGTCATCAACAAAAAGGGGAGATTGTTAATACAAATAAGCCGTAAAAGCGCTTATTTATATTTTACGATCTTCTAATGTTTTGTCGATAACAAAAGTAAAATCATATTAACGAAACAAATAAAATACGTAAATGGTTCGAACTAATAGTTTTCTAACACACTTACGTTTTTCACATAAAACACTTTAACAAGATTAAGTGATTGTATATTTTAGATACACATGTACAACAACTAGTGTTTACATATTGGCTTAACAAGTTTAAGTAACTCTATGAGTTAGATACATATGTACAACAACTAGTATTTACATATTAGGTTAATACATACTTATATTAAGTACACTAAAATGGGTAAAAACAAGTATATACTAAAATGGGTAAAAGCAAGTATATACTAAATAGATAAAAACTAGCAAATGGTTTTGGACCATAACCCATGGTTTTATATATACCACTAACACAAGTTCAATGTATCCTTAAGGTACATTGTATCTAGATTGAAAACCATGGATCAACCCATAACCCATGACCCATGACCCATAACCCAAAATACCCATGGGCAAAGAGGAGCGGACCACGGATCCCTAAGCTTTGTGCTATCGGATCCCAAGTGAAAGGGATCCGTGGGATCCGGGAAGCAGATGAAAATTTCCTCTATAACAGAGAGCCATTTCTTCCTTTCTACTCATCCCTTTACACACATACTTTCCCCAAGTATTCTAACCCTCTAACCTCATATCCAAGAGATCTATGTAGCTTTTCTCTTTTGTTTTTGTGTGATCTTGTAGATTCCCCTTAAAGGAAAGATCACCACATCTTGAAGACGTGCAAGCTCAAGTCCATGAGTTGCCATGCTTCGTCATCATCAAGACAACGAAGGTTCTCTTGTTGATAGTTCTTCCTTTCTCCATAGATGTTGGGTTGAAGGCATTAGTGAAGAATGCGAAGTGTCAAGATGAAAGCATTAGTGAAAGATGCTAATCATCCGAGTCAAAGCATTAGTGAAGAATGCTTAAGGTTACAAGACGAAGGCATTAGTGAAGAAGGATGCCAAGCGTTGTGTCAAAGGCATTAGTGAAGGATGCGAAGAATCAAATCAAGTAGCATTTGGGAAGAATGCTTAGGTCGTATAATCGATGAGGTGCATCGTTATACATATAGGTGTTTATTTATTCACAAGGATGGTGATATCCTTGATGGTGTTGTAACAAGGAGATCTCTTGATAATAGGTGTTGTGTCGTGAAGGTAGTAGTTCCTCCATAATGGAACTAGTGCTTAGCCTAGTACCTAATAAAGGGTAGGCGCGTTGTGATAGGATTAGTTCTCCTAAGGTGTGAAAGAACTCGGTGGTTAGCCTAGCACCGTATAAAGGGTAGGCTGACGTTGTGTTAGGTGTGGTTCGCCTTGGTGTGAAAGAACCCGGTATTTAGCTTTGTACCCCGAAAAGGTTAGCGATGTTATGAAGGCTTCTCCGCCATAAGGAGTTGGTGTAGTGCTTACGAACTCGAGTAGGTGACTCGGGGAGTGGAGTAGGGCAAGGAAGGTGTCCTTAGTGGCCGAACCACTATAAATAACTTGTGTCGTGGTGATGTGATTCTTACTCTTTATCTTTCATTATATGTTTATATATCTATCTATCAACGTCCAACATAAACAATCAAATAGATTGACATAAGTCGATCTAAATATTTAAAAGGAAGTTTTAAATTGGTAAAACTATTCAACCCCCCTTCTAGTTTTCCACAGGATCCTTCAACTTCTTTTCCATTTTCTCTCTAGAGGCATTTTCTATCTCTATGTCCTCTTGTAGTTCTCTACACAAGTTGGCTTTTGTTTAGGCTTAAGAATCTCACTACTACATGCGTCGTTCGGGGTCAAAGGAACTTCCTTTTCTTGAGCAAGTTTTATAACACCCTAGGCGGTGAACCTAATCGTTGTAGTGTAGTATTAGGGTTAGCCACGGTATTGATATCGTTCTCTAGGGGAATAGGAATGCTAGTGAGAAGTTACTACGCTAAGGTTGGGGTTGAGGAAGATTATTTTTATCTTTTATATTTTTTAGGAAAGGAAAGGTACGAATCTCGGGGTTTGGATTTGGGGTTGGTATTTCTGATTACTCTACTTATCTAATTATCTAATCTAATGTGTATGTAGTCTATGTCTAATTATTGTGTGCTCGTATGATGGTTTAAAGATGTGTTTACTTAGGTTTTATTACTCCTTAATTATCTCTTATTGATGGTTGAATTGTCACGTCCTTATTCTTAATCGCGTTGTGTGTCTAAAGTCGTAGGGTATCGTTTGTCCCAACTCTTTGAACTTACCAAAGGGTCTCGTCTACAAAACCTTTAGGAAATTATAAACTCTAACTCTAAGGCACTCTTTGGATGGTTTAGCCTACAACCGCTCTAAGTGTTATAGTCCAAGGTTCACAAAGATTAATCAAGCATTAATTACACAACGAATGACCTATCGCATTACTAGATCATTAACAATTAAGATAAGAGACAACCAATCAATATTCAATAATTAAGTGTCATATTCCTAAGCAAACACACAAATAAATTAGCGGGACATGGAGAACATGCAAGTATACACACAAATAATTGAAGACATAATTGAATTAATGAAGTAAAACACTTATCTTGATGTAAGATATGGTTTGGAACAATAAAATACTGTACAAGACAGCCTTGGTTCGGTTTAGGTTTTTGCTCCAAAAGACTACACACTAAAACTGAAAAAATCGGATTCTATATATACTATTACAATCGCGATGGCGTCACCTTATGATTTGTGACGCCGTCGGGTCGCCGTCATTAGGGTTTCGTCTTGGCCACGTTAGTCTTGCAACAGCGTCACCTTGTGCTTGTGTGTAGTCCCCCGATCTCGGCGCCGTCTGGATCAAATCTAGGCCGTCGAGTTGCGACCTACTACTTTTAAAGCCGACACCGTCACTTGAAAATAAGCAATTTAGCTCTTGTGTCGTCACGAAGTGTTCGACGGCGTCGCGATTAATCGATGGCGTCGTCCCTTGTATTTCAGCAGACTTGAGTGTCTCGATTCTTGACTTTGGCAATTTTCTTCAGATATCCGCCGCCTTTTAGGTCCAAATAAGTGCCATTCCGACAATTTGCCTTCAAGAGACCTAAAAGTGAAAAGAAACGATATTAAGTAATAACGGATACAAAGTGATCAAATAAGGGCTTAAACGACCCTCAAAAGGTACATTTAAAACCTTATCAAATATCCCTACACTTGGTATTTGCTTGTCCTCAAGCAAATTTGCTTAGCCAATTAATTTATAAGTTAGGGTCATGAAGCATTGGTTTAAAACAGTCAACAACACATATAAGCCCATAAAAGTCATAACAAGCATGGAAATTAAATACTAGCACCTCACATGGGGTGTTTGGATACTCACATCTCTCGGGTGTATATGAAATATAACAAGTTGGAAATGGAAGATAAACACTCATTAACCGGTCCTAATACATAGATTACCATAGGCTTGAGAATAGATCAAACCACCATCGCTTTGGCATAAGCACCTAGGAAAGACTATCAAAGAGGTCTTTTAAAGGGTTGTAATGTTAGGTTTACGGTAGGGAAACAAAGGGTTTGGTGGGATAGGCTATTTAGTGGTGGAAAGTCAAAAATCTCTATGTTGCAAGCATACGAAGAATGGCGTTGCTAAGCCAAGACTCGACACTCTAAACTCTAGATAACTGAAACAAACAAACATAAATTTAAAGGATAGATGTAGGATGGTAGCCCGTATGTTTTTTTTTTTTTTTTAATACTCTATTTTTTTTCTTTTCTCTTTTTCTATTTTTTTTTCGATTTTTTTTTTCATATACTTTTACTCTACCATCCTCTATGGTAACATCAAAATGATAGGGATTTATAGGCACATCCCTACACTTGAATTTTTATTACTCTAACACTAATTTGACCCGAATTGAAAAGATCAAAACACTTGGGGTACGTTATTACGCAAATAAGGGAATTTAACGTTCTCTTCCAGTCATTTCATAAACTTTAACTTTTCCCATGAGTCTCAATCGTCCCAAAACTGTATACAAAGGATATGACTCTACTTAGAAACTCATGCAAGCAACTAGATAATTGAACTAAGGGTTTAGGGTGATAACAATAATACACTAAAACTGAGTGCATACAGGGTAGGCTAAGGCGATTTGGGTGTACATTTGGGGGTGGGGTGTAAACAATGCTCTTCATTGATATTCCGGAAAACCAAAACATCACGAGAACCGCGAAAAGGATAGGCTCTGAGGGGTTAACTAGGGGTATCGTGTACTAAAGATGAGTACAACGCAAAGGTGTGGGGAATTACTCAACCGATGTGGAAGAAGTAATTATATTACGGGTATCAAACAAGGGTTATCCTAATGCCTCTTATCATTTAGTTATTCCTAACTACACAAGTGTAGTCTTACTAGCGATCTCGGAATGCATCACAAAACAAGTTCTAGAATCTAATATACTACCGGTTCACACTCTAAGCATTTAAGATGAATGCTTTAATTCCTACTAATCTAAGGGTGATCCTCACATTTTGGGTGGAATTTTGGTGGTAAAGGGTTTTGTGCTAGTCATATAACTTCCTATCCGTGAGGCGCTTTTGTTAAGACTAATGGCCCACTCCTATATGTCATGAAAATTTTAAATTTGGTGCCATGATAAGGTTTTAAATGTACCTATTTGAGGGTCGTTTAAGCCCTTATTTGATCACTTTTGTATCCGTTATTAATGAATATCGTTCATTTTCACTTTTAGGTCTCTTGAAAGCAAATTCTTTGTAATGGCACTTATTTGGAAGAAAAGGCGCGGATATCTGAAGAAAATGGCCAAAGTCAAGAATCGAGACATTCAAGTCTTTGAAATACAAGGTGACGCGTCATCGCTAAGCTATGACGCCATCGGAGCATTTTGTGACGACATAAGCCAAATTTCTTATTTTCAAGTGACGGTGTCGGGCTTTAAAAGAGTAGGCCGTCGCAACTCGGACGGTCTAGATTTGATCCAGACGGCGCCGAGAGGCGAAGGGCGGCGTCACAAGCACAAGGTGGCGCCGTCGCAAGACTAACGTGGCCAAGACGA
The DNA here is from genome assembly GCA_022545495.1 of Chrysanthemum lavandulifolium. NCBI lineage: Eukaryota > Viridiplantae > Streptophyta > Magnoliopsida > Asterales > Asteraceae > Chrysanthemum > Chrysanthemum lavandulifolium. The sequence goes on along the minus strand of CM040245.1, from coordinate 151,642,135 downwards.
AACCCTAATGATGGCGACCCGACGCGTCACAAATCATAAGGTGACGCCGTCGCATATGTAATCTTATATATAGAATCCGAATTTTTCAAGATTGGTGTGTAGTCTTTTGGAGTAAAACCTAAACCGAACCAAGGTCGTCTTGTACAAGATTTTAGGTTCCAAACCCTAACTTACATCAAGATAAGTGTTTTACTTCATTAATTCAATTATGACTTCAATTATTTGTGTGTATACTTGCATGTTCTCCATGTCCTACTAATTTACTTGTGTGTTTGCTTTGGGAATATGAAACTTAATTATTAAATATTGATTGGTTATCTCTTATCTTAATTGATTAATGATCTAGTAATGCGATAGGTCATTCATTGTGTAATTAATGCTTGATTAATCTTTGTGAACCTTAGGCTATAGAACTTAGAGCGGTTGTAGGCTAAACCATCCAAAGAGGCCTTAGAGTTAGAGTTTATAATCCCTAGTGGGTTTTGTAGATGAGACCCTTGGGTAAGTTCAAAGAGTTAGGGATAAACGCATACCCTACGACTTTAGACACACAACGCGATTAAGAATAAGGACGTGACAATTCAACCATCAATAAGAGATAATTAAGGAGTAATAAAACCTAAGTGAACACATCTTTAAACTATCATACGAGCACACAATAATTAGACATAGACTACATACACCTTAGATTAGATAATTAGATAAGTAGAGTAATCAGTAGAAATACCAACCCCCAAATCCAAACCCCGAGATTCGTACCTTTCCATTTCTTAAAAAAGATAAAAAATAATCTTCCTCAATCCCAACCTTAGCGTAGTAACTTCTCACTAGCATTCCTATTCCCATAGAGAACGGTATGAATACCCGTGGCTTACCCTAATACTACACTACAACGATTAGGTTCACTGCCTAGGGTGTTATAAAACTTGCTCGAAGAAAAGGAAGTTCCTTTGACCCCGAACGACGCGTGTAGCGTTATCATGCCAAAATTACCCTAACCGACATTTTCTCATGGTTTATTACACAAATACAATTTGACAAAGCAAATAATCAAGGATAAGCATAGTTTCAAAGTTCCCGTTTTATTTTCCCTCCCTACACTTAAACTGAACATTGTCCCCAATGTTCCCCGAAAGTATCATAGTTATGATAAAAGAAGGAAATGAAAAATGAAAGAAACTAATACTCCCCTGATTAGCTCGGTAGGATCCGTGTGTGAAGTAGTGGTTAAATCCTAAGAAGAATGTATGCATGAAAAGCTCCTTCCAATCTTCTCAGAATTCTTCTTGATAAATTAAACTGCACACTTGAAGAAAACAAATGAAACCTTCGTAAAATCGGCGGTAATAATATATATAAGACTCGACTAAACTAGGATATAATGCTTGTAGAATGGATGTTTACACAATTTATGGAAAATTAAGACCGAAAAATTCCAAAATTTATAAGTAGCTCGAAAACGAGAAAAAAAGTAATCATTGTTTTACTCCTTCTGACGCCGTCAAGTTATCCGACAAAAAGCGGTGCGATTTTCGGAAAAATTCGGAAAATTTACATCTTTAGAATCTGAAAAATTTCGTAAAACATCAATTATGACTCGATACAAGCATTTGACTCTAACAAACACACATATATATCTTTTAATTAATTGTTATTCTCATGTTTACGTTTCCTTTGAAAACATGTGTAATCCTCCCTACACTTATCCTTTATGTAAAATACCTTTATATGCAATTAAGACGAGGTTAAAAACAAAATAAAGAATTTTTACAAATTTAAACATGAGAATAAGCAATCACTAAAAGATATATGACACTAACAAGCAAACAATTAAGCATGGGTTGCCTCCCACGAAGCGGTTTTCTTTATTTATGAGTCTTGTAGCTAGACTCGTAGTCATGCCCTTACGTGACTTCATTACCGCCATCTCCTTCCTCATGACGGTCTCTAGTGGTTGGTTCCATGTTGTAGAAGTGCCCTATGATACACCTTTATAAGATTTCGTCCTCTCCCCACTCATTTCTATATTCCGGTCCTAAGTTCAAGCAATCCTTATAGAAATCGAAAATCTTGGCCATAACATAATCCACTCCTTTCTTTCTATCCTCCTCATTCCTATAATAGACCGACAGTTTAAGTTCTTTTTCATCATTAGAGTGATGAAAACTTCTCAATCTTAAACGGCATTTGGTAAGCTATGTAGTCGGTCTCATCCTTGAATCGCACTATTCTAATGAAGGATCATAAGTCATCCGGTGTTTTCTATGAAAGGTTTTCCTAGAATAACGTGGGACAAGCTAGGATCTATGGCGTGCTAATATCATCCACAATTATGAAGTCCATAGGAAACATGAAACTACCTACATAAGCGGAAATCCCTTAATTCTACCAAGAAAATTGCAACTAACACTAGGATTATCGGGGTCTTGCCTAGTTAGACTAGGCTTCTTCACTACCCAATTGTAGTAGGTGCTAGTCATTATGTTGATTGGGGACTTGCGATCAATGTAGGCCTTTGCCACGAAAAGGTGTCCTATGCAACATGGTATGTTAAGATTCCAAGGGTTCCCAAACTTGATTCTAGGGCTTTTCCTAACATACATGTGACAGAGGTCACGCACTAAGTGAGGGTGGCGAGATAGTTCTTCTTCCGTAGGAAACTTATTGAAATAGTCATTATCTACTTCATTCACTTCCTCGGTTGTTTCATCCGTCGGTGTTTCCTTAACCTCGAGTATCATCTCATGGTTCGCTTCGTCATTTGTTCTATTAGGTTTCACTAAGGCGATGGTATTGACGAATTGAACGTGCTTAGCTAACTTACTTGGGTCCTTAATCTCTACACCGGAAGGCTCGAGTTGAGATAGCATTAACCTTCCTATCACTATTGGTCATCGCTTTCAAAAGGTTATCTATCTTCCTATCCATTTCGACATTGTTGGTTAAAGCGGTCCGAGAGCTTAGCTATTTGGGCTTCTTAGGATGCGACTAGGTTTTGCAACATCCTTCAATGTTTTGTTGGTTCGGACCGTGAGATGGGGCTATGAGAAATCATTGAGGTGAATTCTTTGGTTTGTCCCCAATAGAAGTCGGGCTTGCCCTTCCATGCTTCTTGGGTTTCATTGAAATTCCTAGGTCCGGGTATTGTAGGGAATCTTCCTCCCATTCCATTAATACGCGAGGATGCGTAGTCAACGGAAGCATGTTCGGGGGATCGGGTGCAAGTGCGCGTGTTATGAGGATCACTACATGGCTCACATGAGGAAGAAACTTTGTTCACATGGCGTGAAGACTTAGGATTTTCGTAGGAACTCATTAGGAATTTAACTTGATCTTCAAGTTTGATCATCTTACGATCGGAAGATTGTGAGTCAATGGGAGGCAAGGAGATTGCCTTAACGGTTTTGGGCAACTCACGGGGTCATTCCAACTTCGTTGTCATAGAGAACAAGGTCCTCTATTATACCCAATGATTCTTCAGCGGTGAGATCACTAAGTTTTCCACCGCCGCTTGGTCAATAGATCGCTTGGTGGGGAAGTTGACATGATCATAAAAGATTTGGACTTGGAGCCAAAGATCAATGCCGTGATGAGGACTTTATGAAGTAAGTCCTTGAATCAAGTCCATGCTTCAGAGAGATTCACCTTGACGTTGTTGGAACATCAAGATGTCATTCCTAAGCTTAGTAGTTCTCCCCGGTGGGAAAAATTGAGCAAGGAAGCGAGGGTGAGATCATCCCAACTTGAGATGGAGCCAAGGGAAGTCGCTCAAGCCAATTACTAGCTTGGTCCCGTAGAGAGATTGGAAGAGACGCAAGCGCGTGGTCTCCCGAGTAGTAGCATCGAGGTCGATGGAATCGACGATTTTAAGGAAATCCTTAAGATGTTGATTAGGATCTTCGGAACGAAGTCCATGGAATGCACATCCGTTTTGCACCAACCGGATGGTGTCGGATCGAAGGGCCATAGTTTGGGCTTGGTCGGGAAGCTCAATGGTTTTCCTATAACCTTGGTGGCTAGGTCTGGAGTATACACCAAGAGTACGGGCTCTTGGCGGGTCATTTGGTGGTGGGTTGATGAATGGTGGGTGGTTATCACCTTCCATGATGAAAAGTGATGGGGTTACGAACAAAGGTCACGAAGAAGGGAGATAGACTACGAGGAAGCTAAAATTGAGAAAAAATTTACTTGATAGGAATCAAGCAAAGAAACCTAAACAAGGTGGACTACTAACTAGCTATTCTATTTCCGCAAGAATTGCGCGCCAAAACTTGATAACGCTACACGCGTCGCTCGTGGTCAAAGGAACTTCCTTTTCTTCGAGCAAGTTTTATAACACCCTAGCAAAGGAACATAATCGTTGTAGTGTAGTATTAGGGTAAGCCACGGGTATTGATATCGTTCTCTGGGGAATAGAAATGCTAGTGAGAAGTTACTACGCTAAGGTTGGGATTGAGGAAGATTATTTTTATCTTTTTATATTTTTAGGAAAGGAAAGGTACGAATCTCGGGGTTTGGATTTGGGGTTGGTATTTTTACCGATTACTCTACTTATCTAGTTATCTAATCTAAGGTGTATGTAGTCTATGTCTAATTATTGTGTGCTCGTTTAAAGATGATGGTTTAAAGATGTGTTTACTTAGGTTTTATTACTCCTTAATTATCTCCTATTGATGGTTGAATTGTCACGCCCTTATTCTTAATCGTCTAATTATTGTTGTGTGTCTAAAGTCGTTTTAGGGTATGTCGTTTATTCTTAATCGTCCCTAACTCTTTGAACTTACCAAAGGGTCTCGCCTACAAAACCTCTATGAAATTATAAACTCTAACTCTAAGGCACTCTTTGGATGGTTTAGCCTACAACCGCTCTAAGTGTTATAGTCCAAGGTTCACAAAGATTAATCAAGCATTAATTACACAACGAATGACCTATCGCATTACTAGATCATTAACAATTAAGATAAGAGACAACCAATCAATATTCAATAATTAAGTTTCATATTCCTAAGCAAACACACAAATAAATTAGCTTGGACATGGAGAACATGCAAGCATACACACAAATACTTGAAGACATAATTGAATTAATGAAGTAAAACACTTATCTTGATGTAAGATAGGGTTTGGAACCCTAAAATCTTGTACAAGACAGCCTTGGTTCGGTTTAGGTTTTACTCCAAAAGACTACACACTAAAACCGAAAAATTCGGATTCTATATATAATATTACAATCGCGACGGCGTCACCTTATGATTTGTGACGCCAGTCACCGTCATTGGGTTTCGCCTTGGCCACGTTAGTCTTGCGACGGCGTCACCTTGTGCTTGTGACGACGCCCCTTCGATCTTTGACGCCGTCGATCAAATCTAGGCCGTCTGAGTTGCGATGGCTAACTCTTTTAAAGCGACACCGTCACTTGAAAATAAGCAATTTAGCTCTTGTGTCGTCACGAAGTGTTCCGACGGCGTTGCGGTTAAGCGATGACGCCGTCCCTTGTATTTCAACAACTTGAGTGTCTCAATTCTTGACTTTGGCCATTTTCTTCAGATATCCGCCCTTTTCGTCTAAATAAGTGCCATTCCAGCAATTTGCCTTCAAGAGACCTAAAAAGTGAAAAGGAACGATATTAAGTAATAACGGATACAAAAGTGATCAAATAAGGGCTTAAACGACCCCTCAAAAAGGTACATTTTAAAACCTTATCATGTATTAAGTTTCTCTTGTAAGGAATTTAACTATTGTTTTAATGTTTCTTCCCTTAAATTACTTTTAGTAATTAATGTACGCATTTGGCTATTTATTTCCTGCTCACGGGTGATCAGCTCAAATTTAGCACGTTGTTCATAGATGGAAACTTGATCCTTATAAATATTTAGCTTAGTGGTCATGGAATCATCAGGTGCATATTCAGTGTATTCATCAAACACACATTCATCATTAAAGGTAGAAGATGCACCACTTGGTACAACAAGACTTTCATCGTGCTTCACATATTGCTCATATGGGACAACATTGCTATTACCTATATTTTCAATATCTGATTCAACAACTTCCATTGATTGTACCTCGTTGGGAATATTTTGTTCATCAACCATATCATATAGTTTTAGTACCTCTGATATGATAGAATCCTTGGAGGGACCGGCTTGTTGAGGTGATGAGACCATTGGAGAAATATTAGCCATGAAAATGGTTTGAGCCGTTGGTTCATCATTAACATCAGAGTCAAAAGCATCACAATCAGCAACCTGGAAGACATTAGGATTGTTCTGTGCCAAATCATATACTGGTTGTTCATCCACGTCTGCATCATATGTTTTGGCATTCCCATCAGCAAGAAACAGCAACTCTTCCTCATCCAACACCGCTCCCCTATCTTGAGCATCAACAGCATCTTATCCCTGAAGTACTCAGCATTCTGTGGACATTTCGGTTGAGTGCAGTTCCTATCTCCTCCAAAGTTATTGCACTTAATCAGCTTCCCTTGACCCTGAACTACAATCCTTCCTCGGTTCTGAGCACCCACATAACCAGCTCCAGCTCCAACATTCCCCCGTGTAATATACCGTGGATTCACATTCTGCCCTCCTTGTACATTCTGAACCACAACCCTTCCATCTTCCACTGTGGCTTGATTCTATAGATTAGATGAGGTTCTAAGTTGGTTATTGGTTTGGGGAAGTGAGTTTATGGACTGTTGAACCAGTAGAGCAACTTGGTTTGCAAGGTTTTCAATCAACATGTCAGTTGGGGTAAATCCTGAGTCTGGTATGGTAATCTGTTTCTGATTCTGAAAGGATGGTATGATTTGTGATGCTTGAGTACTTATCCTTACATTTGAAAGAAATGCAGTTGAGTCATTTGAAGAGTTTACAGCATCAGTATTAGAGTGGAATTTCTCCAAGATTAAACGCTCAAATGTAACATGCTTCTCATGTTGAAGTAAGTAGGCATACATCTATTCATAGTTAGTGTTCCTCAGTCCTTTGTTCAACTTCACAGCAGTAACAAATCTGTGCCATTCAGGGTTCATGTTGTTTACAAACTTGGAATTGAGTTGGATGTTTGGCATGGTCATATTGATGTTTCTCATATCATTCACAAGTTTGTGAAAGCTCACATGATACTTTGTAATGCTTTCCCCTGGGTTCATCTTGAAGTTCTCAAAGTCATCATAAATTTGTTACTCTCTATCTTCCTTAGTCATTTCTGAACCAGAGAGAAGCATCTTGACATTATCCCAAACTGCTTTGGCCTCAGTATTGTGATTGATCAGCTTGTAAATGTCCTTTGGTAGACCTTGAAGAACGATGTTAGAAGCTCTAATGTCAGCATCGTATCTTTTCTTTTCCTTATCATTGAGATCATCACAAGTCCTTGGTCTATCCATACCCAAAGTGACAGTTCCATCATCACCAGCTTCAAGTTGATCTCTGGTTGTTCCCATTTGGAATGGTCCTTCATCAATTGACTGAATGATGTTAAGACCATTCTCTTTGCCCAAGCAGTACAATCTAATTCTCTGTGCCCAAGAGTCATAATCAGTTCTATCTAGCATAGGAGGGCGAGTATCGGACCCAGCAGCTTGGACGTCATCTGCAACAATAGACATGATTCCTAAGTACACGGGATTTTACTACTCTTTGATTAAACTGATAAATAGAATCTTTCTCGGGATTTTACTAAATCAAGAGAAAACCGTAGAACTTAACTCAAAAAAGTCAAATCTCAATTGACAAATCAGAACAACTTATCAAAACGCAGAGTAATCAAAACGCATCAACAAGTCGTAGCTATCAAGTCGCAGTCTTACAAAACGCAGGAATACAAATTGCAGTCAATCATAAAACGCACTGACAAAACGCAGAAATTGACAAACCGCAGTGACAACACGCAGAGCTTTGACAAAACGCAGAATTTGACAAGTCGCAGTGACAAAACGCAACACCTATCAAAACGCAGAGAACAAATCGCAATGCTTAACCAAATCACAACCTGTCAAAATGCATAAGATCAAAACGCAGTGCACAAGTCACTATCAACCACTACTTGTCCTTTTGTACTTTTCAACTCAAACCGCAGTCAAAACAAACAAATCACAACCTAAAACACTCAAGTCGCAGCGAGAAAAATCACAAAACATAGCGATTACAAACCAAACCACATCCAATACTGATCAAATCGCACCTAATAACAATCAAGTCGCAGTCAAGAACAACTATCCGTGACTCAAATCGCACTTATGAACAAACCCAAAAACCTTTCTTATTCAATCAAAAACACCACAACTAAGATGTGTCAATCCTTCCAAACCAAAAGCTAAACTAATATGATGATCCTAAACACAAAAGTACAATCAAAATCCAAACTATAACACTAAATAAGATCAAAAGAGTGAAAAAGTTTCTAAACTCATTCAAACCAAAATTTATGAATAACCAATCAAGAATCCAAGAACACACAAAGTAGATGATCAAACCATGTATCTTGATACCAATTGTAACATATTGGTTATCATAAACACACAAACACGCCAAGTAAGGTTCGAACCAAATAAGAGTTTAGAGAGAGAAAGTAGAGAGGATGGGAACTTCTAGTGAGAGAAAGTGATGTAATATTATGAAGCTTCACCCTTTGCCTTGGGAGGCAAAGGGTATTTATAGTAGCTTACAAATACGCCACCTACGGGCTGTGGATCAGGTATACAGTAGGTAAAGACCCGTCCGTCCTCCACGGTATTGCTTAACTAACTACTAAACATAACTAAACAACTAATACTACGAGCTTTCTAATGCTTATACATACTTGAGGTGACCGAGTCTTTAACTTACGGATTTTCTAAATCCTAACACACTTTACATTTAATTAACTTAGATTTTTGACTTGCCACCAGTAAAATTTCTCATATCCAACAAACCCGTGTTTTTCCATACCCTTACACCTAACATTACAACCCTTTAAAAGCCCTTTTTGATAGGTTGTCCTAGGTGCTTATGCCAAAGCGGTGTATGTTTGATCTTTTATCAAGCCTATGGTAATCTATATGCCATGACAGGAAGAGAGTATTTATCTTGCATTTCCATACATGTTATATAATCTATCACCCGAGAGATGAGAGAATCCAAACACTATATGTGAGGTGCTAGTGTATAATTTACGTGCTTGTTATGACTATTGTAGAGCTTGTACATGTTGTAACTTATTTTAAACCCATGTTAAATGACCCCTAACTTGTAAATTGATTAGCTAAAAGCACATTTACTTGAGGACAAGAAAATCCCAAGTGTAGAGATATTTGATAAGGGTTTAAAACGTACGTTTTTAGGGGGTCATTTAAGCCCTTAACTCATGTGTTTGTGATCAAATATTGCCTAAATTCGTTCCTTTTCACTTTTTAGGTACTTTAGAAGCATATATTGGAATTCATGCATAATTATACGAAAAGGGATGAAAATGACCAAGTCATGAAAAATTCGGGAAAAAGGCTCCAGACGGCGTCACATCGCATAAAGCGACGCCGTCACTTGCAAATGAAGACATCATAATGGCCTAGATTTTACTAAAGATGGCTCAGAGCACTGTTGAAGATGTAACAAGTGACACCGTCACTTGTTAAGAGTGTTAAAAAGTTATGTCAAAATTATAAGTTGATGGCTTTAGAAATAAAAAAGGGGACGGCGTTAGAGAGATCTGGACTGCGTCTGAAGACATAAAGCGACCCCGTCTCAAGACTAACTTAGAAAAGACAAAACCCTAATGGCGGTGATCTAACGGCGTCACACCTATAAAGTGAAATCGTCGCAACTGTAATCCTATATATAGATTTAGAATTGTATGCATTATGTGTGCATCTTTGGAGAGTAACCTTGGTGTACGAAATTGCGACCTTTTTTACGCTTTCTTTTGGGTTTTACACCTCTATCAATAAGAGATAAGCAATTTAATCTCTTCTATCATTATGTTTAATTTATGTTTGATTATGTCTTAATGTTTCTCTATCTTTATATGTCTAGCTAAATTAATATAGTGTTTGCTTATATGTAATGAAACCTAGTTGTTAACTATTGATTGCCGTCTCTTGTTTGATTGGTTGATTCACGTTAGAATAGGAACACTGACTTCTTCTTTAATTGTTGCGAGCTTGAACGTCCTAATAATGTATGTTATGTCCTAGAGTGCACTAGTAGACTTTTCGTTGTATTTATTGTGTGAATTGCGGTTGTTGATAATAGGAGATTTGGGGGAGATAACTTATGTTACTTGGTGATCCCGGTTTTCTAGAGGAGATCAATACATTCATAGAGTTATGGCATTTGGCACCTCCCTATGACTTATGGAATACAACGCGTCAATTAAACAAGGATAAGACAATTCGACTAATCAATAGGAGATAACTAGGGAGTAAGAAACCTAAGTCAACACGCTTTTACCTATCATAAGAATCCAATTTACTTTTCCTGCAATTAGTTTAATTTAGTTTATTTTAATTAGTTTAATTAGTAGTTGATAATCAAACCCCCACTCTTAAATCTCAAGATTTGAATTGCTTTCATAAAAATATAAAAATACAAAAAGAACCATCCCTCACCTTAGACCTATTCGTCATACATCTCGACCTTCCCAATACTATTCCCCTAGAGAACGATCAATCCCCCGTGTCTTACCTATACTACACTACAACGATTAGGTATACTGCATAGGAGGATTTTAAAACTTATTGAGGTTTACAATATCCACATAATACACTCAAAACAGATCAATCATCATCAATCGACACATGAAGACAGCTTATGAAGTGTTTCATGGAAGGAAGCCTGACATTAGTTACTTTCATGTTTTTGGCTGCCCAACGTTCATTCATAATGACCGAGATCTTTTGGGAAATTTTGATGAGAAAGCAGACAATGGATTCTTTCTAGGGTATTCATTGGATTCGAAGGCGTTCAGATTATTCAACATCAGATGATAATAAGTTGAAGAAACTTTTCATGTTACCTTTGAAGAGGGTGAAGAAATTGTCAATCGATCAGGAACAGAGGCTGATGACATACACTTCAATGAAGCAAGATAATTTCCTGCTGATGAATACTCTCCCAATCAGACCAAAAATACTCATCTAGTTTACATTGAATTTATGTCGTATATCATTGAATATGATCCTCTATCAACCTTATATCAGGGACCAATCTCAAAGGGAACATATGGCAATCTTGAATCAAATATCATCAACCCTGCTCAACAAGAAACCACTCATGTCCCTGTTCAACCCATCACATATTCATTCCCCGATACTAATATAGATGATCAGATAGAATCTATAACCAACTCAAGTCTAATTCTATCACCTATCAATCATTCTTTAACTACTCCACTTCCTCAAGACAGATGGTCCAAAGAAAAGGGCATTGAATTAGTCAATATCCTAGGAGAACCATCCACTGGGATAACCATCAGGAGTCAGCTTAAGCCAATCGAAGCAGCCTCAACTAATGAATGTCTTTATGCTGATTTCCTATCTGAGATAGAACCTAAGAAGGTCATAGAAGCTCTCGAAGAAGAAAGATGGGTCATAGCTATGCAAGAAGAACTTAATCAGTTCGAACGAAACAAAGTATGGAAGTTGGTTTCGGCACCTAAGGGAAAGGTAATCATTGGGTTAAAGTAGATCTTCATAAACAAACAGGATAAAAATGGGTTGATCATAAAGAACAAGGCTACACTGGTAGCTCAAGGGTACATAAAAGAAGAGGGAATTGATTATGATGAAACATTTGCTCCGTTGGCCAGACTTGAAGCAATTGAGATCGTCCTTGCTTATCGTGCATATAGAGACTTCAAGGTCTATCAGATGGCTGTTAAGAGTGCATTCCTAAATGAAAATCTCCAGGAAGAATTCTATGTCAAGCAACCACGTTTGAAAGCAGTGATCATCCTGAGTATGTGTACAAACTAGACAAAGCTCTTTACGGTTTGAAGCAGGCACCTAGGGCTTGGTATGAAATTCTCTCTTCTTTTCTCATTCAACATAAGTTTATCCGTGGTACAATATACAACACCTTGTTTATCTACACAAAGGAAGGTGATGTCTTACTTGTTCAGATATATGTGGATGATATCATTTTTGGGTCAACAAATGAAACACTTTGTCAACATTTTGCAAAACATTACCACAAAATATGAAATAAGCATGATGGGGGAGTTAAAAAAATTTCTAGGTCTTCAAATAAAACAAAGTTCTAAAGGAATTTCTATTTGTCAAGAAAAATATGTTAAGGACTTATTAAAGAAATACAACCTCGCTGATTGTGCATCAGTCAAATGTCCCATGTTGCCCCCAAACAATTTGGGTCCTGATGAATCAGGAAAATCTGTCAATGAAACATTGTACAAAGGTATGATTGGGAGTCTGATGTACTTAACAGCGAGTCATATAGATATACAATTCGCTACATATCTCTATGCAAGGTACCTGTCTAACCCCAAAGAATTCCATTTTGTAGTTGTTAAAAGAATTTTCAGGTACCTCAAAAGAGCTCCAAGCTTAGGACTGTGGTATCCTAAAGGATCAGGTTTGATCTCAAGGCGTATTCAAACTCTAACTTTGCAGGCTGCAAAACAGATAGGAACAGTATCAAGGGGTTGTCAAATGCTTGGTGGAAAGTTGGTTTGCTGGAGTGCAAAGAAATAGAACTCGGTTGCAATGTCATCAACAGAAGCTGAATATGTGGCTGCTACTGGTTGTTGTGCTCAACTCCTCTGGATAAAAAGTTGGTTAGCTGATTACGATATCTTTTATGAAAAATTTCCAATCTTCTGTGACAGCACCAGTGCAATTTCCATCTCGAACAATCATGTTCTTCGCTCTAGAACCAAGCACATTGACACCAGGTACCATTTCATCAGGGAACACATGATGAAAGGTGACATTGAACTTCATTTCATTCCAACAGACTGTCAGTTAGCTGATATTTTCACCAAACCTCTGCCTGAGTCTAGTTTCACTAGGTTTGCAGTTGAACTAGGTAGGTTGGAAATTTCTCAAGTGGTCCCTGATAAAACAAACCTTTCACTCATAAACTGATTGATAATATTTTAGGATAATTCCAAAAATACCCAGTTGCCTTTTTCTTTTGCTTTTCTAGACGGAATCTTTTCTCCTTCCGAAACTAGACCGGGCAACTGGGCAACTTTGAACTACCCAACCATGTGTAGCCACTTGTCCTACATGAAGTACACTAGTTGCCCAGAAAGTACCCAAGTTGCCCTACCTTGTAATCCGTAAAGTCACACCTGTCACATGTTGGTTGTAGTTGCCCAATTATAAAGGTTGCCCTGGTCTAGTTTCAGAAGGAGAAAAGATTACGTCTAGAAAACCAAAAGAAAAAGGAATATGAGCATTTAAGGAATTATCCCTAATATTTTATAGTAAATGGGTAACTAAATGCAAACCATAGTTAATATGGAACAAACATTCCTTCATTTACTATAGAATATTTTTTGAAAAGTGTTAACTATCTGGGATATGGAGTACAACTGTAACACGTAAGGACGTGTGTCACCACCTTGGCGAAAAAGGTGTCAGTTGCTATTTAATGCAAATATGAAATAACTATATGTTTTCAACATAATAATGATTTGAAAACTGCACAAGGGCCCAACCTTTCACCTACCTTCACCTCTCTCACAAAAACCCTAAACCCTTTGAATCTCTCTCTCATTATCTCAATACACATCAAAACTTCATTTCATTTTTTTCACATTTACAAAATCATTCTCCAAATCCTTTAAAGATAAATGGCATCTGAAACTTCAAACACACCTCTCAACTCAGAAACATCCTCACATATTCATCATTAAATGGATTCTGAAAAATCCATGTCAAAAAGGAAGGCAAAGAGGGCAAAGAATGTGGATTTCTTGAAAAAGAATTGCAAGATACCTTCTTGCAACTACTTTGAAAGACTTGAAAATCCTCATCCATTCTATCAACCCATGATACAGTTCATACAGAACTGTGACATTGCCGAAGCCTTCATCAAGCAAGAATTATGGTAAACTGCTGAAGTGGATCCTACCCTTAAAACCATCACTTTCACCGTTCTCAATGGGACCAAACAATTCAAATTCAACATCACTGAGTTTGCCCTTGTTAGTGGCTTAGCCACTGGCGGACCATATGTTGACGAAGAACCCTCAATGAAGACTATAAAAGACAAACTAGCCACTCTAGGGTTAGTCATCTGTGATGAGCCTGAGGATAAGATATTAGATCCCACTAAGTCAAGTAGATCCAATCCTGTTAAGATTAGATACTTTTCACCTACATGGAAGGTGTTAATGGCACACATTATCAGAGGGTTGGGAGGAAAGTAGGGAACACATGATCAACTGAACAAGGATCACTAGCGCATGGCCTACTACTTGATTTAGGGGGTAAAGCTGAATTTGCCCAACATGTGTTCAACGATCTTTGTGAAAAACTCACTTAAGATCCTAGAAGCCAAAATTTCTGGTATATGAGGTATATACTACTAATGATAGAACACTTTATAGGAGATGGTTATGTCAATCCGGAGTTGCAATCCTTCACAGGGGCTCGAATAGGTGTTACCACCTATGACAAGAACCATAGGGCTGATGAGGTACCACTAACCTTACACATGTGTGCTATTGCGGGGGTCTAAGGATTATTGGCAAGAATTTGGTAACATGAAGGTCTCCATGGAATCGCAGCGTAAAGCCACAAGAAAACTTATCAAAAGAAACCCACAGCTTGCTTCACCTCATCCTCTCAAAACTAAAAAGTAAACGAGGCTGGTCAAGAAGACTAAAACACCCTCTGTATCAGGGGTTGAGGATTCCTCTGTTATAGAGGAAGAAACAAAAGGTTCACCAGTATCTGGTAATGAAAAGCATGATTGTCACAAGGATGACTCAAACAAGCTGGATGATGATAACATGGATGAAAGGGATCAGGGAACATAGATCATTAGGGATTCATATGAGCTTGATAAGACTGAATCTCTCGACTTCCAGCCGTCAGGTACCACCTCTTAGAACTCACTAGGGTAGCCCTTAGTTCACATTTATCTGCCTTACTCTCATTAGCCTGATTAAAATTGATGTATGCTCCATGTCCTTGCCTATCAGTGATCTGAGTCTCTCTCAGTTCCTGATTTTAACAAACACATTTTGTTTACAATGGATGAAAAATCACAATCAATCAATGTACCACACCCATTTTTATCTCTTTGTTTCGACAGAACATAAAGATCAAAGTGGCAAAAAGTACCAAATTTTCAAAACAAAACAAAGTTTGTTAACAAAAAAAGTCAGAGGTAAATCACAACCTATGACTGAATTTTTATTCCTAAAACTCAGACAACAACATCCACTGGATGTCATACAACTCTCTGACATGAACAACCATTCACTTCCCTCTAATGATAATGGTAAATCACAGCTGATATCTAATGGGAGAACAGGATCCTATATCCTCTGAGAGACAACACTATCTCTTAAAGTAGGGGATCCATTACCATTCACATCCCCAAAATGACTTTGGCACATCCTAGTCTCTGTCTAAGGAATAACAGGGTCCTATATCCCCAAAGGGAAAAGAACAATCCCAATGAGAAGGGGACCTACAACCATTTACACTGATTCAATGATGACATTCGACACTCACATCTTTTGTCAAAGGATCACAGAAAAGATTCTCATTAACTTAGAGAGACAATCACAACTCTCTAATGAAAGGGACAACTAACCATTTATTGGATCTAATCTTGTGTCTTAAATTTACAGATGCATATGCTGAATTCATGCTCACAGATACTAACACTGATTCGGAGCCAATAGAAACATATCTTTATGAATCAGGGAACGATGAGAATGAAGAAAACACTGATGTTGATCCTTCATCTTCCCAGTTGGATGATACACCCAACAATTCAGAACAAATGGAAGTTTCATCTCAGACAGAAAGATATGATCCCATGTATGATGAAGCTGCTCAACTCAGGCCTGCAGTTTCTGCTTTTGCTCAAGTCACTATTTCTCTAGAAGAAACACTGAGCTCACTTCTACCTGATCTCATCACATCTGTGCTTACAAAGTCACTTCCAGACCTGATAAAACCTTATGTAGCTGACTTGGAGGCTCAGGATTCTAAGGTAATAAAAAAAGCTCTCAAACCAGCACGCCTCAACAACATCATTAATCCACTTATCAGGGAGATACATTAGGATGACTCTCTTAATTCTAAAAGTTTTAACACTCGGAGACTCGACTAACTACCTTCGCACCAAGGCCTTGGATGGACGCTTACTCGCCTTCATGAGTCACTTTTCTACATGATCACCAAAGTGGAATAAAGCCCTCAGTACCATGATTGAATAGAACACCCTGATTCTTAATGTGGTTGTCCTATTAGACAAGCACTTTGGTGAACAAGTCGACCTTCCTCAACATGTGAAGGATCTTTACTATGCTCTATGCAGATCATGTAAAGTCTTCTCTGATACTTCGGATCATCTGGATACACAATCCAAGAATTTTCAAACAGCAGCAACTCCTTCTACAGTTCCTGCTGAGGGGGAAAAGAACTTAGATGCTCAATCACAAATCAAGAAGACTGATTCAGAAGCTCCCATAGTCAGTTCAACCAAGCCCTCGTCAACTGAGGGGGAGCATAAATTCAAAATGGATGTAGCAACAAATGAAGAACCTGCATCTAAGAAACCAAAAACACCAGCTTCTACATTCATTGGTATGGTTCTAATACAAGAAGCAACCAATTCAGTGTCTCCTCCACCAATATATGTATCCAAATCCTTGTTTCAGCTTGAAGGGCAAAGACTAAACAAAGGCAAAAACAAAGAATGTGAAGGATAAGAAAATGTGGCTGCTCTATTGAAAGAAGGGGGATCTAATCTGAAACTCCCTAATATCGATGGAGTACCGAAAGAAATGATGCTTGAAGGACTAAAGGCTAAAAAACTCAAAGTAGATGAAGAAGCAGCAAGAAAGGCCACTGAAGCACTCTTGGCCAAACTTGATGCCGAAAAATTAGTTGCTCAAAAGAAAGCCTCAAGACATCATGAAGCCAAAACGACCAAGGAAAGATAACTTCTCTCTAACAAGTACAATGAAGTCATGAACAAAAGAGTCAGTGAAGGAAGAATCACTAGCGTCAAGTGCAAACTGAAGAAAATGGGACTTGACCTAGAGATCTTCAGAAACAACCAAAAACTCCATTATGATGCTCATGAAGAATTCAAGATAACGGAGTTAGGTTTCTCAGAATGGCTCGAACTCCATGACGCAGTCAAAAACATGACTTCTAGCGCCGCAATGCAACTCAAGAAGAATCTTGCAAAAAGATTCAAGTGGGTCATCAAGTCAGCAGAAAAGCTTGGTCAGTCTCCTCCACCCCAACTCAACGAGATAGAAATGCCTCCTCCCAAGCCTGCCCAGAAGAAACAAAAAAGAATACACCTTGGAGATGGAAAATCAAGAAATCTAACTATGCCTGAGGGAAAGAATGGACTAAATGGAGAAGTCATTAACCAACCTGAGTCAGGAATGTTTTTCAGAAACATCAAAGGGGAAATGAGTTTTCAAAGGGAAAGTGAATTCAACCTATCCTCAACCAAGTAGTTGATCTACCTATGGAGAGACATCATAGAAGACACGGAAACTGAAAAAAGGTTTAGAGATAGGTTAGCCTTTGAAATTTCAGTCCGACCCGACTACAATGAAGCTGTTAAACAAGTGAGAAGAGGAGAGATTTAAATTTCATTCATTGTAATATGTCATCCTTTTAATTCTCAACTTTTGTTATAAATATTGTCAATTATGTGTAAGAAGAAGTTGTTTTGCTCACTTACAATAATTTTAGACTTAGCATAAATTATATCAAAATAGGGGGAGATTGTTGGGCAAATGAAATGCCCACGGGTCCCCGACTAGAACTTGAACATAAATATAGTTAAGTAAAGTCTCACGATAATGAAATCGGGGAGCGGATGAAAAGACTCACCGACATTAAAGTCGGTGGCGACTCTATGAACGTTCAAGTCATAAGACATCGTCAAGGTCACTTGAAGTCTTGCTCTCTAGCTGATGCGGGCCAGCTAGTATGTACAAGGAACTCTAGCTGAAGTGCAAGGATTATCAGGGGTGGCAATACCCTGATAATCCTTCAACTCATTGATCAGACCAACAAAGCATATCTCGTGTCCACTGAGATTTAGGCGGGACTTTTCACTTATATGTTTGAGCGGGACAAAGTAAAGTTTAGTGATAAGTCCAATCAAGTACGAGTAGGTGATTAAAGCAGTGAACAGTTGTCAACATTGTTCACAAAAGCAAGGGAGGAGAGTTTTCCAAAATAGAAGTATTAAATGGAAGATGTACTTTATTGTACCTCTTCCATTAGATTCGTAACACGCACCTACCTAACCCCACTTAGATCTACCTTGTACTAGTATAAATAGGATTGTTGGTCGGAGTGAGAAAACGATGCTTCATACTACATTGTTGTAGTCTTTGAAGCACTCACTCCCTTATTGAACTTACAAGAATCTCCTGAGAGACTATAAGTTTACAAGCAAGCTTAAAATCTTAAGTTTGTTGTATAGAGAGTTGGTTTTTTACATTGTCATTCATTTTAGTGTTTTCTACTCAACACTTTGTAATTCTTTGATTCTTATTAATAAAGAATTATACATTGAAAAGTTATAATTTGTGTTGTTACTTAAATTGTTTAACTAAAGGTTTTTGGTTAAAAGACATTATTTGAGGACAAACCTTCCTTTTAATGAATCTTTGCCTTCATATTTGCTATGTATTTCTGGAAATATCCTTTGTTTGTAAGACAAATGACATCAATTGATTAGGTTAGAGAAGTAATTTTATGATAATAAATGTAACAAAAGAGTTGGGTTCTTTTGGGCCATGATAGACTGTGTTTTTGAATTTGCAACACACGAGTGTCACATTCTCCTTTCTTCGTTATGTATGTCATATTTTCTTTATATCACATCTAGCATTAAATCAAGAATATTGGTTTAATCTACGCTCATCTCATGGTCGGGGGCGGAGCTAGGGGTGCACGTCACCCATGGAATTTTTCGATATAGTGTTAATTTTTGAAAAAATTATCGATTTTTTAAAAATGTATCTTAAATGCACCCGGTGCATCAAAATGTGTTTCTAGTATTATTTAGTTGGTTTAATTACAAATAAAAAAAAAACATAGAATTTTGTAAAAGCCCCAATATGACAAAAGCCCAAAGATAAAACAAATTTAATAAATTAAAGCACAAAAGCCCAAAGATGAAATAGGTTTATCAATGAAACAAGTTTATTCATTATCCAGTTAGTAGTTGTGGCTGTTGCAAAAAACCACAAGAGTGTTAGAGACTTCTTTGATGTTCTATCCACGGTGACAAATGTTATTTGTGGCTCTTGTAAATGAAAAGATATGCTGCGAGAAAGTCACAAATAAAGAATAGTAAAAGAAATAGAGAAAGGTGAAATTGAAACAGGGAGAGGGAAAAACCAAGAAGTTACCATTGCATGAGCTGGAGTTACAAGATGGGGTTCTCATCATAGAACTATCACTAGATTGATACAATTTTCGGAGGTTCTTAAGGTTCTTCACTATCTTGAGGAAGAGGGTGATACTATCTCTAACCGTGGAACAACTTCTGGTCGTATAAAGTATTTTAAAACACTTGATTTTGTGTTTTTATTCTACTTGTTGTTGCATATAATGGGGCTTACTAATACATTGTCACAACATCTTCAGAAGAGCGATCAAACGATCTTAGAGGCCATTTCATTAGTAAAAGGAACCAAAAGAGCATTGCAAGAGTATAGGGCAACGGGTTTTCCTTCACTTTTGAAGAATGTAACTTCATTTTGTGGTAAACATGATACTGAAATGGTAAATATGGTTGACTTTCATTCAAGAGGCCGAAAGGATAGAATTACAAATCAACATCATTTCGAGGTTGATATATTCAACACTGTTATGGATATGCAAATTCAAGAGTTTGGAGATCGTTTTAGTGAGGGAAGCACCGATTTACTTGATTATATGGCGGCGTTGAGCCCACATGATTCATTTAAAAAATTTAGTATATCAAAGTTAGTGAAACTTAGTGAGATGTATCCGCGTGATTTTACTTATATGGAAAGGTTAAGTCTTCCTACAGAACTTGGAGTCTATTATCAGATCATGCGTAACGATAAAGATTTTGCTAACTTGGAGAGTATTGCCAAACTTCTTTGAGAAGATGGTGGATAAGAAAAAGCATACATCTTATCCTTTGGTTTATCGGTTGTTGAAGTTGGCTTTAGTCTTGCTGTTCTTCATCTTTTCTACGGTTGAAAGATGTTTTTCTAAAATGAAGCTCATTAAAATTGATTTGCGTGATCGGATGGGTGATGATTATTTTAACGGCGCTTTAACTTGTGCCATAGAAAGAAGAACTTATTAATGTTAAAAATAAGGGTGTACGTAAGCGTTTTTTTGCTATGGGAGATCGTAGAATCACTAATTAGAAGGTAATATGTTCATTTATTTATCGTTTTATGAAATCTTCGTTTATTCCACTTTTAACTCTATTATATTATGGTTCAAAAATTTGTGCACCCACCATATTTGTTCCTGGCTCCGTCCCTGCTCATGGTTATATCTGAAGTTGAAAAGTGAGCGGACAACTTGAGGAAAGCCCTATTTTTTGAGAAGTGTTGTCGGGCTGATGTAATATTTTTTTTTATTATCTATATATTTTTTTAAAACTTTAATGTGCTATTTATCCGTTTACATTTGTTATGTATTTTGCAAGTTTTGAACATACCTGTCAACTTTTGTGCAGCCTAAGAAGGCATTGCGGGAAATCGATGAACAAAATAAACAAGTTAAACTTACAACTCAAACTAAATTGGCTGATGCAAACACTATAATCTCTGGAATTGGGGATAAAGGTAGAGATGTGGAAGAAACAGTGCTTCAAGCTGATGCAAAGCTTGGTAAGGCGAACATAAAGAGTATTGTTTTAGATAAGATTGATTGTTGTAAGAACACGAAACAGTTATGTACTTGTATACACCGATAAGTTTGATCCTTTAATACTAGGTTGGCATACCTTACTGAGAGCGTGATGACGGGCGGCTGGAGCTGCTAAAAAACTATGTTTGAAAGGGTTGTTTGGGTATATTCAAGTGGAATTCCTTTTGTGATGGGAACAGTGATGGATCAAAATCAAAACTGAAACACGAACTTGGCCACATTTGTCTAACTTGCAAATGGTAATCCTAAGGTCGTTGTGCCCAAAGGTTCTCTTCGCCAATTAAATGTAAAAGAAAATGTGGCCTTCCCCATATGCAATATACAACATTGTCACTGATATGGACAATAAAAGGATCTTCAAGAATATTCAGGTAGATTATCAACAATTTATATGCTCTTAATCTATTAACAATGCAAACAGGGAAAAGGCGTTGAACTGCTATATTATCTATATATATACTGAACTGCTATATTATCTATATATATTAAAAGATTCAACCTAATATATTTTAAAACCAAAAGGGGACAAAAGAGAAACCCTAATATTAGTCGGTTACGTGGGTATATATATAGACTACAATATGGATCCAACCTTTCATAACTTTATCAAGCCGCAAGAAAGAAACCCTATCCAACCTTTCACAACAATATGGATCCATTCTTTCCCGAAGAGTAAACCTTTTTTTTTCTTTTTTTTTTTCTTTTTTTTTTAAGATGTATAATATATAATACATGCTTGTAGATGAAGAACACAACCCGCCTTTTTTTTTAATTTATTATTTATGTTTGATGAAAATTATTAAGTGTATTTTTTTTTGTATGATGATGTTATTAATATGGTTCTAAGTTTGAAATTAAGGATCTTTTTTTTATAGATAGGTAACATAAAAATGTGTTTTATGCTTTAATTTGGGGCCTTTTTAATGTAAATTAAAAATTACTGTTGAAATCGGATTTGGATAAAGAACAAAGAATTATTATTATTTTGGTTAAAGTTCTTACATTTTTTATTTGTTACCAGACAAGTTCATTCAAAGACCATTGAAGTATTCACTCCCTCACCAAACCTTGTAAGTCTAACATTATTTATGTACACTAACATTTTTTTTTAATTTTTTTTTATGTTCTTATAAATTTACACCAGCTGTCTTTTTTGTAATACAGAAGTATGATAGATCAATGTTAAGCGCAATGATAGATTCTATATTTAGTCGATTAGTGGAAAATTGTTACACTCGTTTAAAGAACTATGCATTTATTCGTCATTTAAAAGGGGATGCTCGCACAAATTATGGTGATTATGTGTGGTATGTAATTTACTTTCTTTGGTATGTTATTTGAGTTTTTTTATTCTGAATGATTTGAGAAATTCATATTTGGTAATTATTACAGCTTTAGCGTATTGGAAGTATGCGAGAGCTACGACAAGATGATCCAGATCTTTTGATAAAAAATCACCAAGAGCTATTGCAGAGGTGAAGCATCTTGTTAAATCGCCTTTTGAATATGTTGAGCTTCTTTTTAAAGTAATCTACATATTATATTTTTCGGTCGATATTTTATTATTCCAGGAAATCTTGAGTGGATTTCGATACCAGATTTGTTCGGTGTGATGATTAATATGATAAACCAAGAGTCCATACGAGTACATGATGCTGGCATCATTACTTTTCAGTTAGACGGGTCCTGGATTGCTCATGTAATTTTTTTGTTCTCTTCTTTTTCAAACTCTTTTTAAACACACTTTAAATTCTCTCCTAAATTATCTTGTCTACACCTTTTTCTTTGCAGAGGATTGATGAGATGCTTATTAATGGCATCGTTACGTGGGCACCAAAATACAAAGCAAGAGCAATTTTTGTCTCCCATACAAAAAATTGGGGTGTGACTACTCTTCTAGTTGATTGTATGAAACATGCGCTTGCTCATATCTATTTGTATTCAGGGATTGATGTACTTGTTTCACCAAAACACAACGTTGATGTAGATCTCGAAACTATACGGTAACTACTTTATCAATATTTTTTTCCGAACTGGTTTAGGTTCAACATATCTTCTTTAATGTCTATGCATGTGTATGCTTTCACTAATGATGTATGTAGGTATGGAGTTTGCAAGCATAAAGCAAATGTAATGGTATACGTGACTAGGGGTGGCAATTTTTGACACGACACGATAAACGAAACGAACCCGACACGAAGTTAAACAGGTTTGGGTTGAGGATAAATAGGTTTGGGTCAAAAACGGGTCAACCCGTCTAACCCGTTTAATAAACGGGTCGTGTTTGGGTTGAGTAAATATTAAACAGGTCAACCCGTGAACCCGTTTAAGTATATAAGATCTTAAAAATAAAATATATAACCTGGTTTTTATGTTGGATGTGGATTAAATGTATTTTGTTATTTACTTAGTATATGAGTGAATTATAATTTTATACCTTAGATATCATGAAAATTGACGCTTGTAATTCAAAAAATTGTCGCATAGATGTTTGTATGTTATTCTTATCATATTTTAGATCCTTATATCATTTTTTGCGTTTAAACTAGTTAAATCGACAAACCACCAACTTTATTCACTGCTTGGCCTATATACTTAAATGGGTTAAACGGGTCACAAATGGGTTACACGTGTTATACAGGTCTGGGTTAGGGTTGAATTTCTTGACACGATTAATAAATGGGTCGTGTTTGGGTAAAGGCTATATTAACCCGCCAACACGCGAACCCGAACAGGTTAACACGAACACGACTCGATTGCCACCCCTATACGTGACGCCTCACCTACAGCGAGAGTATATTGAAAAAGGCTTTGTTGTACGTAACTTCTAAACATCAACATAACTGATAACATGTTTACATTAAAGATTTGAAGAAATTGAATACTGATCTTTTCTTTTAATTTCCCAGGCTGCTAGAAGTGAAAAGTGGTTCCCACATCGAGAATCTACACTAGCATGCTGTGGATACCGAAGTTTGAGTTTCGATCAGGAAAAAAACCTGGCTCGGCTATGGCACATATTTTTCTCTCAAAATGACTTCACATCCCTTTTTGGCATGGGTAAAGTTATTGTTCATTTACTGTATTTTTATTTTCTGAAAATATTTTATTGCAAATATAACTTTCTTTGTTTGGTCTATTAGGTTTTTTCATAAAATTATATATTTTTCTTAACCCACTAAAGATAAAACATGCCCTAAATCCATTACTATTTTAACAGGATTGATATAACATACTTAGATTTTAGGAAAAAAGCCAAAAATACTCTATGTACTTCTCGTGAAAACTCATTATGCTTTCTCAACTTTTTTTATTGTCATTATACTTAACGTTGTTTCCATTTTCGACTCATTATGCTTAATTACTTTTTATGTATAATGACAATAAAAAAGTTGAGAAAGCATAATGAGTTTTCACGTAAGACATAAATATAATGGACCGACACTTTATTGATTATAACTAAAGTTTGATCGGTTTATGTGTGATATTGCAGTAATCCACATTTTGTCTTATACATGTTTTACAATGGCATCGTCATGTTCTGTTTTGGCTTCTAGGATTCCCGACTCGATGGCGTCGACACCTTGTGCTTGTAGGTGAATTAATGCTTTTCAATGGATTCTCCTCGAGTATGTTTACTTCATCCTGTCGTTGCATACCTAGTAAGCAAAAGTACAAAGTTTGCCGGGTCGAGCACGTTTTGGTTACAAGTCCGGGTTGAAGCTGATTTTTAGTATGGGTCGATATGAGTAAGTCGACCCGCTAGCAAAAGTTGCCTTTTATCTGCTTTTATTCTATCTGAACAAGAGGATTGAGGTTGTATGCGTTCACGGTGGGTCAACTTTTAACCCGCTCAACAAGTGCCTATATACGATGAGACATAACCAATTAAAATGAAAATGGTTATGTATAATGACAATATTTGAAGTACATAGAGCATAATGAGTTTTTGGGGAAAGTACGTTAAGCATTTATAGCTTTTTTCCTAGATTTTATGATTTTTCTTTTATCAGCCTTGGATTCTGGCTACACTCCTGACGAATTTTTTGGTTGGAGATATTAACTCTTTTGTCTTAATTTTTTACCCTTATTCTACTTTATTGTCATCAATAATCTGAGGAGAGTGGTAAATGTTCTTTTCTCGTCAACTTGCTGTTACAGTTTTTTTATATAATGAATTCAACAATGTAACATGGCTATATTCTTTGTTTCACAAAAGAGACACCCTAGTTTCATATTTATTCATATTTATACATTTGTGTTTTGTGTTCTAAACATATATACATTGTTAAAGAGGCATAGATTGGCTGAAGTAACATTCAGTATGGAAGAGATGATTGATATAGAGGGAAATACGTTGGTAAATATACTAAGAACGAAAGCTAGTATAAGTTATATTATCAAGAATTCGATTTCTTCTGGTAAATTGTCTAAATCAGATAAGGCTAGACTTTTCTTTTCGTTTCAATGTTGTTACAACGTTCTCATCACGGCCTCAGTTTTATTAGTGCTTTCTTGTTCTTGCCCTAAACAGGCTTTAGCCGGCAAAGGAGAACGTGAGTCTAAATCAGAGAAGGTTAGACTTTTCTTTTCGTTTCAATGTTGTTACAATGTTCTCATCCAGGCCTCAGTTTTATTAGTGCTTTCTTGTTCTTGCCCTAAACAGGCTTTAGCCGGCAAAGGAGAACGTGAGTTGGGATTACACCTCATTGAGTTCACTGGGGTAATACTTTTATCTGTTGAAGTTATAAAGCACAGTGTTTGGAATTGAATATATTGTTTTATTTTCCTAGGTTACTCTGAAACATAGTTTCTTCTAATACGCTTTTAAATTATCTAGTCTCATGCTTAAGGGTAAGCAATCATACAAAATGATAGGCTATCTAGCAACTAGCAATACTAGAGTGTATGGACAATTTGAAAATAATGAAACTTTCGTTTATTTTTTGATGTATTTGTAAATCTAACTTTCATTTCCAGGTAATCAAAAGGGCTTGTAGAAGTTTGGCGCCACATGTTGTATGTGAATACCTATTTGATTTATCCAAGTTATTTATGAGCTACTGTCCCGAGGTATATTTACTTGCATATGTTTTTTCTCATACAATATCGAATTTGAGTTAAATTCACAAAAAGTTCAAATCCTTAAAAAAGCAATTGTGACGTCTTTGTCCCGGTTTAGCATAATTTTGATAGTTTTGCTACTTTAGTGAAAGCATAGATCATTGATACATTTTTTAACTAAATGCTTTTTTTCATATAATATTTTGGTTTCCTTAAACTAAGTTAATCTTTTAAAAATTAGTTTTTGATTATTAAATATTAATATGGTTTGGTTTATTTTGGCTGGTTCAGTTTGGCATGGCCAATATACAGCTGTGCAGGGCAACTGAAGTGGTTATCCGCCAATGCTTTCATCTTTTGGGGATCGATTCTGTAAGCCTTTATCTAGCAGATTTTTATAATTCGGTTTTTGGTCCCGGATCCTGTTACGCGGGACTATCTTTTGTTCATCAAGTTTACTCCTTTTGTGAAAGCAGTAGTTAAGATTTATTTATGAAGAGGCCATGTATAAACATGATTATTTTGTTCAAAAACTATTAGAATAAAAAAAACAAAGTTGGTCACAATACCACATTTTATAAGCGGTTCTAAACTCCTTTTTTTGTGTGTAGTCATGGAGACACTCGGGATTAAAGCACATATCAGAGCCATTCTTATTACCTCTCACAGTTGAAGAAACGAGGGCAAATGATCATAGGTAACTACATGTTTGGACGTTTAAAATGACCCAACATCCAACAAAACAATCTCTTGGTGACTTGTATGTGCAAAAGAAGTTCAATGACTTAAACCATACAAATGAATTTTTTTATGGTGGGTGCTTTTATTGCAAAATAAAACACCTATGGTTGTGTCTACAAACAATTACAAACACAATAGTAGATTGTGGTTTTAAGTTTCAAAACATTTATATATGGGTGATTAGGTTCTACAACTTCAGGGAAATTATCAAAGATAAAATTCAGAAGTTTATTCAACAAATAAATTTGAAGCACGATGAGCATCCACAATGCATCAAGTTGTGAAAAGCTTTTCACTATTCTAAAAAGCTTTTTGAGATGATTTTTTGCATTGCATCAATAGCTTTTTGAAAAGCTTTCCAACAATGATTTGGTATACTTCAAGTCATTTCACCAAGCTTTAGTCCTTAATTGTATTATGCATTTAATGCATTAAAATGCATCAAGTCTTTAATTGTATTATGCATTTAATGCATTAGATTGTGTTTATTAAATTAGACAAATCATTAGACAAATAATTTTGATACATGATATTTATAATTTGTGTCTTGCGCGATGTAAACAAGTGTTTTTCACGTAATTTTGTTACGTGTGGTTAATTTTTTGTTTTTAGTATTGTGATGATTGTTTTTATTTTCATCAGGTTTTCTCGATCTCGATTCGAGTTGTTTACCATGAGAGTTTTTGTTGCACAACCTGATTTTGACAATGGGGGTATTTTCGGTAACATTTGGGTAAAAGATGCAAATTTGGCAAGAGAGGATGGGTGAACAAAGGTGGATAAGGATCGTTGCTATGTGTCATATTTGAAACATGAATGGCATAAACCATTAGACATCCACTACGGTTCTTTAATTCCCTTTGGCGACCCTAGTTGTCGTCATTCTGTCCCCATCTCGTCCTCCTTGGAGGTTGATGTGCTGCTTCATGCTATGAGCAAGAACAAACAACATTGTTATTTATTATTCCATGGCAAGGATGATGAACCAATATCAAAAATTTGGGACAAGCAACCAGAAGCAGAGTGTGGGACACTTGAGTTGCAAAGTCATGTTGGCAGCGTGCAAATTAACTACATTCTACTGAAAGATGCGATAGATGCTTCAATGGAGCTGCTGTTTAGGTCGTCTAACCCCAATCTGTGTGCAAAGATTCGCGGTTACATAATTGCATATTATGGAGACGGCGTGGTCAAAGATGATGATATCCTAGGTCGATACAAGGCGGTTATATTTAGAACCACCAATTTTGAGATAACTGGAATGCAAGTTGTGGTGCCGCTTCACAAATCCTTGTTGGTTGTACCTGCCAACGGGTGCTTAAAGATCAAGGCAAAACTGGAGGATGTTGACTCAGGAAAAGAATATGTGCATGAAACGAGGGATTACCGTGCGACACTGGGCAAAGACGAGAATTGGTGTATAGAATGCAGAAATTTCTCTAACAATCTTAAAGTGGCTTGGAGCAGGTAAGTTGGTGGTTTTACTGCAATGACCTTGTTAGTCATTTTCTGGGATAAAGCAAGCAAAACCTCGTGTGATAGGGACAGAAATGGTAGAAGCGAGGAAGTCAAGCCGTGTTGCAAGTTAGATGCCTTGTCTACAAAGAAATCGTATGTATCTTGTTTTCTTCCATTCTTCATTGTTATGCCTGGTCTCTTTTTTTCAACAGTTAATGCGCACTGTATTATCGAATGCAGCAACTTTTAGGGCGTTTTTATGAAGATAAATTTGTAACATTAGCAAGTTGCCTTAGCAAGAACTATTTCTGGATAATGATTGATGTTTCTTTTGTAATGTCATATGGGTACTTCGTGTGTTTGCAGTATTTACCTTGTCATTGCTAGAAGAATTTAACAATGCATCACGCTAACTGATTTTGTTGCGTACACTCCATATAAACCTCACATTATATAGTTTATCAATATTTTTGAACAGTGAGGTTTTGCACCTACGACTGCATAACAGATGTATCTATAAATGCGATACTTTTGAGTCAGGATAATAACTCTAGCTAAAAAAGAATTTTAGCACACCAGACTCGGAAACATGCATCTGAAAACTTGTACAACATGTGTTGATACTCACGCCATCTTTTTTTATACATACAACACACTGTACAACACTGTAATGCACAAAAGTGATATATGTATAAAAAAATATTGTAAGTATCAACAGTCTTGTACAACACTAAAAATCTGTTTTTGATGGAACTATTATAGAAGTGACTGACACAGTTTGGTATATTTAATGCTTCTTAGATGCTAAGCAAGTATTAAAACGTGTTCTTCACATGTCTAACACTTGTATGCTAATTATCAAATGACCCAATGGGAAAAGTACAGAAACATGAAAACCTATTTAAGAACTCTCATAAATAGACCAAAAGCGTGTCAAGAAGAAATCTAGACAAGAAATTGACCCTTTCCTGATTGACCGTGAACAATAATGACAGCTTTGTTTTTTTTTTTGTTTTTTTTTTCTTTTTTGTTGTCAATAAGCTTTCTAGATTAAAAATAAAAGATTGGCCACATTGGGTCATTGTAATCCGAGTCTCATGTTTGCGCCTTTGATTCCACCGAGCATGATTTACAAACCTACAATACCAACAATATGCCCATTACAAGAGTAAGGAAAAGCTAAGCACCTACATGTAGCATGAAACTCACTAATGCCACAAACCAAGTGTTATCGACTTATTTCAAGTTAGTACACAACAATTTAGGCTTTTAACAATAAACACATGAAACATGTTTTTTGAGATGATACAATACCGGCCTCTTTTAAGTCCAAACATTTGTAAGGGTAATAGACAGTACTTGACATGATTACATTATTTTACAATTTCAAATGGTACAACTTGGAAGACAATCACTAATTCTACATAATTGGAGACTCACAGAAATTGTTAAAAGAAGTATGTGTAATGATTAAAAAAAATCATGACTGGAATATAGTTGGACTCACCACAGTAATTCACCAAACAAATTGTCAGTTTTAGTTACGCCATAGAATCTGAAGAATGTAGTTTGAGACTTCAAGTCGTATTTATTATTTTATTATATGGGTGGAGGGTGTGAAAGTGGACATTTATTAGATTTCGGTTCTTGAGATTTCGGTTCCTTAAATTTCGGTCTAGAATTTGGGTTCCAATCTCGGTTTGGAGATTTCGGTTTAACCCTAAAGATGAAATTTTGATTCGACCCTAAAGATGCAAAGTTCGGTTTGGGGAACCGAAACTTAAAATTTAGCTTGGGTGGAAAGGGACCGAAAGAAGGAGATTTTGGTTTGATGAACATTCAACGAATCTAAATTTACACTTAAACGCACCAATACACGAAAAAATGCCTAGAACACTCAATTTTTGACCGTTTTAGCCCATTCTTTTTGTAGAACCTTGCTTAGAAACACCAAATCTGCAAGAAAGACAACAAGTTTGATAACAAAAACACATCAAAATTAAAAATTTAGAGATAAAGTACACGTTTTAGCAATAAACCACACAAACACCATTCTTACACCAAAAAATGAGATTTTTCGAACAACAAACCACGAATCACCCTTGAGGAGCTCTAATACCACTTGTTAGCATCAAGGAACACCATTCAGGAGGTCAAGGTTGATTAAAATAAACATACATTTCTAAAGAGAAAAAGTAGATAAAGAAAGGTGAAAGAATATGTTTTATTAAGATGTGAAAAATGAAATAAGCCACACACTATTCTCACACCCCTCATGGAGAGTCATGAGGGGTATTTATAGGCCTTTTACAACACTAGTTTGCCCCTTTTACAAAAGTCCTTGCGGGTGAAACTATCTTAAGTATTTAGTCCAATTCACGTGTAAGACGTTATCTTCACAAAATAGAAAAAATAACAAAATGCAGTTTTGAAGCTTGAATGGGAGAGAGGTGTATAGCAGAATATCTTTCTCCAAATTTCCGTTTCAAAATAAAAGTAAACTTAAACTTAATTATGATCTACTCTCTCTCTCTCTCTCTCTCTCTCTCTCTCTCTCTCTCTCTCTCTCTCTCTCTCTCTCTCTCTCTCTCTAATTAGTAATGTATTTATCTAATTGTGTTTGTATTATATGCATCAAAATTTATATTCTTTTCTTCCCAAATTAAATATCCGTGGTTATACTTTGATTTGTCATAAAATAAGGGTCTATAAGTGTTTAAAAAGTTAAATGGCATTTCATTGGTGCTTAGCGTAACTATTGTATTACTTTTTAGAAAAAAATTGCATTTTAAAAGTGGAAAATTAATTTGGAAGAAAATGAACACTACTTAAAATTTCAAGACATTTTATACACACTTTCTAAGGATTTATTTTATAATAATAACGTATTTTTCTTCAAGTTTCATTATTCATGTGTACTTTGTCTTTTCGGTCTACTATATGCAACAAACTTAGAAACTTTTTCAATATCATATTATCATACTCATCAGCAACTTAAAATACCCTTGACACATAAGCAACATGTATAATATCAAAATGCAATTTGAAAGTGATATATTAGAACGAAAAATATACATGTATAATAATGAAACTTGAAAGATAAGTATATTAATACTAGGTAAAAGACCCATGCAATTCATGTGTATTTAAAAGAGAAGAAAGAAAATAGTTATTATATTACGCTATAAGTCGTAAGAAAGAAACATATGAGTATATGAAGTTGGGGACAAAAAATTTGCACACGCGAAAGATATGTGTAATCAAACAAATAGTCAAATAACCAAAGAGAACATAAACTTGTATAATCACATATAGCGATAGATGGAAAATTTGTTACCATAAAGACATAAGGAATTCATCGTATATAAGAATAAACAAATATGTATTAATTCGGTGATATCAAAGTTCATGAAACGTTTGCAAACAACATTGTTTGTTTTGTTGGTATATTTTCCGCCACTAAATAATCTTCCCAAATTAAAGTGTCGATGATAGAACCCATGTAATGACCATCTTTTACCGAAGCGAGAGCAATACCTGCAGTTGAAGGACCTACACAACACATTGTAGGGATTGCGAACTCATCCTTAAATAATCTTCCCAAAACAACTGATAAAAACACCTAGGGTTCGGACTCCAAGTTTCTCACAAAGGTCTACACACAATAATGAAAAATATCCGTTTGTGTATATAGATATCAGGATGTGACGCCGCCAGATTATACTTGTGACGTCGTCAGCTCGCCGTCCACTTAGGGTTTCATTTGTCCACCACCATATGTGATGGCTTCACCCTTTGGTTGTGACGCTGTCAGGATACCTTTGACGTCGTCATTGGAGGCCGCTGCATACAACGACCAGTCAAAATAATCTTAAAATTGCACTTTCTAGGTCTGAATTGGTGACCACGTTAGATATGCCTATCGCATTCTTTGAATTTGTCATTTTCTTTGTTCTTCGTCCAATCGAGCCCAAAACTTGTACATTTCCATCATTTGCTCTCCCAAGTACCTAAAACTCAAATAGAAGCAATTTAGGGCAATATATGATCAAAAGTACACGAGTTTAGAGGCTAAATGACCCCTAAAAAGCGTATGAAATTGCAGCTCGTCAATGAAACTTTTACACATTCTTACACTTTTATATTTACTCATGTCTAGTTGACATGAATTAATAAAATGGTTCAATGTAGTCTTGCCCCATGATAATGATTTAAAAAAATCCATGTCATTCACCATTTTTAGCGTTTGATTGCTAATCTGCAATTTTTTTGGTTTGCCAATAAAATCACCCTAAACAAGAATGCACATACCCTATTTGTAAACAATATCTACATCTGGACAACATTTCTCCATCTGATAAAACAATTCTTCTAACTTAATTACTTCTTCGATGTTAAAAAATTGAACAATGAGAAAATCATATTGACAATAGGCTTTATTCGATGGTGATTCCGAGTAACAAAGCCCGGTAATTAGGGAAAACTCATCACACCCAAATCTACATAATTTGTTACCAAGAAGAAAATATACTTCGGATAATGGTCTTGGTTGCTTACGCACCTTACGAAGAAGCAACTCATGTATCGAATACCGAAAACTTGAACTATTTCATCGAGAAAAAAATGCTTGAATACAAAAATTTGGCTCAAAAAGGCTTCAATAAGATATTTCAAATGGCACTACCACCGTATGAAACACTAACAGAAATACATCGATTTCACTAACAACAAGAGGACAACATATAGGGAAAAAATAAGGTAAAACAAAATAAATTTAAAGTAGCCAGCGCAACACAAAAGGAAGTCAATGATTCGTTATTTCAAATTGTAACAACATCGAGTGGACAATATTACTAACCTTAGACATGATGACAAGGAAAAGGGGGTTCAAATCAAACACTAATCACTTGAATGGATTTATTGAATAATAATCTTTCAAAATGGAATTGTCTAAGAAAAGAAAAGGGAAGAACAAAATTGATATTAGTGAAATCATGGCTAAAATTTAAACGAATAAACTTTAATACCTTTTTTTCGCCTATTGATATTCGTAATAAGTTCGTAATAGATTCGTAATCAATCTGACTTGTAAAAAGATAGAAAGTCAAGTGGAATACAAACAGACAAGTGCGTCAAAAATGCATAATATTGCAATGAAGCGTAATCTTACCTGATATTATCGGCGTGTTGAGAATAGTAATACTGCACCTACCGGAAAGTTTCAAAATTGAATGAAATCAATGTCGAAATGTAGAGCATTTAACCAACAAGTTTTTGAATTACTTTTAAGAATGTTTTGTAAGGAAAAAAAGGAAAAATGAAGACGAACGAAGAATGAGAAATTGTATACAGTGTAAACAGCGGCATACTGAGTTTTTTAAGGAGGATGTTGCACAGAAATTTTCGGGAAGTTCTTGCACAAATTTTCTTTTATCATAAATAATAAAATTTGCACCACAACATGTATTTTTTTTCTTTCTAAACTAACGTTGCATTATAAAGAAAGAAAGTAACACAAATAGTATTGGGGGTTGAGGGTATCAAAATAGGAAAATTCTCAAAAAAGAATTACACTTTTCCATGCCACACCTGACTCCCATGTAGGTTCAATTCATCCCTAAGTGAAATGTGGGATAGCGAAACTTTGCACAAATATAAAGTTTGATAAGCTAAAAGTAGTAAAGCGCAAAAAATACGGAGTAGAAATCATAAAAATTGTCTTGTCCTGTTAATAAAATGGGTAAAACATACAAAAATTGCGAAAACAGACATTTTAAAGTTTAACAAGTCAAAAATAGTAAAAGTCAAAAGATACGGAACAAAATACTTAAAAAAATAAATTTTTTTCCGGTTAATAAAGTGGGTACCAGGTGGTATTGATCGTAAAAAAATGTGAGGGGTACTAAATAGTCTATACTATTTTATAATGATTTAAGATCATTTGAGGACAAAATATTCTTTATATATTAAGGGATCAATCTCCACCCTCCATTTTTATTTGATTTAATAAATGATATTAATCCAACAATTTAAAAAACCACTTTCATTATTTTTTTTCAAATATTAATATCTTTCAAACGGTTAATTGTTAAGCGAAAAAAATTATATCATTGCGACGAACATTTAATTATCTTTCTATAGATAGGCACTTTGATATACTTTCGACAAAAAAAAATTGTATTTTTCACGTTTTTTTTTCGTGTTTTTTACGTTACTGAAATTTGCATTAAAAATCATATATTATTAAACACTAATTTGAATATTACATGTGATATTAGTGTTAAATCATATATGATATGTAATATCACATGTGATATTAGTGTAAAATCACATATGATATACATATCATATCACATGTGATATTACATATCATATATGATTTAAAACTAATATCACATATGATATTCAATTTAGTGTTTAATCATATATGCTTTTTTTAATGCAAATTTCAGTAATGTAAAAAATACGAAAAAACGTGGAAAATTTTTTTTTCTTTTTTCGAAAGTATATCAAAGTGCCCGTCTATAGAAACATAATTAAATGCTCGTCGTGACGGTGTAAATATTTTTGCTTAACGATTAACGGTTTAAGAGATATATAAATTTTAAAAAATAGGTGAAATAATAAAAATACTTTTAATCTCAACCATTGATTTTTTTTAGATGGATGGTGGAGATAATTCCTTTGGTTTGTAAAATAACTCTTATCTATACTACATTATAATGTATTTAGGACTTTCTATAAAAGGAAGTCTTAAAAATATAAGCCTACACATGTTACTATAATTAATAATTCATATAATTAAGAAAAGAAGCATGATGTACAACACTTTAATACACTTAATATTCAGACGTACAAGACAAGAAGCATAGCGTACACCACTTTAATGCACATATTAAAAAAAACAAAACACCACATTAATGATATTTAATATAGTCAATTAATTAACTGATCAATAAATACAATTAATATAGTTATTAAAACACCCCTAACATAATAAATACAAATTATAAAGCATATTGTACAACCAAATTAAACACAATTCCTACATTAAATGTCACTAATACAATATTACTCTAGCCGAACCGCAACAGATCAAATGGGCTTGAGCCCGAGCAGGCGCGCAGCCCACGGCTCGAGCCCGAACGGGCACGCAAAACGAAATTTTGAAATCCGTAAATTTATTGTCAAAAGAACATAATAAACTAAAATATATGATTCACTTGAAATTTTATTTCAGTGTACTGCCACAAGAACGCTGGTACCTCGCATTATATGTCACTAATACAAATAATAAAGACATTATACAAATATTAAAGCCCGAACGGAAACGGGCAAAATGGACTTGAGCCCAAACAGCACAGTGCAACAGCTCAAGCCCGAACAAAGGCAGGCCAACGGGCTCGAGCCCGAACACGCACGGGCTAAATGAAATTCTTGATATCCGTAAATTTATTGTCAAAAAAAACATAATAAACTAAAATACATGATTCACGGAAAAATTTTATTTCAGTGACCACGCCATAACGCTGCGGTACCTCGCTAGTCTTTTATAATATATTTGAGACTTGCTTAATAGTAATATTTAAAAATTCAGATTATACACTCTGCTATTATGGAAAGATTTGGTCAAATTCTAATATTAGTAACCAACGTGTTTTTTAAAATAAAATTAATTTATGTAATTAATAATATAAGTGATTTTGACCGAAAATATTTAAAACGAGGCATAAACTACCCCCCCCCACACAAGCGTTGCGGGGGTGGTTTCTCACGGTTTTTTAAATGCATACTTTTTAAAGGAAGGGATAAGTATATACATATAAAACAAATGACCTAATATAAAATTAACTACCCTACCGGCCATCATTTTAGTTTAATATATAGAATTTTTTTGAGACAGCGAAGACATTGTGCCTAATAGCCCGCCAATAACTTTAGCCTGCTTTTTCGAGCATACTTATTAAGCAAGGAGCAAGGTGATGACAAAAAAAATTCTAAATCGTATGTTCTGCATTTAGTATATATACATTGAATAATTCGGGTGTGCAATTTAACATGAATTAGTTACACTTATATTAAGATCATTGTTCGGGTTACTTGGCCGCTCTTCATAAAACAACGTGCATGTTTTTAGAAGCTCTAGCTGTCAGACGTTCAATAACAGAAGTGAAAGAGGGCCTGCATAAGATGTAACGCTAGGATAAGTATATGTGCGTTGTGGATGTATTATTGGAAGATTCAAAAGCTAACAACATCCCTAAAATAAATACAATACTAAGTATGACCGGTAGAAAAAAAAAGGTACTCAGGAACTCCTGCAGACCAAAGCAAGTGTTTGATGAAAAAAATGAACTTACGCGAGTAAAGAGATTCAGTTGCGACGACGTGTAAAAGACGACTTTATCTTATCGCAGCCCCAAATTCACTTTACAAATGTTCGCCTGATTTAATTGGCTTCTCAGACAGTCGATGCAAGATAACTCACGCTTTTGTTATGCCAGTCTCACAGCTGCAGTCAAATACCATGTCAAAACACATATCAGATCATAATTATGAGTGTTCGAAGACAGTCGGTATGTAAAGTCAAAATTTTATATTATTTCTTGCGATCCTGCAAAATAAAAATCATGCCTAATAGGCTAGTACTTTGTCTATCCTTGCGGTTACAACCAACATCAATCACGTAACTCACTTTATTTCAGTGTCATTTAAGCACCCAAACCCGCCCACATCAGGTCCCATTTCAGCAATCAAACCCACCCGTTGCGTACCTCATTTCAACAACAAAACACACATATTTCATTCCCTGTTTCGCCACCCAGATATACCCATTCCAGCCCATATTTAATCGTCCAAACGTACCTCTGTTAGCCGGCTTTCAAGCTTAGAAAAACACGGCCGCAGCACCATTTTAGGCACGACAAGCTGACAAGAATTTTTTATCATAAACGTGATAATTCTTGTCTGTATTAAATTGGCAAAAAAAACTAAAACAATTTGAAATCTTATGGTTTGTTTGTGCACTGTAAGTTCAAACAAATCGCTAAAGATATGGAAGATAAAAAAAAAGGAAACCAAAATGAGACTTACAACAAAATACTTTCAAACACGGAACACGAGCTCCAAAATCACAACACAGAAGAAAGTTTTGGGTGTAAATATTTTAAAGGTTTCTCATTATACCAAAACGCATATTATCGACACAATATAAGCAAATACAAAGTGAAACATAAATTGTCATGTCATTTACCTCTTGCTTTTCATACCGGGAAATGAATGTTATTACATCGCTAGCCCTTTTTTTCCCTCAACTGCTGCCTCCCGTTCAAAATATTCGACATCATGGCAATCCCTGTATGGCCGTACATATTCTTGGATTAATTCGAATAAAGTTTCCCATAAAAAATAATTTAAGTTACGGAAGTGTGTATAGCAAGAGTTAGGTTGTACTGCGTGAATGATACTTTGATTACGTACCTGAAGATCGTTGCGTCATAGAGTCGAATCTTTCCACTCGGAAGTATACTTCAGTCGTCACTTGATAATGCTGACACGCGATGTTCAGGATAGTGAGACCTGTCTGATCGCCCTCTCAAATTCCTTTTGTTGCGTCAAGAGGATTTGTGCAAAGGCCTGCACCAGGCGTATTGCTAGACCATTGTCACAACAAAAGGAATTCGAGGGGAAGATCAGAACCGGGAAATATCTTAAACATCCCGTCTCAATATTAGCAAATGAAGATAGCACTATTCTACCTAGTGGAAAGATTCCAATCGGTGACACGACTATTTTGTTGCGTTAGGTGCAACCCATTCTGACTGCATACATATGGGTTCAACATATAGCACCAGTAATACGCACGTGATAAAAAGACAAAAACAATTTGAAATGTTATGGTCTTTTGAGGCATTACAGGTTCATACAAATGGCTAAAGAGGTTGAAGGGAGGAAAAAGGCAACCAAAAACTTACCGAAAACCCAACTCTTCTCGAACTTTCATGAGACACATAGTAGGAAATCAGATTTCAACGTGTTTTTAAACACAAAAATTGAGCACCAGAATCACTAAATGGCTTCTCATTATACCGGAACTCGTATTATCAACACACTATATGCAACCTTTTTTCCCTCAAGTGTGGCGTCCCGTTCAAAGCTTTTGACATTGTGACAGTCCCTGTGTGGCGCACATATGTCTCGAAACCTTTAAAAAACACGAACAACGTAAGTTCAAATCACGTTTAACTTAAGAAACTAATAAAAGTTACAAAAGAACGTATAGCAAGAGGTAAGGTGTACTATGTGAACGATACTTTCGTTCCGTACGAATATCGTTGCGTCAGCGACTCGAATCTTCCCACTCGGAAGTATACTTAAATCGTCATTCGATAATGTTGACACACGATGTTCGGGATAGTGAGACCCGTCTAATCGCCCCCTCAAATTCCTTTTGTTGTGTCAAGACGGTTCGTGCAAAGTCCTACACCAGACGTATTGCTAGAACCTTGTCACAACAAAAGGAATTCGAGGGGAAGATGAGAATCGGCCAATATCTTAAACATCTCGTCTCAATATTAACAAATGAAGATTGCACTATTCTGCCCAGTGGAAAGATTCCAATCGTTGACACGACTATTTAGTTCCGTTAGATGCAGTCTATACCGACTACATACATATTGGTTCAGCATACAGCAACAGTAACACTTACGGTATGAATACACCCACTGAACACCATGCAGACATGCGTGTATTTCTCAGCTAATCTCCGATTTCACTAACGCGGTAAAAGTAACATGAAAGCATGAACGAGGATTATAAATGAGGCTCAGATATATCTATACAATAGCGATACCAGGCAACAGACATGGCTGCAGTCGCACATCAGATGTGACTGCCCTGCCATGATGCGCGCCAAGGAAATGTATACGCATTAATCATCGTACTATCATCATCGCCTATAGACTGGCAGGACGTTAAAGTTCAGTTATACAATAGCTTCGTCATTCAACAAACAGTGTTGCAAAGACTCACACCCGCGTTACAGTAAATGGGCAGGCAACATTACACCTCTTTAAAGGTTCAAATAGTCAGTGAGTGTGGTAAAAAGACAAACCTATTGTGCATCGATTATAACTTTCGTCCATCAGTCATAACTCCCGTGCAAATATCGTTACACCTGAATATAGTTGCGTCATTGACTGGAGTCTTCCCACTCGGGAGAACATTTCAAGCGGTAGTCGCCAATGTTGAGACGCGATGTGCAGGATAGCAAGACCCGTCTACTCGTCCCATTGAATACCTCTTGCCATTTCAACGGTCGTTGTGCAAAGGTCTGCACCAGACGTATTGCTAGACCGTTGTAACAACAAAAGGGTTTCGAGGGGTGATATAGAAGAGACCAATATCCGAAACATCTCATGTCAATATTAGCAAATGCCGCAAGCAACCTTCCACCGGGTGGAAAGATCCCAATCAGTGACACGACAATTTAAGTGGATGAGATTACACGGCCAACGACTGCAAAAGTACCGACCATCCCAATCACTCTATGCTTCCGGCAATGCAGTAACCTATGATCCTGAAAAGTCATATAAGCGTATATAAAACATGACAATATTTGCATTCCAAATAGTGATGCTGACCAAATGAGGCTCAGATATGCGTATACAATAGCTACAACAGTTACGAACATGGTCGCAACCATACACACGATATGGTCATCATGCATGCGCTGCAAGAAAGAAAATGTATGTGCTATGGTTAGCATATTAACATCATCGCCAATATAAAGGGAGAATAGCTGCAGCAAACGCATTCGCTAAATGATAAGCTAGTCTGCACAGAAACAAATGCGCGACCAAAACATCAAATACCATGCCCAAAGATATCACAACAACAACATCCTAAATGCATGCCAGGCCTCATCGACCCCACAAATTTCCACCCTGATGAATTAAGGTATTCAAAATTCTAAAACGGAATGGAAAATGAAGCGACAATCCGCTATCTGTACGTTACAATAAGAAGGGCAAATAGATATAGGCCAACATCCACGAAAAAGAATGTCGTGGCCCAAAAAAAGCTACAGTTAAATTATCCAGGAGGTAACCCGGCCCTTTTTTATTCCACTTTCCTCTTTTTGCCCACTGGCCGTTACTTATATACGATCACCGACCCCACAATTTCAAAGGTCCAGCTCATCCCAACGACCATTACATTAAGTTCATATAATAGTTCCATCAACAACCAGTCATAAGCGGCAATGAGTATCAAACAAAGAAAAAACAATCCCACTATAGTAGTAATAGGATGAGTTCTTCTTGGCCAAAGACTGGTCGCAACATCCGTCTACCAAATACTGATCAGATGTATGACGAAAACTCTCATTACATAATGTTGTAAACCCCGCATTTCATTAGGCTCAAATTTTTGAACAACCGAATAAAGAGTATAAGTCCAATGTGGCTGCAAACTTTATAAGTTGCCCCGCCATGCGAAGATGGCTGCAAACCCTAAAAGTTGCCCCACCAACATATGGACAATCTCAACTTTAATCGAATCTAGTTGAACACGTCCAAATTCTATCATCACAGCCTTTTGGTTATGCCAATGAAAAAACAAACGGTCTGCAAAATAGAAAACCTGCGGGTACAACCTTCGTAATCCATGGAAACACATGGATGTTGACACCAAATGAGGCTCAAATATGCGTATACGATAGCTACAACAGGCTAGCAACATGGCTGCAGCCATACATTCGATATGACTGCCATGCCACGATGCCCGCAAATTAAATGTATGTGTTATGGTGAGCATATTATCATCATCGCCAATCGAAAGGTAAATGAGTAAAATTCGTATGCACGTTACTATTTCCATCCAGCACAGTGTACATAAGTGTATTTCAAAACCTCATATACGTGATAAAGTAGCTATGGCAAGCGACCTGCATAACTGCAGTCGTGCGTGTAACATAACTGGCCTAGCACGATGCTGCCCAAAAGCATCCCGACA
Source organism: Chrysanthemum lavandulifolium (assembly GCA_022545495.1). NCBI lineage: Eukaryota > Viridiplantae > Streptophyta > Magnoliopsida > Asterales > Asteraceae > Chrysanthemum > Chrysanthemum lavandulifolium. The sequence continues at coordinate 151,600,773 of CM040245.1, read as the reverse complement.
AAGCAACTGATAATCTTAAAAAGAACAACGAAACACAAGCTGAAAATAAATACTTGTAACCACAAGGACTGAAATGGTGTATAAACAATAAGTTGAGCTGCGCAAAAACGAACGCGCAACAAAAACATCCAATACCAGGTCCAAAGAAATCATAGTAACAACACCCTTAATGCATGCCAAATCTCAGCGACCTCACAAATGCCATTCTAGATAAATTAAGGTATATAAAATTCTGGAACGGTATGGAAAATGAAGCGAAAAACCACCGCGTATACGTTACACTAAGAAAGCCGAGTAGATATAAGCCCGCATCCACGAAAAAGAAGGCCAGTCAAAAAAAACCGACAGTTTAATTGTCTAGGAGGTGGCCCGACCGTTTCATTGCTTTCTTTTTTTTTGCACGCTGAACGTGGCTAATATACGATTACCGACAACGTAATGCCGAAGGCCTATCTTATTCCACCAACCTTCACATTAAATTGATATAATAGTTCCACAGAAACCAGTCACAAGCGGAGATCAGTATTCGACCAATAAAAAGCAATCCCAGTACACCAGTAATAGGATTAGTTTTACAGGCGAATCTTTATTATAACGTCCGTTTGTCGAATACCGATAAAATGTATAACTAAAGATCTCATTATATAATTTCGGAAAGGCGGTATTTCATAAGGCTCATATTTTTCAACAACCGAATAAAGAGGATACGTCCGATGTGGCTGCAAAATTTATAAGCTGCCCTGCCAGGCGAAGATGGCTGCAAACCTTAAAAGCTGCCCGCCAACGTACGGAGAATCTCAACTTTGTTCAAATCCAGTTGGACACGTTCAAATTCTATCATCACAGCCTTTCGGTTAACGTAACGCAGAAACAAACGGCCTGCAAAATAGAAAAAGCACAGCTAGAACCATGCAGTCTACATTCACGGTACATTTAGGGAAAGAACAAATCAATGAGTAAACGGGTTGAAAAAGTTTAGAAATAAAGGATGGCAAACAATGTCCCCAAGCGTCGTACCTGGCTCATCCAATGTTAACTGCTGTTTCTAGAGAGCCTCAGTCAAAGGGCGCACATAATTTCCACGACGTTACCTAGTACTCCTTCCAACAGTCATACTACCAGCGAATAAGCCAACGCAGGAACACATGCCTAAAACATCATCGGCAGCCGTCACATAGGAAGCAGTTCCTGACTCGAAATCTAGGTTTACTAGAAAACGGGCGTAACTTGCAATAAAATATTCACTGATTATAGCATGCGACAAAATAAAATATAGTATCTCAGAACATACGCTGAATGACACAGGCGCCAACCCAACAAAGTGCAGAGCTTCTAACAATGTACATACCATAGCGCCGATCAGACGTACGCTGAGCAAAAGAGATAGCATGCCCACCAAAAGAAACATCCGTGTCTACTTTAGCCTTTGAGGTACCACACCCTTCACCAGCATCTGAAACAGCTTTATTCAAAAGGTAAGACTGCCCCGGTAAATCACTAATAACCTTAACCAATCTTCCCCTTAATACCAAACACACGTCCGAATGCTTTTGAACACATAACAACCCACAATCAGACACGCTTGCCTGACCCTGAAAATGTCCCTCGCGACTGAACCCATGCAGGCTGAACACACGTACCGTATTCGCTTCTACATTTTGCAACATCTATCCCCTTGCGGGCTTTACTTTTATCACTCATAATAACCAGCTTTACACAGTGGTTAAGAACAATAAGGTTGATGAAGAAAGGAAAAACAACAAATGTCACCCTTCGAAAAAGGGCTTGCAAGCATTCTAAAAACCGAGACACCTGAAAACACAGGTACACACATGCACCTCTCAACTCGTAAAACGACAACTAAGTAAATACACTGAGTCCCACTTATAAAACCGACCATAAGAAAATCAGCCATGATCATAAGCGGTGATCAGTATTCGACAAAGAAAAATCAATCCCAATACACCAGTAATAGTATTAGTTTTTCTTGGCCGAATACCGGTCGTAACATCCAGTAAAAAGATGGTCATAAAACCCCGCATTTCATGAGGCTCAGATTTGTAAACAATCGAATAAAAATGATTAGTCCGATGTGGCTGCAAACTTTATAAGTTGCCCTACCAAGGGAAGATGGCTGCAAACTTTAAAAGTTGCCCCGCCAACAGACGGACAATCTTAACTTTGGTCGAATGCAATTGAACACGTTAAAATTATATCATCACAGCCTTTCAGTTTTATTATCAAGCTTTACAAAAGCTAACAGCCACAAAGTGCTTAATAACTTATTCAGCCTACTAAACTAACAGGCCAATCAAGCCTGAAAAACTCAAACTGCGCAAGACCTTCGTCTTACAATACAAGAAAGCCAACATTAAATTACTTACCCTATTGATCCTCCCGGTTAGGTGTAATTGAACAACAATCAACCATAAAGCCCAAAATCAACCGCTAAAAAAAACCCCAAACCGAAACCCTAACTCAACTACTTCGATTAAGTGTAACCACTAGCCGAAACCCCAACTCAAGGAAACCTGGAAAGTCGTTTACAAAGAAAGAATGAATGAGAATCTGACGAGTATAAAAATCAGAAGGAACAGGTGGCGCTCATGCAAGACTCGCAATTGTGACACACCTTCAAGGATGAGGTGGAGGGAACGGTGTATTATATTCCACCGACAACGAATTTAGTTTGATATAATAGTTCCACCGGCCACCAACTTTATTATTAAGATAGAATACAATTAAGTAAATAACTATTATTAACTTTCGGTTACATAATTTTTAAATTCACATTCAATTATAGGTTATTTCTTTTAGTATAAAAAAGATCATGAAAAGATGATATATTTATTTTAAAAAGCGATTATATACAATTTGTTAACATGGTAAAAGAAGATATGTTGGCTTGAGATAATGAAGTCAATCACGATATGTCATGTCTATTAGTGTATACTAAAACACCATCTTTGTTGTTTTCTCCCTTTTTGATCACTACTATAATGTAGAAAGATAATTGTGATAGTTTAGTTATATGATATTATGAGCTATTTAGTTACACGGGTACTCACTATCGCAACGTCGCCATTATATATATATATATATATATATATATATATATATATATATATATATATATATATATATATATATATATATATATATATAATATATATATATATATATATATATATATATATATATATATATATATACTATCTATATCTATAACTCTGGCAACTCCTAACCAAAATTAAGATAATGAGTTTGATCATTAAATGGCGTGGGTCGACCTTATATTTCAAGCCTAACTCTTAACCACTAAAAAGTAAGATAAGAAGTCTCCGATTATAAAGTGACGTGTAATACGACTTAACTAAAATTTATCTTTATTTTCAATTTGAAAAATCTTTTATCTACTTATTTTTTTTATAATCTAATTTCACCATATTTTCTAAATTTAATGTTCTTTAATTCAACATCCATTTTGATATATTTTATGAGTTTTAGTTTTATATTTTAGTGGGTTTATTTTATTTTAATTCAATTTTTGTTTCTTTAACCTTTATTTCAATCAATCTGATCTTGATTCGTCAAAATCATATCTTTTGGAGGTAGTGTTTGAGGGTGTTTGTGGGTAGAGATTCTGACTTTAACCTTTATTTCAATCAATCTGATCTTGATTCGTCAAAATCATATCTTTTGGAAAGAGTGTTTGATGGGTAAGAGATTGCGGTATTTTTATATCGCCTAATAATGATGTCGCGGAAAGCTACAGAATGCTCAAACAAACACATCAACTAACACATATCATTCGAAGTGTTGTGAAACGAATTCTTAAGCGGGTGAAAAGCACATATAACTATCTTGCTCATGCATGCATTTGTCTTGTGGTGTCCAACCATTAATATATAAATAGCACACGCAATTTGACATATTTGGTCGGGATTCCCAAGAAAAATACTATCCATCTTGATCCCGATTCCTAATCCGCCCATCACTATCAATATACATACAAAACAAAATACAATACCATTCTTAGATCTTTCACCTTAACAAACACGCCATTTCCGTTCTCATTGTCAATTTTGTGTACCTACACTTTGTATAACAAAACACACCAACCAAACTCAATTTGACTTCCACCTAATCACCCATAATAACCATCTTCTCCTTTGATCCTTTTTTATATATAAACAAAAAGAAGAAGTTTTGCATGTGATTAAAAAAGATGTCTTCTTCTTCAATTGATCTTGAATCGATATCTGAAGCAACATCAGGTGCGATTGGGGCTGTTTTGAGTACTACTATTTTGTACCCACTTGACACGTGTAAAGCTAAGTATCAAGCTGAGGTTAGATCATCCCATGGTCGACAGAAATATAGGTAACCCACTTTTGTTTTGTTTGTGTTTGTGTTTCTACTTGATCATTGTCTTGTCAGTTTTGGTTTTTCTTACTAAGATTTAGAGTTTGGTAAACCATGAACCTGGCTAGAATAATTACAGAGGTTGAACTTAGTTACGAATAGGTGGGACCCTGTGCCTGATAAATGGATGAGATTTTCCCTTTTCAAGTTTCCGAGTATGGCGAGTCCTTGACTCAGATGTACAAGGTCTAACTGTGGGCCCACCCCAAAATGTGTACCTACTACTTAGTGAGGTTTGAACGTAAGACCTCTTGTCAGGACATTTGGTTAAGGTTTTACATGGGTCTAATTGGGTATTTGATATAACCTCCAAGGCTCCAATTGTATAGCAATTAACCAACAGGTCTAGGGTGGGTTTAACGGGTCAAAATATATTTCACTCAAATAAAAAGAAATTTGATGGAACCCGACCATAGACCCATTTGACCCGGACCCGTCTAGACCTTGAGCTGTGACCCGAACCGACCCACACATTTTGCCACTTACAGTTTTATGTAATGTTGTTTACTAGATATATTAAAGGAATTTCTTGTTAAGCGTGGGGTAGGAGGTGCAGATGAACACTCGTGTAAGCTAGCCTGATTCAGGCGACGAAAATTAGTATGTGTCAACAGTCAAGGGGCCTGCAGCAGCCCTGTGCCCTTGCAGGGTCAAGGACTCAAGGGTAGCATGGTTGTGGGGTTGGAAGTTGGCCAAATGTTTTTCCAGTTTTCCCTCAAAAAGCCAATGGACATGATGGTTGATGGCAACCACTTTCCGCCCAAAAACCATCATTTCACTTCTGTTCGGTCTTATTTCACTACAACAGAAAATAAAATATGTGTTGCTCGCTCTTGCTTTAGTGCCTAGAAACTTGAGTGTAATCTTGAATTATCTGATTGTAGACTTCATGTAACCCGAGGCATAGTGGGTCGAAACACTACAATAACAGTGGTATGAACATGATTTAAGAGTTGTATCCACATTGTTCGTTGATTGTTAGCACTCACACACCCAAATATCAACAAATCTGATATCATAACAAGTCCTTGCCCCATCATGTATCCGTCGTTCTCGGCTTTGGGGTTAAGTTCAGAGCAAAATCTATTCGGGTAGCCTAATTATTTCAAGTCACATTTTATTATTTTAAAAGATTTGTCACAACATTGAACCTTTTAAGATGTGGGGTTTGAAAAAAGCTGGTTTCGAAAGTTAAAGTTGCTTTGCTACAAGGCAACCATGTTAAACTAAAAACGTAAAAAACTATTACCTTTTAAAATGTTTATATTCATGTTATAACATGTTTATGGCTTTTCATAAGTTTCCGTCATGTCAGGCTTCAGACCAAGGTTGAGTGAAAAAATTATTCTGGTTGCAGAATAATATTATGTCACATGTGTAACAGTTTTGTCACAGTATAGAACCGTTAAAGTATATGATGTGCGTTTCGAAAGTGACTTTTGCAGCTTTAAGAGCATAGTTGTGCATTTTTTAAAGTGATTATTGTGGCTTAACTAACATTGTCTAAAGCAACTAGTGTGATAAGTGTCTGCGTAGAGTTGGGGAATAGTAGCTAAACTTCTGATTATTGTTAGTTATCTTAGCAATTTCTTTTGATTTTAGTCTTTTTTAAACCAGCTTCACCTTGTAAGAAACGGGTGGATAGATTTTTTTACTTCACACCTCTAATGTGGTTGAGACATGTCAAGAAGCTTAAATTAATTACGCCGTGAATGATCTTTATCATTTCTATTACTTCTTGGCTTTTTTTCTCAGATGACCTTAAGCTTACTGTAACCATCTTTATATTGTATCTATTATTAGTCGTGTTTGATATGTTTACATGTAATAATTCAACTTGATAATGTGGATTTAAGATGATTTTTAATGTTGCAATTATTTTACTTCCTTTTAAAGATTAAAAGACTTCTATATCATCTGTAAAGAAGGCTGATGAATATACCATGATTTCTTTGACTTGATATGTATACTGATTGACTGATTGTTTTGTGATTTCTTTTGTTTACTCTAGTTTATTAGATTTAATGGTATTTCGTGTTATTTTTAATTATTATGTATCTTTAACTTTATATATGGGCAACGTAACATATAATTTAAGTAGCTATTGAGGAATGTATCTTCATTGTTCAGTTGTTGTAGAGATCGGTTAGTATGAACTGATTGTTTCGACACTCATAGCAAACATTCTTTTAAGTCAATGCCTAAAAAGAACCGCGGAAAAAACAAGCTTTGATCTCAAACTAGTTGATTTAGGCTATAAATGGAAGCATAACAATTTTAAATGGCCTTCTCTTATCCGAATCATCTCAGCCATTTTTAAATACATGTCTTGTTATTCTCCTCGTCTCACATTACCTTAAAAGACTTTGTTTTGGTGGTTAGATTTCAACTAGCTTTAGTTTTTTCGTTGGTCAGGGTAATATTCTGCAGGAAGTTGAGGCTTTTGCTATTTGTAGAAAGTTCAGGGTCTATTTTACATTTTCTTTCTGATAATGTGTCTAATTTATTCTATACAGAAGGAATTATGTTTACTTGAAGCCTTAAGACAAGAATTATCTGAAGGATTATAAACCTGGGAATCAACAACTTGCCATGATAATATTAGCAGTTTGCCAGTTTGTATGCTTTTATAAAAGCTAACTTGAAACTAATTAATTATCTGATTATTGTAATATGAAGTTGCAAAAATTAGTATTTACTGTGCCTGTGATTATGGATTGTTTAAGTTATTATCTTATGGTAAATCAAAATTACAGTACTAATTTCTAAGAGCTGTATTCCCATATCTGTTAATTGACTAATTCGTAAGTACTCAGACTTTACCAACATTCGAGCACTATTGCTACAGCCTTTTCTTATTTTAGCTCTTATCTAATTTTGATTATTTAATATCACATAATCGCTTTGAAGAGACACATACAACACCTACGTAAAGTTGATTTTCTAGCCTTTTGTGCACTTGTTTGTAAATGCGATATCTGAGTCTGATAATGTTAACTTATGGGTCATGCAGGAAGCTATCAGATGTGTTGTGGGAAGCAGTATCCACAGGTCAAGTTTTATCATTGTATCAGGGCCTTGGAACCAAGAACTTGCAATCATTTATTGCACAATTTGTATACTTCTATGGATATAGCTACTTTAAAAGGCTTTACCAGAAAAAATATGGTACAAAATCCATTGGAACAAAAGCAAACTTGCTTCTTGCTGCATCTGCTGGAGCCTGTACTGCCATTATAACTCAGGTTAGAATATTAAACCTTGTGACATGTTAGTATATTTAAGTTTATGACTACTAAATATATATCTAACATTATCATTTATCATGTAGCCTCTCGATACAGCCTCATCACGGATGCAGACAAGTGCATTCGGAAGATCAAAAGGCCTTTGGTCAATGCTGACAGAAGGCAGTTGGAGTGAAGCATTTGACGGGCTTGGCATCTCCTTACTACTAACTTCCAACCCTGCAATTCAGGTACGTTGCCTATTTCTATAAATGAAATAATCAGCGAAGTGGGTGGGCTGTCGGATTCGGGTCAAAATGCTCATAATGTGTTTCGTTGACCCATCGAATTTCTTATATATTTTTATATTGTAATTAATATATTATATAACATTATTGACATAATTCTATGTTATAAAACAATCTAGGATAATAGAGGCACTTAGTTACGTCATGGGCTTTTTAAAACCAGTTTCACCCGTTAGCACTGACTTAAATGCGATATTAAACTCCATTGCACAAAATTGCCACCCGCAAAAATAATATTCTTCTCACATTGGAATAGTACTGTAAGTATATCATGGGTTTCTTTATTGAACCATAATGGTCAAACAGGATAATATTTAGGACCGGTCAAAATGTGTTTGATTGACCACATTGTTAATTTCTTGAGCAATTAATATTCTTGAAAGCTGTTGTAAACCTTACCATCCAATATTTGGAGTTAAACAATCTAGGTAGTTGTAAAAGCTCGGGTATTTATTAAACGACTTAAAAATTGACCTGTTTTCATTGTTTTCATGCAGTATACGGTATTTGATCAATTGAAGCAAAAACTTCTAGACGGGAAACTGAAGAAAGCAGGAATCGGATCTTCTCCTGAATCTCTTTCTGCATTCTCTGCCTTTTTGCTCGGTGCAATCTCTAAGAGTATTGCAACCGTTCTTACATATCCAGCTATCAGGTTCATTAATATTTTGTCCAATTTTATAAACAATTCAAAGAATTTTTTATATCAAAATATTGAAGCCATAAAGACCAAATTTCCAGGTGCAAGGTCATGATTCAGGCTGCAGACTCAAGCGACGATGACACCAAAGAAAACAAAAAGAAACCACGAAAAACACTATTGGGTGTTATAGATGCCATTTGGAAACAAGAAGGGGTATTTGGTTTCTTTAAGGGATTGGATGCTCAAATAATGAAGACGGTTTTAAGTTCAGCGTTACTTCTAATGATAAAAGAAAAAATAACGGCTACCACATGGGTACTAATACTTGCAATTAGAAGTTATCTCGTGGTCACACAAGGAAGATTAAAGGGCAAGTGAGATTGGTTCAGTTTGATCAGTCATGTAACTCGGTACTTGCATGGGGGTACAAAGAAAATAAAGATTAGAATGCATATGATTGTCGGTTGTGAAATAAGTCAAGAATCATACTCAAAAATTGTTCCCTGTCTGAGAGGGTTCCGCCGTAGTTATTTGATGTTAAGGGTAAAGAGATTTTGCTAAGACTTACAAATTTATAAGGAAAGTTATTGTTCTTGAGCCTGTTGTAGACTTGTAGTTGCTTAATGTTATCAACTTAATCACTCCGACTAGTAGAGGGGTGTGTGTGGAAATGAATTTCGTTATCCGTTCATAGAACTTTTAGCTGGGCTTTTTCATTGAGCTCCAAGACGTGAGGCTTAGCCACCCTTTGGGTCTCTCTTTTTAGTTTCTGCTTTGGGATAGAACGAGATATTTTTCGCCGCTGTTGCAGGGTGAAAGCATTTTGTACTTACAAATAAAGTTCTAATAACAATATATAAAGAGTAAATTGCAAAAATCGTCCCTAAAGTTTGGTCAAATTGCACGTTTCGTTCCAAACGTTTGGAAAGTCTGAGGATCGTCCACGTGAAACTTTTGGGTCAAAATCGTCACTGCCAGATCGAATGGTAAAATCACTTGTCTATATTCTTTTCGACTTTTGCATGAATGGTCCATGTGTTTAGCCAAATTCTGCAAATTTAGTCATTTTTTTTTTTTTTTTTTTTAATTTAACTTTTAGTATTAGTATTATTTTTTATCGTTTTCGTCAGTTTTTAAGTTTTGTCCTTTTCTTACGTTTTGTCCGTTTTTCTATGTTTTTCCGTTTTCTTACGTTTTTTTCGTTTTGTCCATTTTTTACGTTTTGTCGATTTCTAACTTTTGTATCTGTTTAAATGCGTTTTGTCCGTTTTCTCACGTTCTTCCGTTTTCATATGTTTCGTTCGTTCTTTTCCGTTTCTTTTATGTTTTCTCACGTTTTGTTCGTTTTCGTTTTTTTGTTTTTCTCACGTTTTGTCTATTTTCTCACGCTTTTTCCGTTTTAAATACGTTTTGTCCAGTTTTCTTACGTTTATCGGTTTCATACGTTTTGTCCTTTTCTTACATTTTTCATTTTCATCGTTTTGTCTTCTTTTATCGATTTCGTTCGTTTTTATCGTTTTCTTACGTTTTATCGTTTTCGTCCGTCTTTCTTATGTTCTTTTATTTTCATATGTTTTATCGTTTCGTTTTGGTTTTCTTACGTTTTCATCCATTTTCATACATTTTAGATCGCTTTTCTTACGTTTTGTCCGTTTTCTTACGTTTTTCTGTTTTCATACGTTTTGATCCGTTTTATACGTTTTGTCCCTTTTCTTACCTTTTTCATTTTCATACGTTTTATCGTTTTGTCTATTTTCTCACGTTTTTAGTTTTGTCCGTTTTCTTACGTTTTATCCATTTCATACGTTTTGTCCTTTTTCTTACATTTTTACATTTTCATCGTTTTGTCTTCTTTTATCGATTTCGTTCGTTTTTATCGTTTTCACCGTTTTCTTACGTTTTATCGTTTCGTCCGTCTTTCTTATGTTCTTTTATTTTCATATGTTTTATCGTTTCGCTTTGTTTTCTTCGCTTTCATCCATTTCATACATTTTGATCGCTTTTCTTACGTTTTTGTCCGTTTTCTTACGTTTTTTTTTTTTTTTTTTCATCGTTTTGTCCGTTTTGTCGTTTTATCGTTTTCGTCCGTTTTCTTCGTTTTTCATTTCATCGTTTTATCGTTTTCTTACGTTTTCATCCATTTCGTTCGTCTTTCTTATGTTTTTGTCCATTTTGTCGTTTTGCCGTTTTCTTCGTGTGAAAGCGGAAAAACGTGAAAATGAACAAAAGCGTGAAAGCGATCGAAAATGTATGAAAATAAAAACGGGCGAAACGATAAAATGTAAGAAAATAAAAACGTGAAAGACGGACGAAAACGATAAAACGTGAAACGGGTGAAATGGGTGAAAGCGAGCAATCGTGTAAAGAATACAAAACGTGTGAAAGCGAAAAATGTGAAAAGGGACAAAACGTGTGAAATGGATAAAGCGTGAAAAAACGACAAAAACGTGTCGAAAAAACGTGAGAAAATAGACAAAACGTGAGAAAAAGCGACAAAACGTGTGAAAGCGGACAAAACGTGAAAAACATCTGAAAACGGAAAAGAACGAGCGAAACATATGAAAGCGGAAGAACGTGAGAAAAGCGGACAAAACGTACAAAACGGAAAAAAGCGTGAGAAAATAGACAAAACGTGAGAAAAGCGACAAAAAAAAAAAAAAAGGACAAAGCGGACAAAAAGGTATGAAAGCGGACAAAACGTGAGAAAAACATACAAAAAGACTAAAATACACGTTGGTCCCTAAACTTGTCTCGGAGGATCGCGATGGGGCGAAAAGCATATTCATCGTCGGGGTCCCTATTTCAAGGTTTTCACTCGCTACAAGTCCGCTTTGACCATTTGCGGTTAGTCGAGGACATCTCAGCGTTACATTTGTCTTTAGTCAAAGCGATTTTGACATTTACCACTTTGTACATTAATTACCAAGCCAACCCACATGTTTAACCATCTGCGCTTCTGATAATACATCTCTAATAAAAGGAACATTTTATCACCACTCATCCTTTATCTTTCCTAACAACTAAAATCCTATCTTCTTCACCGACGGTAAATTACGAAAAATGGTGGTGTGTTCATGCAGCGAAGGGCGTCATTAGAACATCTTTGGAATAACATGAACCCGGCGGGAGGTTCTATACTGTCGAAACGAGTTGGGACGATTGATTTTTTTCATATTGTATTAAAGTTTGCATGTAGTGGTTGACCTTAAAATGTGATGATTATGATAGTGTATCGGTTTATTATAATTGTGATTTTATACAAGTGGGTTTAGTTTGTGTTTATGAGGCAGCGAGATGCTAACATATTGATTATCAATTATAGGCTACAACATGTCCATTCATAGGGTGGTACGATCCACCCATCGAAAGAGAGCAAGAGATGTGATCATCCACTGCAGAGAACAATCTGAGAATGAGGCGGCATTACAAGAATCGAAGCCGCCTCGTTTACGAGACTATGGAGCGGTCAGCGGTGGCCAAGGGCAAGCGAGCTAGAGGTCACCACAGCGACCTTGGCGATCTCCTTGTTGAGAAGGAGAAAGTTTGTCGTCTCGGGAACTTTGTGTGTTGTCTTGGATGGTAATCTTCTTGGTATTTCTATGGTTCTTCTCTTGGGTTTAGATAGAGTCTTGGTTTTAGTGTTTTGAATCGGTGGTAGATGGTGCGGTTGTGTTTAAGAAGTTTTAGAGTCGTTGACTAAGAATAGTCTTTTGGTGTATAATGTTTGGTCCTTGTGCAGTGTTAATATATTTCTTTTGTGCTTTGGTCCTTATACTCTGCTGCCTTTGCCCCGAGAATATATATATCACTTGCCACACAAATGGTCAAACTCATTCTGAGATCTGAGTTTCAAAGATGGACGAATGATGAGAGATGGATGAGCAGACACCTCTTTCGGTATCAACTTAAACTTGATGTATGGTGTTGTTCATCCATCTTTCATCCTTCATTCATGTTTGTGATGATAGAATAACCGTATCGACTCGAAACCCGGATCCAGTATCAAATATGGATGATTGATCGATGATGGATGAGCAGACGCCATTTACGAGTAGCAACATAAACTCCATATGGTGTTGTCCATCCATCTTTGATCCTTCATTAGTGTTTGTGATAATAGAATAACGATAACCAAACTCAAAACACGGATGTATGAAGACTCTAAAACAATACAATAAAAACACAATTAAACCCATACACTAAAATGACATGATTTCATACATAGCATGAATGGATATATTTCCAAATGCATAACATTTTGGAGTCTACAAAGTTCGAAACATACATTGTTTAAACCACGACAAATATTGTTTAGGGAATACATATTCGATGGATAACATTGGCTTTCATATGCTAACCGACAATTTTTGTGGTGAAGAAAGCTTTCTTGCTATAATCTTGGTCTTAGTCGAATTGCTTTGGAGACCCACGAGCGGCATCAACTTGACTTCCAGTTGAGGCTGGACCTTAGTTGATCATTACGCATAGTTGTCACTGTAACCTTTGCCTTCTTCTTTGATGTAACTTTTGGTGGGATGAACTGTTTTTGAGGCTGTTGTGTAGTGCCTTGACTTCTGTAACACCTCCTTGCCCAGACATGTTTTCTTGTTGTGACCGACATTGCCACAAATACCACAAACCACACTCTTACGGTTGTGACAAATTCTTGGTTTTCACAATTGTCATTTTCATTAAAAGCCACAGTTCTTTTCTTTCGTGGCCTACCTAATGGTTTATGATGTTTGGGTGGAAGAATGGTTGTAGGCACTGTGACTTATACCAATGCTTATAACCGTTTATTGGTGGATGTGGTGTTTGTAAGTTTCTTCCCAAGTCTTAAGCAAGTAACATGGATGAACCCATGATTCAACAGATCTATTTGCATTCCATTCAACCTCATACACGGTGGGTAGCAACAGCATGTTTACATGGCATACACATAAGCTCCATCTTCTACATGTACAAGCCCTAGCTTCACATTCACAACACACTTGTCTCCCCATCCACCGACCTCATACTTTTCTCCTTGACCCGTAAAGCAATGTACTTATAAGCCTCTTTCTTGATTGCATCTAACATGAGTGTTGCCTTTGGTGTTAATGTTCGGCATTTTTGAATCACGTTCGCGTTCACTATTCTTTTCATCGGTACTCTCTAATGTATTCCAAAGCGGTAATGATCGGTTGGTGCCTACCTCCCACTAGTTTCCCATTGAACACCTCACACATGTTATTAAGTAGCACATCGAATGAGCCCTCCTACAACTTGTTTGGTTAGGTTCCTTAAAATGTCATAGAACAAAAGGCGTACAAGTAGACATAGATTTGGTTAGGTACACGAAAAATCGACCTTGACCAATGAGTTGGTGGTATCTTACTTAACCAAGCATGGGCGGGTTCGCTAAAACTCTTGAATTCGGCATGGTGCCTCAAATTGTTCGGCGGTTGTTCTTCTTGCACATCTCCACAAATGTTCCTTGTATGCTTTAGCATTCCATTGCAATTTCATATTATCATGGATGTGCTTGAACAATATCGTGTTCGACACTAGGGAATATACGCTAACTTACTGGAATGATACCTGCACAAATAAACATAAATTCCTTACTAATAGAATTTGCATATAAGGAAAATACAAGTGATTCTAATCAACAAAATGGTAACATCACCTTTTGCTGTCGTGATAAAAGTGTAGTTTGAGTTTCGTTGCAAGTCAAGATCATCTCTTAGACATTCAGAAACCAAATCCATGAGTCTTCTTCGACCTCTGCAACCGCGTATCTTCTGAGGTATATTCCATTGTTCTTTGTCTATCTGAATTCTTTGTTAGAAGTGGCGGAAAAGGACCCTCGTAAAAGCACCATCTAACCCCAACAACTCTCTTTGACAAGCTTTGTATCCTTCCTTCAATGCGCCTAAGCATACATACATTCTCTTGAAAACTACGGTTGGACTTGTTGCATACATTGCGGTTTGTACACTTATCCTAGCTTGTTGTATCGGGTTAGTTTTACGCAACTCTTCAACATAGTCTCTTAAAAGGGTGTCTTCTTGCTTATGATCACCCCTAATCTCATTTTACGCCTTGTTTATTGCCATAGCGCTTTTTGCATAGACACACGAACTTCAAGCTGTTTCTTGGTGATCTTGAGCGACCACGATTGGAATATCTGGATTGACTTGAACTTGGTCAACTATTTGCTTGAAAGAAACTTGTAGTCACAAGCTTTAATGTCTCTTGATTGCAAACATCCGTGTTCATCCTTGAAAGTTCGAACAATCCATACATCTTTATCGTATTTTGGCTACATACAACAACCATGGACACTCACATTACTTGCTCCTTGCGCTTTCATAAATACACATCCTACAGGGCCTCTAGTTATCGGACCATTTTCCTCTTTGGGACTTTCCCGACCACAGAACCTTGATTATTCCACAACGGTGTTTTGTCAGGACACTAACCTAATTCTCTGTTTGTCATTCTTAATTAGTTGCAATTTCCTCTAGTCTTTATTGAAAGCATGTAGATCCTATCTTTCACTTCTTTTGCGATTACAAAACTTTGACCACGGAAAAATATATTTAGTCCTCTGTTTGTCTTTGCCTCACTTAACTTTTGTTTCTTGTATGCCTCGATTTGTTCCTCCTAATAACATACTCGTCCTCGTTCTCGAACCACTTGCAAACTCATTATCATCTAACAAATCCAACTCATTTTCTTAAAAAATCATGTGGTAGGCGGTGGTGGTACCTATAGATGGTAAATCGTAGTCTCGGTCACTTTGAGCAGTTAACATCAAAATCGGGCTCCTCAAAAGTATTAGCCTCATCGACAATTGTGTTTCCATCACCATTGTTCTCAATATCATCATCGTCGCTCATATAAGTGTCATCTCACTCGCATTGTCATCACTTACGGCTTCATCGATTTCACTAACTTTGCAGTTACCTTTTGGATATGATCCACGGGATTACATGTTTCCTCCTCATGATGACCAAACTCTTGATCATTTTGAGATACCTCTTCGGACTATCTATTTGGATATGCTCAATATGTTTATCTATATGCTTGTTGACATCACCGCAACATCTTGATGTAATGAGACCTCTACAAATGGAAACAAGGGTTGTGTTTACGGCATCGACTAGATTGTACCAAATTATTGACTTCAAAGGTTGATCGTAACCTCACATAAGTCCTCTACCACGGACTTATTAACAATGTTTTCTAAGAACAATTTCTTTGAGCAATATGGAACAATAGCAAGGCGCCTTTTCTTTGTTGCATCCACATCGGCAATAAGCGTCCTAATAGACTTTGGTGACATTTGATCAACGTCCAATCTTTGTCTTACCATTTTCAACATAAACCTCTATCATCTTATGGTCATCAACAAGATCTTTCAATATTTCTAAATTAGCACTCTCACTTAAGCTATACAAACCATCATCTAAATTACTACCGGGCTTAACAAAGTAATAGTAATTTTTGAACCGAGCTCATAACCCAATTCATACATAAGCACATCGACTCTTCAAGCGACACACTATCAACATCAACCAAATCAACTAAACTTTCCATACCTCCAACGTATATTCTACCGGGCCGATGCTTAAAGACACCATTGTGATGAACCCTCATACTAAACATTTTAGATCTACCACGAAAACATGTCAATATATGTTTGAAGCATTCTATAAACTTAATTGGGAAACAATAAATACCACAATTACAAATTCCAATAGCGTAATCAACAAAAATAACGATCTGTATTTCTTCTTGGCGAATCGTATAGGGCGGTATCATCAATGGATAACTTGTTGTCTTCTTACTTTCCATAGGGTAAACTCCATGTTTCGGTTTATGATCGATAAGCAGGGGTTTTGTGACATCTGATTAGGGTTTGTGAATTCGATAATTCTTATAACGAAAGTTACGGGACAATTGATAATAGAGACTATGTGTTTATTAGGCGGAAGATGGTTACATTACATGCCAATAATTAAGAAATTTTAATTGAAATATGGAAATGTCAAAATTACCCTTGGACTAAAGACAAATGTAACGCTTGAGATGTCCTTGACTAACGGCAAATGGTCGAAAGGGACTTGTGAGCAGTGAAAACCTTGAAATAGGGACCCCGACGATGAATATGCCGGTTTCGTCTATCGCGATCCTCGAGACAAGTTTAGGGACCAACGGTGTATTTTAGTCTACAAAAAGCGGAAAAGAACGAACGAAACATATGAAAGCGGAAGAGCGTGAGAAAAGCGGACAAAAGCGTGCGAAGCAGACAAAAAGCGTAAAAATCGGACAAAAGCGGAAAAAGGGACAAAGCGGAAAAAAGCGTAAGCTAAACGAAACAAAAGCGTATGAAAGCGGAAAAAACACGAGAAAAGCGGACAAAAGCGTAAGAAAAAGGACAAAACTTAAAAAAGCGGATGACGTATAAAAAAATAATACTAATACTAAAAGTTAAATTTTAAAAAAGGACTAAATTTGCGAATCTGGCGAAACACAGGGACCATTTGCGCAAGAAGCTGAAAAGTAATATAGAGACAATGGTATTTTAGTCATTTGATCTAGGCCAGGGACGATTTTTGCCCCAAAAGTTTCCCACAGGGACAATCCTTGCACTTTCGAAACGTTTGGGACGAAACGTGCAATTTGGCCAAACTTTAGGGACGATTTTTGCAATTTACTCATATATAAATTATGTAAACAAATAAAAGTATAGAGTTTAATGGGTTTAGGTGTTAATTTGTTATGTTGTTAAGCTTAAAGTATGTAACAATATAACGCTTAATGAGGTAAGATCCCTGACAATCACATGTGTTATATAAAGAACAAAGCAGCTTTCATCCAACGGTAGAGATGATACAATCTGCTTTCATCCAACGGTAGAGATGAAAGCAGAAAATAACAAATAAGGGCAAAAACGTAATTCCAGCTTATTTAATATAAAAACAAAACGTTCGCTTTTTTTTTAAAACAACATATCTTGCAAACGGTAAATTTTCAAGCTGCAAAAAATACACCATCACGACGAAAATTAAATTATTTTTTCATATATATGCACTTTTATATACTTTCAACGATTTTTTTACAATATTTGCAAAAAAAATCACACGTAATTTATAAAATCACTTGTGATTTGTTATTTAAAAATCACGTGTAATTTTATAAAATCACATGATTTCACAAGTCACATGTAATCTTTAAAGTAATAAATTACATGTGTTCTTTAAATATCAAATCAACTTATTCTTTCTTTTTATAAAACGAATTTGTGAAATCACGTGTAATTCTGTTTGTTTTTGTTTTGTTATGGAAAATGTAAATCATGTGTGATATACTCTTTTATGTATTATAAACTGAAACACGTGTGATTATGCTTTAATCACACGTGATTCTGTTTTTTTTATATTTTGTTATGGAAAAATGTAAATCACGTGTGATTTACTCTTTCTGTAATAAACTGAAACACATGCGATTCTGTTTTAATCTAGAAGGGAGTAAATCACACGTGATTCTGTTTTTTTGTTGTGTTTTGTTATAGAAAAATGTAAATCACGCCTCTGACGGCTCTTTTCCCGCCATCTAACCATGTCATTCTCCGGCGAATCACCGTCACCAAACCACCGCCACGTCATTTACTCACCACGGAGTCCGATTTCGAACATATTCGATTCTTCTAATTTCGAACATATTGTTGTTTCATTTTGTACGACTTTCACATGTTGAGAAGTGGGTAAAGTTTAGATCTGATGAAGATGCAAATTTTGATGAGAGAGAAATAGAGTGTGTGTAAAAAGTGTGAGTGTGAGTGTTGGAATGATAGGTGTTAGATGGAGTTGAATAATTACCAAAAAGCCCCTCCATTTTAGTAAAGATTAATCTAAACCGTTAGATCTAAAATGATTGAATGTTGAAGATTTAACCATTTGTTCTTTAAAAAAATGTGTTCTGTAAAGAACTTTTGTCAACGCTTAATAGGTTTATAAGATATTTTATATTATTCGTAAACTTAAATGAGTGTTTTTTTAATATCGGATGTGTTAAAATATAAAGATTAAAGAGATTAAGAGTTACTTTGAGTTATTTGTAAAGTTAAAAGGGTGCTTTTAGACATTTTTGAAAGAATACTTTAGCTGAATAGCAAAACAAATTTCGAAAAATGTAATTATTAAAATAAAATGTGCTTTTGCTATTAATCGTTTAGCAAACTTTAGGGTTTGCATGAAAATTTTGTTAAGTCAGGAGCGCACGATGTTGTGGGTATATTTGGGTACAATGGCTTCGAGTCACCACACCCCACAATGAGTTATAGGCTATTAAGCCATAGGAATGGCGCATGAGTTATATGGTTTTTTGTGTGTGTTTGTGGGCTCCGGGTGTAACCATAACCCCAGGTTATGAGGGAGGTTGGTTGGTATTATGTTATAAGATTAGTGATATATGTAAACAATTTGATGTGGCCGCTGTAACACATACGTATAATACAAATGCGGCACTGTGCTCTAGTTTTCGGAAACTACTCAAATTAGCTTTCTATTTTGGGAGTGTAAAGGAGTTTATTCTTTCAAAAGCTTTAATAAACTTTTTCAATCAAACAAATATTTTATTTCAAATAAAGATGTCTATATTTCATAGTCTTTTTAGTGCGTCAAACATTGTTCAGAATATTTTTAGGGCTTTTTATTTGCTTTTATCTTACTTATATGATGTGTCACAAAATATAAATTTGTACCTTAATATTTTCATTTTGGGGATATTGAATGGATTAATCAATATTTATAAAGTATTGTTAGTAGAATACGAGTCATTTGCAAAATGTCCAATACAAAATTATACATAGAAGAGTCTCATGAGAGTACTATGTAGGATACCACAAATGCATTTGGGCTTACGGGAAATGGAATATCAAATCGAATCTTTCAAACTGTTAAATTTTTTATGTACTTATACGATGAATTTCCAGAATAGTTATTGGAGATCTAAATTATGTGCCAAAAGATGTGTCTAAGCTTGCGTGACATTATACTGATTGTTACATGTTTTGCAGTTATGGGACTTACTTTTTCACAAACTATCAGGATCACGACACACATATTTAGTCATATCTTTAGACACATAATTAGATTTCTCAATCATTTTTTATTTTTCTAGGTCCATTTCACATGAATAGACAAGTATTTTGACTCGAATATTCGCGGTCTAACAAAGTTATCTAGAATTTTGACTTTCTCATTGGGCACCCCAAAATATGTACTTAATAAAATTTAAATTCGGGAGTTTTTGTGGATATCAGATGTCTTATCATTAAGCTATTTGATGATACTCTGATATTATAGCATTAAAAACTACTACATGTTGAAATGATGTAACTGAAATACGGTTCGGTTAAACCTAAACTCGTGAAGCAATAAAGTTGAATGATTAATATAACTAAAAGATTGGTCCAGTTAACTACAAGTCTACCACATGAATTTAAAGACATAGGTCTAATGTGGTACTACACAATTAATGAAAAAATGGTTTGAATAACAACAATACTAATAACTACTTTCATGAAAGGTTACAAATAAAGGCTTTCTATAGTTTTTGGATCCGTGATGCTTGTAATAAGCTCGCCGACACTTGCTTTCCGAGTTCCATGGACTTGGACCTTATTTTAATTTCAATTAATCAAGTTGGTGCCTATAAGAGGTGTTTCAATATGTAATAAGTTAAGAAAGAACATGTAGATCAAATGGGTTAGGTTGTTTTATCTTTCACTATATGTGTGTTTAGCATTTCTTGATTTCTATGTATAGCTTATGGTAACTAGATAGTAAAAAGATGTAGACTTTCTAAGGTAAAATATATAAGAATGCTAGTGTACGTCACAGATAAGGATGGCGGTGGATCGGGTATGAATCAGGTGAAGCCATATCCATATTCCCATCCATTTAATTATATGCGATTCATATCCATATCAATGTCCATTTAGTTCTAGTTCATTTGTCAATATCTATATCCGATAAATAGAACGGATAAATGAATAACCATTAAATATCAAAACAAAAATTACTCGTAAAAAAAATTTCATTTTTAATTGAACTAAAACATAGATGTTACAAAAATAGTCACAATACAACCCTAAATTATAATATGTGACATTCAGTTCTTGGTTTTTTATGGCTTTTTTTAAGAAGTTCATTTAACTTTTGATCATTCAAATTAAGTTTATAGAATTGTGTTATAACGCTAACTTAGTTCCCTTTAGAAAGAAACAGAAGTATGATCTGCAATTAGCATGCTATTCATGAAAAAATTTACATTTCAAATCTATAATTAGGTCTCTCTATCATTACTCTAACTAAAATAGATGTGAAGATTATCATTTTCTTTCGACCATAAACTCGAATAAATACAAAGTTTGAAGTGACACATATGTGTTCGGGTGGTAAATGAGTGGTATATTGATCACAACTCGTCATCCATATTTGATCATATAATAATTACACACATCCATATCCATATCAATCAACTACCATTTCATTTATCTATACCCACTTTAAATGGATCAGATCCGGTGGATATTCATTCGATCAGTGGATATCCATTCGATCAGATGATCATTATCATTTCTAATCGCGGACCATCATCAAAGTGACCTAACCGTTATGCACAATGATATTCTCACAATAAGTCTTAACCTCAAACCTTACTAGTTACATATCTACAAATTATTTAGAGTACATTCACAACTCTGAAAAAAGAATAAACTTTATCCGCTCAAATTATTTAGAGTACATTCACAACCTTTTTAATGGTATACCCTTTCAATTAGTTATCATTCAAAACGTTTAAATCGATTATATAATTTACACTTGAATCAAATTTAACTAACTTGAATGATCATATACTTACCATACAATAGAGATATTAATCTGACTATATGAAGTAGTTACATTGTCATTTATAAAATGAATTATTCTTAAAATAAAATGATTTAAACTATATAATAATCTAATACTCTAACCGTCTTAAAATATAAGTCTAATTTGACTTTTTGAATCGAACTTTAACGTTAAATATTTTTGTTTGTATTACATTATACCTGATGCAAAATACATAAATGGATTATGTCTTAAATGTATTTTCATTTACTATAATTTTTATCAAGTGTTAAAAAATATTTAAGGTTAAAATTCGATTTAAAAAGTCAAACTGAACTTATATTTTGAGACGAATAAAGTAATATTTTCTAAAGAAAAATAAATTAATTAATTGCTTAAAAATGCAAAGTATTCATTCAGTCTATTTGAGTATTTGACTGCTTTCTAAGATAAACAATATTATTTTCTCAAGAACGCTTTTTGACTTTAACAAGTAAGCTTTGTAGTCGTCATAATCAAGACTAAAAATACAAGTTCACAATACCTTTCCTTTAAATCTCAACTCTTTATCAGAGATAAGAATTTTTGACCAATTTTTAGTCCTTTTTGTTTTAGCAAAGACCAATTTCAGTCTTTGAGTGGTCGAATTGGGTCTATGTCTATATTTTATCTTTGACTAGTCAGATGTGCAAAACATGGTTAAAAAGAGCCTAATGGAGTGATCAAAATAAATTGGACAAGTATAAAATCTAATAATAAGGTTTTTGTCCTCTTTGAAGGGTTCTTAGATGCTAGTGACAATAGTATACGATACTTAATATGTTGATCAACCAAAAACTATGTTAACACCTCGTAAAACATATCCATTCGAAACCACAATCCATATATAATCGCAAGAGCCTAAACTGTCCTCCCATGTATCGACATTGATTTAGTTTATGCAAGTCAAACAAACCACTGATCTCTTAAACAAACCATTGATTTAGTTTATGCAAGAAAACTTAGGGTGCGTTTAGTTGAGGAAAATACTCTTGGTTTCTACAAAATGTTTTATAGAAAATAAGAAAAACAAATACCGCGTTCAAATCAACGTTTTCTAACAAAATATTTTGCAAAATACAAAATTCTCTATTTCTAACTTAACAAGTAAAATTACAAAATAAATTTTAGTTGTTTTCCTTGTTTTTCTTTGTAACCCACAACTTTCCATTCCTTCTTCAAAATAGAAAATACAAACATCAACTAAACGCGTTTTCTATATTTCAAGTATTTTGCGAAGATAAATTTTCTTTCCAAACTTTTACAAAACTAGAGATAAAAAATAAAAGAATTTTTTCTCCAACTAAATTTACCGTTAATAACTTATATATGAAAACCAACGCATGTGTTATATATGTCATGCTAAAAGACGTGGAACATAGACCATCCTTAAATGTCGATCAAGTTAGATCGGATAAAATGA
Source organism: Chrysanthemum lavandulifolium (assembly GCA_022545495.1). Taxonomy (NCBI): domain Eukaryota; kingdom Viridiplantae; phylum Streptophyta; class Magnoliopsida; order Asterales; family Asteraceae; genus Chrysanthemum; species Chrysanthemum lavandulifolium. Next base: position 151,577,821 of record CM040245.1, on the reverse strand, counting down.
TTGCATACTTTATTTTCTTTTTTCTTTTTTATTTGAGTTTACTATTCAACTCCGCTTATTAAGAATGAATTGATTTGCACACTTTACATATTGATTGGACATTTTAGTTATGCATGAAATACTTTAAATAATCTGTTTCAACTGCTTGTATTTTGAATGTGTGAATAACTTTTTAAAATATGCAAATTATTAACCTTATTAAACGGGTGTTCACAAGTCTTAACTTATACAACTTATATTGAGACTTTATTTTTATCTTATTTGTGAGGGCTTATTAGCTTTTTTTTTGTGAGGGCTTATTAGCTTTTTTTTTACAAGCTTAACTTATACAACTTATATTGAGACTTTATATATAAGCATATAAACTCACAAGTCTCGATATAAACAAAAAAATTAGATTGTGATAAATAAATCGAAATCATATAAATTATAAGTACACAAATAAAGCTTAACCAAACACTTTTATTTTTAGATGCCAAGATGCAAACCAAAAAAAGTTTAACTCGACTAAACTTTTTTGAACTTAACTCGACTAAACTAGCTGACTCAGTTTTTAAACCATTTCAATGAGTCATGCACAGCCTTAACTTGTAGCCTTGTAGGCACACAGTGGCACTAAAAGAAAAGATAAAGTTGATTGGAAACACAAATATAGGGCTTTTTGGTATGATTAACTGAAAAGTAGATTCATATTTATGGAAATGGCGTAAAACAAGTGGTGAAATTGTGGATAAATGAGCCCTCGTGAGAGGCCGAGAGAGTGGGCCCCACTTATGTCTGGACGGTGTAGGCCTCCATTCAATACAACCACGTCCTCTTTAACTTTTTCTTCTTATATTTTATTCATCCTTTTATCTCTCTCTCAAACAACAATATATGACAAAATTCCTAGATATTTTTTTTATTAGTTTTTTTTATCAAGGTTTTGTATTTTTATAATGTGTTTGTTTAACCTGTGTTTAGATGCACATGACAAGCTGATAACGTTAGAGCAGTCCCAATATTAACGGGGTAACGTCCGTTATCGGCCTAATAACGCCGTTGGCTACACTGTGATTGTTTAGCGCCGTTGGTCGCTGCGTTGCGCTCGCGTTAAGTAAAAAAATAAATAAATAAATAAATAAATAATTCAAAAATTTTCATTTCAGGTCCTCAGAACGGCTACTAGCCGTTAAGTTTTAAAAAAATCAAAACCACCCTAACTGGCTAGTTTTATAAAATAAAAATAAAAAATTCAAAACCTTTTTACCACTATAAATACACAATTAAAACACCATTTTTTCACACTTTCACTACTAAATCCTCTCAATCTCTCGATCTTTCAACTTTAATTAATCGCAAAAAAAACAATGTCGGAAGAACGATGATACTTTCTACAATCTTACCGGTGGTGGGTGGAATCCTCAAACCGGGTTCATCATCTAACCCGAACGCGGGTTCATCTTCAAACCCCAACACACTAGCTTCTCGAGCAAAGAAATGTGGCAACAACATCAACAATTTCTCTTTTATCAACAACAACACCAACAAAGCATCTTAAACGCCAACTTTCAAAACCTACAATTCACACAACAATCACAACAATCACAAACGAAACACGTGATGTTGTTGACACACCACGTCTCCTCGAAAAAGGAAAAGGCAGTATGGCGAAAATCCAAAAATCCAAAGACCCCAACCCGAACCAATTGATTCGATGAAGAGGAGGTTGTCGTTCTTCGCGTTGGAATTCAGGAGGAAGCATTACTTGCAGGTGTTACATAGTTTGTTTTGAGGATCCGAAAGTTGGAAAGTGCCAACCTAGAGATACGTTTTGGTATCGGGTCGAAAATGAGTTCAATAGACTCGACTTTCAGCGGCGCACCAGGACATGATGTCAAGCAAATGGAAAATGTTGAGCGGGATATGCACAAAGTTTAACTCTTGTTACATACGTGCGCAATGGGATCAATGAAGCGGGAAAGTGAGCGGATGTGATGAAACGGGCAAAGCAATGGTATCGTGAGAAACCAAAGCGACCGTTTGGTCTCGATGATGCTTGGGAGGTTTTGCATCATTATAAGAAATGGGACACGCGGGAACCGGTTGATTTAACCGTGAAGTCCTAAGCCAAACAACGAGGCTTTGTTTGGTAATGATGAACAACCACGCCCATGGGAAAGAAACGTGCTACCAAGAAAGCAAGATCCGAGACTACAACAAGTATTGGGGAACAAGCCTTGGATGAACGAGCTCGTCAACGTATTTCACGAAACTATGGCAAGCGAGTGTCGTTTGAAACGAGAAGTCTCCGGCGGCGTGTCGGGCGCGCGGAAAAAGATCTCACAATAACAAGGTTGGAAGAGATAAAGTTTTTATGGCGCCTCTTGAAGGGCAAGATCCAATGGTCGTAGAGTGGATCAATGACGAAAAAGATAGAATCATCAAAAATATAACTTGAAACCTCGTCGATGATCGTATTCTCGTCATTTCCTTTAATTTGTTGTAACGTTTTATTTGCGGTGTGTTTTTTTTATTTCGTTGTAATTTTTTTTTTTTTTTCTTTTATTCGTGTAATTTGTTTTCAATTTTAATGAAGTGTTTGTTTTAGTTTAATAAATGAATTGTTTGTTTTAGTTTAGGGGTTGAAATTGAAAATATGAAATATTATTGATGTTATTGGGATGTTATGGTTGTGGGTGTTTTTTGGGGATGTTAATGTTAAATGTTAAAGCTGATGTGGCGCTAACGTGTACGGTGTTATTGGTGTTATAGTGTTAGGATTGAGAGTGCTCTTAGTGACTTAATATTTTAATAAGAAACTAAACTAATCATTTCTTGTTCATATATGGTAGTGTCTACTTTGGAATTCAAGTAGGCACACAATTGATGTTGTGTTCACTTGTTAATATTTTTATGTCATATGATGAGCTATTTAGAAGTTTTGAAATCTGGTCTTGTTTGGGAGAAATCATCCGTGTTTGGAGCTTCTCTTTGAGGATTGTTCTTTTGTCATATATATATAGAGAAATTTTTAAATGCTTACTCTTATTTTGATGCTTACCAATGAAATCCTCACCATCCATCTAGTTTGATCTAATGGTGAAAATTAACTTAAGATTTAGTAGATAAACCTAAATCCATGTTTTTTCTTGTCTTTTTGTTTTTTTTTATTCACACTTTTTTTATCTTTCTTTCTTTCTTTTTATGTTTTTTTTTTTCCTTTTTTGTTTTTACTTCACGTTTTTTGTTTATAATCACAGGGTTTTTTTTTTTAATTGACTTTTCATTAATATCACTTGATACTCTAATAAAATTACTAAAAGAAGGTTATATTCAAATAAACCTAAAGCATTGTTACAACTGAATATAAATTACCATAGTTTACAATTTAAGTAGCAAGAGAAAATTACAATTTAAGTAGAAAAAGAAAATTACTAATTGATGCTTTCGTCTTTTTATTTTCTACAACTTTCTTCTCGATGATTTTGAGCATTTCCTCCTTTTGTCTTCTTTCTCACTTCATTCTTTTTAATTTGCGCCTCTTCTTCTTCATTCATCTTCTTCTTTTCAACAACCGTCTTTGTTTTCTTATATGCGATCTCATTGTTAGTTCAACGATTCTTGTTAGTGGTGTTGGTGGTTGTAGATCATGTTATATCACAGGTGATATCACAGATGTTTCTTTCAGTATTTGTTGGTGGTGTTTCTATTTTTGTTTTTGTTCTCGTGTGTTTTCTAAGCTTAAACGTCTAGCAGCGGATTTTGTTAATTTGCTTGGTATTGTTAGTGTTGTCGATGATGATGTTGTTTCTTTGTTCACTTCTTCAGTTTCACTTGGTTGTTTTTCGCGAAAGTCTTTTTCCTTTCACCTTCAACCCCTGCTTTTTTGCTTCTTTTATTCTTGATAGTTCTCGGTTTATATTCAAATCGCATAAAATGTATACCATGTTAGTGTATGAATAGTTCATTATTTTTAACATCATCGTGATATATAAACGAATAAGTATCGTCATCAAATATCATAGGTGATATACTACCAACAAGCAATCATTATAACTGTTGTATCAAAGGTGATATACTACCAATAAGCAATCATTACAAACTGTTGTATCACAGGTGATATACTATGAATAAGCAATCGTTGCAATTGTTGTATCACATGTGATATACTACTAATAAGCAATCATTGCAACTGTTATATCATAGATGATATATTACCAACTAATACTAGAGTCAAATACCGCTATTAAACATATTGAAGCATGCCCAATCTATCCATAATGCACATATATCTACCTCAAATCTAACAAAGGCATGTTACAGTCACAATATTTATTTTAGCATGTTATGTCTCTTATATTATCACAATAATTATACATCCATTCGTATGTGTTTTCTTTGATTTTGACGGTTAAAATCGGTTGATTTGTGATGTTTTTGGTTTATTATGAAGTTTTGTTATAGAGAGAAAGTGATTTATCTATGTGTTTTTTGTGTGAGTAAATTTTGTGGTTATGTGAGAGAAATGAAATGTTTGTGATTGGACCAGTGTGTGAGATAGAATGACGAAATTACACAAATGGTCCTTTCGTATTTTTAATTCTTAAAAACTGTTTTTTGATCGGACGGTCAAGATTTGTCCAATTGTATGCAGTGGATTGTTGGTATGTAAAATAAAGTGTCTCGATATATATAGTGCTCTAGTTATTGTAATTCTAATGTTGATTGGCTCACTTGGATGCAATGTCTTAATCACCATTAGTTTGTAACTTCTTCTTGCTTTTCGCTGGTTTTAATAAATCTGCCGTTAAAAAAAGTTATTGATACTCTCAATCGTTAATTGTATATATTATCTCTAATTATTCAAAACTAAAACATGTAATAAGTGAATTGCGCAGCATCTTCTTACATATAACATTCGGACTACTATCATTAAACACTAATAAAAGATATGTTAGTGTATTTCATCAAAGTGGTTGTGTAGGAAGGTGGCAATCATCTTTCCTACCATATTAGCTTCTACTTATTTAAAGTCTCACGTAGTCACGTATGGATTTTAGGTTCACGTCAAAAAGATGCATAGACCCATGCCTTTTACATAAAAAAATATATATATAGAATTAATGGTTCGTCAAATCTGCTAATTAATTTACATGTATAATTTTTAAGATTAAGGGGCTGTTTGATAAAAAATATGATTTAATGTTGAATGAATCAAAGTTCTTTGAATGATTCCAATCTTGAGTGAACACAATTACGAGTGAAAATGATTGTTTGATAGTTGTCACGAATGAGCGATACGAGTTCTTGAAATTACCAATTTAACCTTCATCGATTTTGTATTGAACAAAATATACCGTTAGATAAAACATTATTAACTCGTATAAAAATATAATATAAATAAAGTAATGTTAGCATTAAAAAAATGTAAATAGTTTTATCGAAAGATCATAAAACAATATAAATTACTGAACTAATCTTAGGTTGAAGCATTTAAAATAACTCCTCGACAATTTGATTCTGAGATTAGCCATATATTCATTGCCTTGGGGACCCCATTGTGTGTCGTCCATGCCTTGTCCTTCACTTCCTTCAACTTGTTGTTCAGTAGTAAACATGGTGTTTGCATCGCTCTCCAAAAATAATTGATCGTGAATGTTGCATTTCCTTATAAAGTTGTGGACCGCAAAACACGCAATCACTACATTTCTTTGTACTGGAAAAGGATAAGGAGCCATTTGTTTTAGTATTGGGAACCTTGCTTTTAAGACACCATAAGCACGCTCGATAACATTTCTAAGTTGTGCATGGGCATGATTGAACCTTTCTTCTTTTGTTAAGGCACGTCGACGTCGAAAATCGGCTAACCAATACCTCGTATTACGATATGGTGCCATAAACCCACGAGTGTTTGTATATGCAGCATCACAAAGATAATATTTGTCTACAATGATAAGTTTGTGAAAACATTAGTTCACTTAAGAGAATATAGATAACAACAATAAAATTATCATGTAATGAGAGGATAATACATACTTGGTGGAGGAAACGGGAAGTTAGAGTTTAGATTAAATGCTACTTCTGTCAAAACTCTTGAATCATGAGCAATGCCCTCCCATCCGGCCCAAACGAAGGTGAACATCATATTAAAGTCACATATCCCTAAAACATTTTGGAAACACTCACCTTTTCCTCTTCCTCTATAACGCATTTGTTGATCGACAGGCACAACTGCGTGTACAAGAGTTCCATCGAGTGCACCAATTGCCCCCTAGAAAAGAAACTTGATATATGAGAAATTATTGTTATTTTGTAAGGATTCAATTATATTATTATAAAATATACCGAGAATGTTTCTCTTAAGTTTCTTTGTCGTTCTGAAGTATTTGCTTCAAAAGATGTTGGCACTATGACTTCTCTTGCAAATTGCATCATCCTCGTAGTACTTCATGAAAACATGCATGAATAGTTTGTGTGGAGTGTTGAAACCTCCGCTTAACCATTCTAAAGCGTTCATTATGACCTATAATTGTCAAAAATATTGCCATCTTCTCTTCAACGCTTATATTTCTACTATTTTGCAACCAATTTCTTTCTTTGAAATGGTTGCATAACAAAATATATGCATCACGAGATAAACGCATCAACTCTTGACATTGTGTATTAGATCCACCTAACAGTTCTTGTGTGTACGCATGACCGGTTAAGGCGGAAGTGTTATCTCTTATCCTTTCTATCCTTCTTGAAGATTTTATTTTCATATACCAATATATGATGAACAAAAACAGAAGTTCATCCTCCAAATCCATATATTACCTTGCAATTATAAAATAAAATCAAAAGTTAGCAATATGTATCGCTTAAATGACATCATATTCGAAATAATAGAATCGAATAATCTTGCACTAAAAATTCATAACAAGTAAGAACAGAATTACACAAATTCATATCATCAATTGAAAAGCATGTTCAAAATCCATAACAACAGCAAACATAATATTAAAATTATCAAAACAGATGGTGTTCAAATTCTAAAGTAAAGCAACAAATCCCATGCAAATTTTAATTCTTATTCAACTAGTCTAATATCCCATACTTGCGTCCAACATTCCTAACCCAATTCTCCAAACTCTCTGGCTTTAAGCGCATCCAAACTTTCCTATAATCAGCGCTTTCACTAAAAAGCATAACGGCGATGTCGTACAGATGGTTATGTGTTCCCCACCCAACCTTTTCTAACTTCTCCATGCAAGCGTCAATGTCATCTCCTTTATGTTTTTCCATCATAAGTTGAACAACTTTGGCAAAGTCTTCCTCAACAGCAGACTTGTTTGAACTGCTTGCATGTTTACCTTTTCGCTTTTTGTTTTGAGGACCAGTAGAACATTCTTTTGTCGAATTTGGGGGTTCTTGTGTTGATGCCGGGATTGCTTGCACATGTTGTATATCATCATCTTCAACTGACACTACATTAGAAGAATCTCCACAATCATTAGGAAGACTAGAAGCTGGTCCCCAACCTTCAAACCCATTGCTGGTTGACCCATCAAATAGTTGTCTACAAAGATCTGGGAAAAGCAATCCAGTACTCCTCACTGGTTCTACGTATTTATTTGACTGTTTAAAAGAACTTATAAGTATATATATAAAACTATCTAGTCAACTATTAGTGAAAATATACAAAGGATAGAATGTGACCTTCATCTCGATCTGCCATTCTTCTTCCGTTAAATTAAACGTGTTAGTTACTGGATCATACACGTTTCCTGTTTTGTTCTTTAATTTGGTCCATGCACTAAACTTGCTCTTAAGATAGTCAAAATGGTTTTTCATGTGTCGTTGATCAGCAATAAAATTATGCTCCTTTTTAAGTATTTCTCCAACATTTTTCCATGAATGCATCTTAAGGCTAACTCCGTCTCGTCCATTTACAGCAACCTCATGTATACAAGCTTCAAAGCGTTTTAACCACACTTTCTTTTTCGGTTAAGCCTAGGTTTCTTTTGTTTGGATGATTCACCAACATTTTCCATGCCTGATACAATTAATAGCAATGATTTAACTTTAGCTGCATATATTTCATTAATAGCAATGACAACATTTCTTTAGTGTAATGTATAAGTTTAATCAATTTTAGCAATGTTTTCTTGATAGCAACATAGGTTATCTAGTCCATGTGATATTTTTGTTGATATTTAATGGCAAATCCAACTTCTTTTCATCAATATATACATGTTCATTATGATATTTTTGTTGACAGCAAATATTTTTTAGTTGCATTGTCTCGACGACAAGTGTAGTTTTTGTCCACCATGGCTAGACTTCTTGCTTCACAAGGGCAACTTTAAATTGAATATAAGTTGTTTAATTTTAAAACGTAGTGAGCATATAAACAGCACAAATAAGCAATTTTATAGACTATCTAAAAATGCTTATCTGTCTTGTTCTATTTTACTTCCTAATGCAACAAGTAATTAGTTTTTTTTTTTGGTGTTTTGCATTGTTTATCGAAAGTGAATTATAATATGTTTTGAATAAGCATCTTGAAAGTGTATTCAATATAACTTATTCCAAAGACCAATGAGACACCAAAGCCAATGCTTGCAAAAATATTACTACTACAATGTGATGTACATTAGTTGACAGCAACCTATGTTATCTAATCCAAGCAACCTAGATGCCTGTCACCTACTGTTTATCATGTTACTACAGCAACCTATGTTTTCTTGACAACAACCTAGGTTATGTAATCCAAGCAACCTAGATGCGTGTCACCTAATTGTTTAACATGCAAGTATCTGTTGGATCAAGAGAAACCAATGTATTTACCATCAAATACTTCGCAAAAATAAATAAACATAAACTATAAAAGTTAATAAGGTTTTACCTGTTGGATCAAGAGACACCTAGCAGATTCAAGGAGAGATTGTTTCGTGAGTAGGGGCAACTTGTGAGGTGGTTATGAGGGTGGAGTACGTGAAATAAAAAAAAGGGTATTTAGGAGAATGAATAACCTACTGAATCACTGAGCATTCCCATGGAGGTGGCCCATTCAGAACCCATTTGGCCCACTCAGAACATTTTTTTTCTTCTACCAAACAAGCAGGCTTTGACCGATTAAGTTATTAGTGCTGAATTGAATTACTAAGGGGCTATCAAACAGGCCCTAACTTTTACTAACCAAACTAAAAACATGTTTTACTTAAATTTAATACATAAGTGCGTGTTTGGCATACAAATTCATTAGAACATAATGTTGGTTTTATGGATATAAATTAGTAGACGTGAGTTAGGATCGAACTCGAGACTACGGGATTGCACGCTTTACGTATGAGAATTTAAAGTTAATAATTAAATATAAAACGTTGTATTTATTTATTCATTAAACGAAATAACTAACGAACGTTAAGTAATTAATGTAATGGACTAACGAGCGTTAAAGGTATTTGGAAAAGGACTATATTGCAAAGTTTGGAAGTTTCCGGAATCCCTTGGGGATACCCTCATCCGATCGGCCAAGGAGGAAAAGGAAACAAACCCAACTTGTTCACCAAGTTTGCTTGGGTATATATACAAAACCTATGGTGTTTGTAAATTATCTCTTGTGCTCATTGTTAAACCCTAAAAACGTTTTGTGTGTGTTTTCTTTGCTACAAACCGATCGGCAACCCTATAGGGGATCGATCATCTCTTTTCCATTAAACCAAGTTATTCGTTTTATCAAAACTAGCATTACTTTAATTCGGTTTAGTACGTGTGTACAAGAACGTGGTAATAACACAATATTGTTATTATTCTTGGATTGATCTACAAAACGGTAAGGGGTAATTCATATAATCCTAATTAAATCAAATTAGGGTTCTTCCATTGCTAGTTTGTGGATTTGATTCTTGTTCGGCTAGAATCAAGAAAATGTACGCATATTCTTTTATGTTAATTAATTATTCGTTAATACATCCTATACGCTTCCGCTTGATTACTTTGATGTTTTGTGGTTATTTATTTAAATGTCATGTTATATAATTCCAACAGTAGTATCAGAGCCATTGGTTTTTAATGAGTAATTAATTACATAAATGCGTAATAAAACAAATACTTGTATGTTGTTTGATATATTATCTAGGGTTTATGTTTATTATTGTTTGGTCGATTTTTTTTATTAATTGGGGCGTACCCCTATTTTTTTTAAGTCGACACATATAATTTTTTTTAGTGTTTTGAAAATTGTTTGTTAACCTTATTAAAACCTAGAATTTATATATTAGTTACGTGATTAATTCATGAATAATTAGTTATGTGTCATGGAATTTTTATATGCGATCTTGTGACTATTTGTATAATTGTTATGATATATCCATGATTATACATGCATGTTAGTCATGGATAAGTTGCTTTGATATTGTTTAATTGTTAAGAATATTTATTTACGTTAAATCTTGAATTGGAGAAGACTCCAATTATATATTAATGAATCAATTATGTGCTAATTGGTATATTTTAATTATGCGTTTACGCAATCGATTTATCAATGTATGTGGCTCACTTTCTATCGTTGGAGTGAAAGCCCTAATTAATATATACATTAACTTAACCTAGATATTGATTATTAATAGGTTTTATCGAATAAGTTGCATGTGGCTACTTGTTTACACGTATAAATTGTTTATTATGTGCGCATTGTTTTTTAGTAGTTTATTTTTTATTTATTACTTGTTTGTTTATCATGTTAGACAGTTTTAAGCAAAGGGTAATTTTGAATAGAAAAATAATACGGACTAAACAATGGTGAAATTTGATTTGTTTTGGAAGAGTTAAGTTTTTCAATAGTTTAATTGATTGATGATTTTGGTACAAATGGTGCGAACAGCTCACCCAATAGAATGAACTATAAAGGGGTTAATTAAGAAGTGCGCATGATCGCACCGAAAGGATGTCTAAGGTTATGCTTTGCGCTTACGGTCCCCCCGCTCAGTAAGTTCGAATGGAGCTACTTAGTAAGCCATAAAATGTGCAAACTCATCTTAAGGCGAATTAGTTTTAATTCCATGCGCCACTTTGGTGGTAATTACCCGAAACACTAAGTGTTTACACTTATGCAAAAGTACGGTATAATGGACGATAATTAACACTAAATTCCTTGATTGGTGAACCCAATACCTCAGTCAAGACTTTGACAATTTGATCTTTATGAATTGATAATAAAAGTTTTTTATTAAATTTATGCTACAAGATGAATGCATGACATCTTTGTACATATTTGATTTGACCACATAAAATCAAAACTAGTACCCTTTTAAATTAAGTTATATGCCATCTAATTAAAAGGAACACTTGAAGTTGCAATTTACGTCATGACAAGATTTGGCTAGATTGTGATGGAAAGGTAAATCTCTATGTAAAGTCGGACCTTACATGGACATATTTGCGATTCTTTAAGTTAGACACTTAAGTTGAGTAGGAAGTGAGACATGGACTCAATGGCATAAGATGGGATGAAACATGTTTATATTTGCAATAGCGTTGGAAAATATAAATCCCATAATGATCTAGGAGTTGGAAATTGTTTGCCAATTAATGTTCGATGATTACCTTATTATGTGCTTTCGTTACTAGCGGATCAAGCGATGTAATGAATCTATGATAATTTTGATCCTAGTTTTCAAGAAAATTATATGGTTATATGTTTATATTACCGTTGGGTATATTTATTTCTTGAAAAGTGTATTATCGAAAATACTAATACTTGAACTTTTTACGTAGAAATGGCCCAAAACAACGATAACACTAACATCGCTCTAAATTTTGCGTTCAAAACTTTTTGATCGAGAAAAGTTGATAGCTCTAAGAATTTCAATGATTGGCACCGCTTTTGAGAATTGTCTCAGAGAGTTCTTGACCGTTGAAATATCTTTATGAACCTTGCCCTCTTGAACCAACCGGTCCTACTGACTACTCAAGTCGAAAAGGACGAGTGGAACTGGAGTATAAGCGTCATAATGATGTGGCTTGTATTATGTTGGGAGCGATGGAATATGCTCTTCAAAAGCGGTTCAACATTATTTCCCATATAATATGCTCAATGAACTTGAACTATGTTTGAGAAACCACCGCCGTCGAGCTTTATGACTTGACCGACGCATTACACATCCAGTAGGCGGGGAGAGGGTAAACCCGTAAGTGCTCATGTATTGAAATGAAAGGATACATGGATCAACTCAAGGCACTTGGCAAAACTTATGATGATGACATGGTCGTGAATCGATTAATAGATCCCTTAACAAGGATTTTAATGGTTTTGTCGAAACTTCAATATGCAATGCGTGGGAAGACGATTCTTGACCTACACACATTGCTAATTGACTATGAGAAAGGGTTACCTCAAAGGTTCCTACCTCCCAGTACTTGCTATTCGGGTGGAAGGATTAATAAGCCAAAACCGCAGTCATGCAAACAACAAGAAGGGAAGGGTAAGGAAAGGTTGACAAAGGCAAACAGTTTATGGCCTATCAACCTCAACCCAAGAAGAACCCTACTCCTAGGAAGGATAATCCTAAAAGGATCAAGCATGCCACCATTGCAAGACATTTGGGCATTGGAAGAGAATTGTGCTCTATCTTGATGAATTGCGGGCAAATAAGATGAAGTACTGACGGGTCCTCGGCCACCGGTCCTTGAGTAATTTATTTGTCATTGAATTATTTACTCTAAATCATAAAAATTCATGGGTATATGATCTTGGTTGTGGTATTCACATTTGTAATACACTACGGGGTTTAGAGTGGAAAGGAAACTTGCCTATGGGGAGCAATATGTGCACGTGGGAAATGGCGCACATGCAAATTGCTGAAGCCATAGGAACGTTTAGTTTAGTATTGCCTTGAGCTTAGTATTGTTATTGAACAATTGTCATTACGCACCTTCTATAATTAGAGGTGTTGTTTCCTTTCGCTTTTTTGGATGATGGTTTTAATCATACTATTTCACGTAATGGAATTGATGTTTCTTTAAATGGTGTATTTTATTTTAAAGCAATTCATGTGAATGGTGTGTTTGAAATTGATGTGATTGAAATGAATCTAACAATAATAATAATTCGATGTTTAGCATTAACAAGAAGATAAAGTTAGAATTGAATTCTTCTTATCTTTGGCATTGTAGACTTGCTCATATAGGCAAGGCTCGCATGCATAAGCTGCAACAAGAAGGGCTTTTGCAAAATATCAATGATGAATCATTTGATAAATGTGAGTCATGCATATCTGGGAAGATGACGAAGAAACCTTTTCATAGCAATATGGAGAGGCTTCGATCTACTTGGTCTTATTCATACCGATGTGTGTGGACCACTTAGACATGTGTCAAAGAAAGGTTCTAGCTACTTAACCTTTATGATGATTTCACCGTTATGGTTATGTTTATTTACTTAAGCATAAACATGAGGTGTTTGAAACATTTAAGGTTTTCAAAGTCAAGTAGAACGCAATTGGGAAAGAAGATTAAAGCTCTTCGATCCGATAGAGGAGGCGAGTATCTAAGCCAATAGTTTAAAGATTACTTAGGCGAGAATGGAATTGTCCAGAATCTCACTTCTCCATATACTCCACAACAAAATGGTGTATCCGAGAGAAGAAATCATACATTGTTGGACATGATACGATCTATGTTTAATCTTACCACTCTACCTTTATCCTTTTGGGATTATGCTTTGGAATCACCGTTCAGATTCTAAATATGGTTCCCACAAAGAAGGTTGATAAGACACCATATGAAATATGGCATGGTAAAGCTCCTAACCTTTCTTATTTAAAGGTCCGGGGTTGCGGGCGTATGTTAGACGTGACTCGTGGATAAACTCCAACAAAGATCAGAAGTGTATCTTCGTAGGATACCCTAAGGAAACTATGGGTTACTACTTTTACTATCCAACCGAAAATAAAGTAATTGTTGCTAGGTATGGAGATTTTCTTGAAAGAGATCTCGTATCTCAAAAATTCATGGGAGAGTTTATGATCCGGAAGATGATCAAGAAGATGCATTACCTTCGAAAACACTAACGTACTTCCTGGGAACCCGATAGTCCGGGTCCTCCACCGAAGTTGAAGTGATTCCGTTCAGATCCGTAAGGTCTAAGCGTGCACCGAACGTCTATATCTTAACGTAGAGGTTGAGGAAACTATGTTAGGAGATCTTGGAGAGCCTACTAGTTATAAAGCTGCCATGACAAGTCCTGATAAGGAAAAATGGCAGGTTGCAATGAATGGGGAAATGAAATCCATGAGAGAAAATGAAGTTTGGGAAGAGGTTGACTTACCTCCAAACGCCACGGTGGTTGGAAGTAAGTGGCTCTATAATATTAAGACTGTCATGGATGGCAATATACACGTCTATAAAGCTCGTCTAGTTGCGCAAGGTTTTACTCAAACTTATGGCATTGATTATGAGGAGACCTTTTCTCCTGTAGCGGACATTAGAGCTATTAGAATTTTCATAGCTATAGCAGCATACTATGACTATGAGATATGGCAAATGGATGTCAAAACTTCCTTCTTGAATGGTCGCTTAGATGAAGACATCTATATGAAGCAACCTGAGGGGTTCGTGAATCCACAATTTCCAAACCGTGTATGCAAACTTCAAAGGTCCATTTATGGATTGAAGCAAGCATCAAGGTAATGGAATAAGAGATTTGATGAAGAAATCAAAAGGTATGGATTTATTCAAAATCTTGATGAGCCATGTGTATATCACAAAGTTAGTGGGAGTGATGTAATTTTCCTAATTCTTTATGTCGATGACATATTTATTATGGGAAAAGACATTATGAGTTTGCAAAATGTTAAGGCATATCTTGGGAAGTGCTTTTCCATGAAGGATTTAGGAGAAGCTGCATACATTCTGGGAATCAAGATCTACCGAGATAGGTCAAAGCGATTAATTGGTTTAAGTCAAAGCGCTTACATTGATAAAATATTGAAGAGATTCAATATGCAAAATTCCAAGAAAGGATATTTGCTGATGGAAGTAAAGCATGGCTTATGTAGCGAGATGTGTGCTTCAACACTGGCCGAGGTGGCACGCGTGCGTAAAGTTCCTTATGCTTCGGTGTAGGATCTATTATGTATGCCGTGAGATGCACAAGGCCGATGTGGCATTCGCCGTAACATGACAAGTCGATATCAACAAAATCCGGGTGAACTTCATCGGATTGTTGTTAAGCATATTCTAAAGTATCTTAGAAATACTAAAGATATGTTTTAGTGTATGGTGGAAATTCATACACAAAGATTGGTGTTACAGTTTCTTGTGATGCGTCCCGGCAAAGTGTGATAAATATGATACGAAGTCTCGATGGGGTTATGTCTTTGTCATCAATGGAGGAGCAATTGATGGAAGAGCAAGAAGCGAGTACGATTGTGATGTCTCATGATGAATCCGAATACATAGCTACTTGGAAGTCGCAATGGAGGTCGTTTGGATTAGGAAATTCATTTCGTGGCTTGGTGTTATGCCTTCAATTGAATCACCTATTGATATGTATTGTGACAATTCTGCCGCAATCATATTTGCCAATGAACACAGGTCATGAAGGGCACCGACATTTTCTCTAAGTATCACTATGTTCGGGAACAAGTCCGCGAAGGTGAAATAAATCTACTGAAAGTTCACACAGATGATAACTTAGCTGATCCTTTCACTAAGGCTTTAGCTAAAGACAAGCTTATTGGACTTGCCAATGGAATTGGACTTCGTTTAGCTAATAGTTTCATGCATAACTGTGATTAGTATTTGGATAAAGGATATTGTAAAACATTTATTATTTTGATGAAATAAAGTTTGGATTATGTTTATTTTCATTTATAATATTGTTGTCATATATTTGCATGTTTAATCCGTAAATAACTAAGTTATTTTAAATGTCCGTTGTCGATTAATGATATGGGAGTATCATTAAATTAAGACAAATCTGAGAGATGTGGTAGAATATACTTGAAAGTATATTGATGAGAATGCATACCAATTTCAGATGATATTCAATGAATTGAATATAGGACTTATCCCAACTACATAATTTACTTTGTGGATATTGTTATAAGTAAATTATGACTAGTTATCCTCGGACTTGAGATACCGGATAAGTGTCATGAATGTAGTGCATTTACGTGAAGCAACTTAACGCTATACGAATCGGTAGTTATAAGGGTTGTTTTCGAAATGTTACTAAGTTTATGGGTTATTCTTGTAGTCAAATAGAATTTGTTCCTTCAAATTTATTTGGAGTTTAATCTTCTTTGGGCCCTCGTAGGGTTGACAAGATGTTTTGTGCGGCCGCACCCAAATCTCCCTAAATATGTTTAGATGATTCTGTAATCTTGGTCAATCACTTACAACGAGAAATGAATAGTTTTATAAAGAATGACTTAATTTCATATATTTATTTAACGTGGTATTAGAAACAAAAGGATAATAATAATGAGAAATCATTAAAAGGTTTTTCCAGGAGCCTTACTCGAGTTGTACTAGAGGCATCGAAGTGTTGCTAGGCGCTAACCGATGTGATCACTCTATTAAGATATATCCAAGTGGGAGCTGTTGGTTTTATGGATATAAATTAGTAGACGTGAGTTATGATCGAACTCGAGACTACGGGATTGCACGTTTTACCTATGAGAATTTAAAGTTAATAATTAAATATAAAACGTTGTATTTATTTATTGATTAAACGAAATAACTAACGAACGTTAAGTAATTAATGTAATGGACTAACGAGCGTTAAAGGTATTTGGAAAAGGACTGTATTGCAAAGTTTGGAAGTTTCCGGAATCCCTTGGGGATACCCTCATCCGTTCGGCCAAGGAGGAAAAGGAAACAAACCCAACTTGTTCACCAAGTTTACTTGGGTATATATACAAAACCTAGGGTGTTTGTAAATTATCTCTTGTACTCATTGCTAAACCCTAAAAATGTTTTTGTGTGTTTTCTTTGCTACAAACCGATCAGCAACCCTATAGGGGATCGATCATCTCTTTTCCATTAAACCAAGTTATTTGTTTTATCAAAACTAGCATTACTTTAATTCGGTTTAGTACGTGTGTACAAGAACGTGGTAATAACACAATATTGTTATTATTCTTGGATTGAATTACAAAACGGTAAGGGGTAATTCATATAATCCTAATTAAATCAAATTAGGTTTCTTCCATTGCTAGTTTGTGGATTTGATTCTTGTTCGGCTAGAATCAAGAAAAGGTACGCATATTCTTTTATGTTAATTAATTATTCGTTAATACATCCTATACGCTTCCGCTTGATTACTTTGATGTTTTGTGGTTATTTATTTGAATGTCATGTTATATAATTCCAACACATAAAAGATTATTTTACTAAAAGTGAGCTAGTTAAAATTATTGTTTATAATATGTTAAAATCAAATGTTATTTTACATAGCTTATAAAATGAAGATCCAAAAATCAGCATCTTCGTTGTATTTCGTTTACAATTCCAACATCATTTAATTTTGCCAAACTCACTCGAGTTCAAATCGAAACCAATTTATAATCATATTTCATTTTTAAGATCGGGAAACCAAATTGCCAAGTAAATAATTCTTTTATTAGCATTATAACTTTTTTAAAGGGTAAATTGCAAAAAATAGTCCTTAAAGTAGCCTAAATGCACAAAAAATATACCGAGACAAAAATGTTTTGCAAAAATGACATTAATGTTTTATATTTTTGCAAAAAATCCACCGAGAGCTAATTTCTGCTAACCTTCGTTATTTTTCTCGTTAAGTGCCACGTCATTGAGGGTATTATTGTCATTTTACTGCCTTTTCGGTCAATCAGCTCAGTTGCCAGTGTTTTATACAAATTTAGTCCTTTAAAGCAATAGTTTATATATGTGTTTCAGTTTCTTCCATGAACATTAATTTCACAAGTAAAGATCTTGAGAATGGTTAAGTTTTGGCAAAATCGCGCTACAAGTACCCCGATCCCTGATTTAGGAATCCTTTATGGTAAGCGTACTCTGTTCCATTTTCGTGTTTTCCATTTAAACTTGTTACTGTTTTTGGAAGTTATTGATGTTTTATGTGTTGCATAGATTTTAATGAAACCATGTTTACTTTGCAAATCCATCACAATGGTGATTTTACCTCACAACCAGGAAGAATATATTTTTGGAGATACATATTGGTTTGACGGAGTGCACTGTGAAATTTTCTCTATGGAATTCCTGGGCTAAATGTTAGAGGATTTAGATTACACGGATCATAGCCTTGTGTTTACTCACTTTAGGGTACCTGGGGAGTCATTGGATGATGGTTTGCTACCACTAATGTCTGACAAAGATGCGAGGAGACTTATGGAGTATGTTCCTAGATTTAGAGAATTGGAGTTGTATATTGAAACTAGTGTTTCATTGGTAGAGTGTCCAAAGATGGAGCGAATGATGAGTAAGGGTAAGGGTGTGGTGATAGAAGAAATTATGGATCATGATATCAATGATGTTGTTGGAAAGGCTCTTGATGGTGAGACTGGAAACAATGGGAAATTACTTTTATTAGAGTGGCATAAGACAAGCCAACCTGAGAAGGTTGGACCTCCTTATGATACTGATTCTGACAATGAGTTCCCACCAACATTTTGTGCAGAAAAAATGGTTGCTGTTAATACAAATATCATCATTAAACGTTATTTATATTTTATGATCTTTACCTAAGTTTTGTTAACGACAAAAGTAAATTTAATTTTTGTAAAGCTTAAAGCTTGTCAAGTTTAATAGATATTAAAACAAGCTTTTCTCTAAATAATATCTTCATCACTCAAGCATTTACATTTTGATTAATCATATTTTTTGATATGTCTCTAAACCATAATGTATGTGATAAGGTTTTAAAATGTACCTTTTTGAGGGGTCGTTTAAGCCCTTATTTGACCACTTTTATATCCGTTATTACTTAATATCGTTCCTTTTCACTTTTAGGTCTCTTGAAGGCAAATTCTTTGGAATGTCACTTATTTGGACGAAAAGGCGTGAATATCTGAAGAAAATGGCCAAAGTCAAGAATCGAGACACTCAAGCTCCCGAAATACAAGGGACGGCGTCGTGTTAATTGCGGCGCCGTCGGAGCACTTATGTGACAAGACAAGAGCCAAATTGCTTATTTTCAAGTGACGGTGTCGAGCTTTAAAAGAGTAGGTCGTCGCAACTCGACGGCCTAGATTTGATCCGACGGCGTCGAGACTCGAGGGACGGCGTCGCAAGCATAAGGTGACGCCGTCGCAAGACTAACGTGGCCAAGACGAAACCCTAATGACGGCTACCGGCGCGCCACAAATCATAAGGTGGCGCCGTCGCGATTGTAATCTTATATATAGAATCCGAATTTTCGGTTTTAGTGTGTAGTCTTTTGGGTAAAAACCTAAACCAACCAAGGATGTCTTGTAAAGTATTTTATGGTTCCAAACCCTATCTTACCACAAGATAAGTGTTTTACTTCATTAATTCAATTATGTCTTCAATTATTTGTGTGTATGCTTGCATGTTCTCCATGTCCGGCTAATTTATTTGTGTGTTTGCTTAGGAAATATGAAACTTAATTATTGAATATTGATTGGTTGTCTCTTATCTTAATTGTTAATGATCTAGTAATGCGATAGGTCATTCGTTGTGTAGTTAATGCTTGATTAATCTTTGTGAACCTTAGACTATGACACCTAGAGTAGTTGTAGGCTAAACCATCCAAAGTGTACCTTAGAGTTAGAGTTTATAATTCCTAGAGATTTTGTAGACGAGACCCTTGGTAGTTTCAAAGAGTTAGGGACAAACGATACCCTACGACTTTAGATACACAACGCGATTAAGAATAAGGACGTGACACTTCAACCATCAATAGGAGATAATTAAGGAGTAATAAAACCTAAGTGAACACATCTTAAACTATCATACGAGAACACAATAATTAGACATAGACTACATACACCTTAGATTAGATAATTAGATAAGTAGAGTAATCGGTAGAAATACCAACCCCAAATCCAAACCTCGAGATTCGTACCTTTCTAATTCCTAAAAACATAAAAGATAAAAATAATCTTCCTCAACCTCAACCTTGGCGTAGTAACTTCTCACTAGCATTCCTATTCCCTAGAGAACGATATCAATACCCGTGGCTTACCCTAATACTACACTACAACGATTAGGTTCACGCCTAGGGTGTTATAAAACTTGCTCGAAGAAAAGGAAGTTCCTTTGACCCCGAACGACGCGTGTAGCGTTATCAGCGTGTTAACATTTATATATCAAGCATGTTTTGGTTTCTTAAAACAAAACGTTAAATATGTATTTACATTTAACATATTTCTAAAAATAGAAAACAACATATGACATCATGTGGTGCATCATTGAAATCTCTAGAAGATTTCACTAGATATTTTGTGTGAATTTGGACTCTACATATCTTACACAATCTTGGATAGATTTGGTTGACTTTGGTAAGATTTTGGTAATCTTGCTGTCAGACCCCGGTGGCACCAAAATGTTACACGGGCGAAACCCTTTTTAGGGGTCCGTGGTCCATGGTGACTACTGTTTGTTTTGGCTATAAATAGCAAGCCAAACCAAGTTGTTTTCTCATCCTTTTCTATTATAATCACATACATTCCTTCTCTCTAACATTTCTAACTCAGTTTCATATCATCATAGTGATCATCTTTTGTAGCAAAGAAGATCAAGGCATATTCAAGCTTCAACAAATAGTTGGAAGTCTTGTTTGTTTTGTTGTTGTATGATCTAGTCTTGTTCATACATCATTGTTGTACCAAACCACCATAAACTTGTGAGTGTGAGTGGTTCGTATTTTAGTCCTTAAAATACATTGTGTGTGGGAGTGCTTGTACCCTTGGAAAAGAACTCGACATCTAGCTTTGTGTCGGAAATAGTGTGTGTTTAAGTGTAAAGGTTTCTCACCGGTGAAAGGAGCTTGTTGACTAGTGAAGTTAAACTCTCGAGTGTGAGACTCGGGAGTGGAGTAGGCAAGGAAAAAGAGTCCTTGTAGATCAACCACTATAAACAACTTGTCGTGGTTTGATTGTTTCTTTCCTTATTTACTTTTATATATATTGCTTGCATATTGTTTATTATTCACTAACATATCTAAGATCAATATCAATTGATCTTTCAATAAGTTTCGATGCAGTTTTATCGACTGTGTCTTAATATTTATAGTGTCTCGTTATACCTATGGTTCACCCTAGTGCACTAACAGGCAATGTACCCGATCGTGTGTAGTGTAATAAACGGTGGCCGAGGTCATCCCAAGAGCTATGTGTGTTGGATTATTACTAAGTCTAGGTGTCACAGATTAATAATGGTTTCGATAGGATTTAATTAATTAAACTACCAATGCGTAATAAAGCAAATAAAAGCAAATAAAGGATAAAGGAAATCAATAGGAGAGTGGTGCTAACTCGTTAATCCTCCTAGCTAGTTATATCGACGCTCTACTTACTTCCAATTACTTGGTGGGGTCAAAGTCGAGAGGACAACATTTGGTCAATTCGCCTAACCTATCGCAAATATGCCACCACATGAGAAGTCAGTGTCCCTCATAAGTCCTGTTGTTCCCGGTCCCTGCCAAGTCATTAAGTACCGCTACATGCTAGATTTATAATTGTGAATGCCCGACCATTAGGAACTTATACACGCACCCCTAATTCTTAAGTTCATCCAAACGATAGGTGATCATTGGTCAAATCGCACAAGTAAAAGGGTCGTCATTGGTCATATCTTACCCTTCCTGTCTCATCCGCTCACCTAGGGTCACTTGGTCATATCTCCTAGGCAATTGGCCTCTACCGCCATTCAAAACTACCAACCAAGGGTGGCTACCAATAAACTATGCATGCATACACTTAGAAATAATTGTACGGAAGTAAAGTAAATGCAAACAAAACAATTAAGGAATCATAACTAGGCCAGCACCAAAAGGTGGTTAGCCGCTCATATTAATCATGCAAACCAATTCAATATTCAAAGGTACGAATTACATGAATTGAAAGTGAAAGAAATATAAACGCGATGCTTATCGTAGGGATTGATTTCTCCTTGAGACAAACTCGTATGCTCCTCTAGACATGCCTTGAGCTTTTTCCCACGTTCTCGAGTATTGTGTGTGAATGGAATGATTAGAAATCTTTGGAACTCGTGGGTATTTATAGGCAGATCCGGGTTACGGCAGAACCAATATAGGAGTTACGCCAGTAACCTTCTATTTCTTCGAATAATGCACTCTGCGGTTACGGGCGTAACCTTATGAGTGGTTACGCCGTAGTCTTTAATAAACTTCGTTACGTCGTAAGAGATGCATGAGTTACGGGTGTAAGTAACAGTGTGTGGAACCTCATTTGACCTAATATAGTTACGTCAGTAACCTTTGAGAAGAGTTACTGTTGTAACCTTATGATAAGTTGGCTTTACGAGTCACGCAATAGTTACGGGCAGAATGCGAGAGACGAGTTACGCCAGAATCTTCTTCAAAATAGCGCATCGTGATAAATCTTTAGATATTTCTCCGCCGCGTCTCTTTAGCTCCAATGCTCGTAATTTACCTTAAAGTGAAAAACAATGGAAAACAAGCATAAATCCATATAAATGATATAAATTACAAGCATTATCGGGGGAAATTGACACTTATTCAGGACTATTTGATGTTATCAATTATCGGGGGAAATAAGACATGGGATATATAATTGGTGTAAAATAAAAAACAAGCAGGTAGTCTAAATCTATAACCAAGTCATCACCACTTACCGTTCGCCCAAAGTTCAAGCTTTGAAGTCAAGAAACCGAATCATGAAATGCAAGGTAGATGTGTCATTAGAGGACGTCGTGATGGGCACACTACCTTTTCTCCAACTGTTGGCATAACTACCAACTCCAATCTTCAAATGTGACCGAGGTGGCCTCCTAGATACTAAATCAATAAAGCTCATACTACGATGCTTATAACATCGCACTTTAAAATAACATAATAACTACTATATATATATATATATATATATATATATATATATATATATATATATATATATATATATATATATATATATATATATATATATATATATATATATATATATATATATATTTGAATCACTTTTTTTTTTTGAATCATAACTATATCATAACATAATATCCCCCATTTGAGATGAACAATGGGAATTGGGGTCTTCAATGATCTTCGAAATGTTGTCGATGAAAGTGATTTCAACCTTTCCACTCGAACCTTGAACTTAGGCAAATGATGACTTCCCAATCACAAATAAATATTACAGTGGTAGGCTAAGGTGTATAGGTGTATCGAAACAATATATCGGGTTAACAACATGAAAGGAATGGCTCATAAGGGTGTATCTAGGGTATCTTGCACTAAAGATGAGTGCAACAAAAGAGTTTCATACGGGGTCGAAAAGTCGAGGTGACTAATCGATAGACACACAATGGTAGGATGTTTGGGTGATAGTCCCATAATATTGCCTTCTAAAACCGAAAAGTCCAAATACATCGAGCTAACTCAACATACCTCGCCTATGGTCTCGAATGATGCAAAGAACAAGTTCTAAAGTTTACAAGCTACCAAAGACACTCATAATTTGGTGGATTTGGGGTAAAATATTGAAATGGATAAGGCTAATCTCACCATATAATATCAAGGTTTGTATGTGCTCGGCTAAGGTCTAATCTAGTTAGGTTAAGAAAAACATGTCAAAATTTTAAAAATGGCATAATTTTTCAAAATAAACTAGAAAAAGGAAGGCGAAATAATGTTCAAGAGATAATTCTAATCCCGTCCCCCCACTTGAATTGTACAAAGTCCCTTTTGTACTAAGCATTAAATAAAGGTGAAGAGAAAGGTAGAATTAGAGCGAGAACTTCCCGAAATTTGCTCCATAAAGAAGGAAGGCCCACGAAAAGAGAGGTGCCTTCAGATAAGCATCATGAACAAACTTCAATCCCTAAAATCACACTACCGACAAGCATAATTCTAAAAAGAAAAAAATGAAAACTAAAACAAACCTAACTCACTTTCAGAATCACGGTTGCATTTAGCGAATGCAATAAGTTTTAAACCACTTGGTGTCCCAAGTGGACGAGTAAATTCGTGAGGGTTTACAGGAACACACCCACAAAGTTCATTTAAAATACTAATATAAGGTTATTGTGTTTTAAAATGAAAGAATTAAAGCAGAGAAGGTTACGTCAGAACTCTTTAAGGGAGTTACGCCAGAATCGCAAAACCCGTATAAGTCGCAGTTAGTAGTAGTTACGGTGTAACCAATCGAGATGGTATTACGCCATAATTGGTAATGCGTCAAGAATTCTCGCTTTGCTAAAAGGTTGGTTACTGCGAATTACCAAGATGAGTTACGCCAGAACTCGCTCGATCAAGAACTACATCATCACTTAGTTCCTCGCTTCCGCAAAAATAGTTAGAAAACACAAAACCCTACAGAAATGGAAATAAAACAAAAGAAATGGATAATTCGGGTTGTCTCCCGAAAGAGCACTTTTATTTATTTACGAGTCTTTAAGTTAGACTCAGAGCCGCCGGGCTTCTATGGGGGCCTTTGGATCTGGCCCACTTCCACCACTCGTTGGCACTCATTCATCCAATTGTCGAACCTTTTTTTCTTGTAGAATTACTGATGCCATCTGTTCCAAACTTATGTGAAAGACATTTATCACATGATTTTCCCCGGTCATCATCTTCAGTAATAAGACTATTAGTAATAATTGATGTCGATCTTGCATCGCTTATCGCGTCGCTGAGATTATTGTACTTATACCGCTTAACCAAATTCTCATGGATTTTGAGTTCCCAAATCTTATTTTGTACCAATCTTCCAATGCTAATTCCATATCATGTCTCTCTCCCTTATGAGGGTATATCCGTTCATTCGCCTTTCTTTCACATTATTGAGGATGAGTAAACGGTGGCCATGCTGTCACTGATTCGCTATCCTTGGTTGACATCGAGTTGCTAAAATGTTTGTTTGGAACCGAAGTCTCCTCAATGCTATTGATAATTTCTTCCTATCCCTGCTTACATCTATCAATATTCTCTCTACTATCATCAGGAATAGGATTAGAGTGTGGAGCGGGATCTAGCGATTGACCATTAACAACATCAACATTATTTGAACATTCAATTTTTGGTCTTAAATGCTCTTTCATACTAAAAGTTATTCGTTCATTTTCAGTTCCCAAAGAAATTTGTTTTTCAAAAACTTTAATCTGGGCCCCACAAGTGGCGTAAAGGTCTTCCAACAATTAAGTTGTAAGCCTCCCGCTTCCCATGTCAAAACCACAAAATCATTGAAGAAAAATTTCCAATTTTTAAAAGCACATTATTCACAATTCCCTCGACGCCTTTTAGAGGAATCAACCATTTCTATCATAATAGTTGTCTCTTTTAAATTGGTAAGTTTGATTTTTTCAAATAAAGTGGTAGAGATAAGGTTTACCCCGGCCCCTAAATCAGCTAATGCGAGAATCTTAATGTTACCAATAGTGCATGGGAGAAGAAAACTTTCCTGGTATTGCTGCTTTTCAGGAAGTTGGCTTGGTAGGACCTCGTCATCTTCTGATTTATCATCCTCTCTTAGGTAGTTAATCCCGGAAAGATCATTAGTGATAGAGGATGTGCACTACTCTTTCTTTGTTTTATCTTGCGCAAATATGGCCTTGCAGGAAATGGCTTTAGCATTACTTGTTTCAAGGTTTTTAGCCAATTGCCCAATTTGTGTTTCGAGGTTTTTAATCGCAGCATCTTGGTTACGTAGGTTCACATTGGTGTCCTCCTCCACCTTGACCATCCATTTCTTGAGTTTATCTCCCCTTTTCATAGATTCTTCGATGTGCCTGTGCATTATTTCTTCAAGACTAGGTTTAAGAGGATTGTTGTTGATTCTTGTGTAGAAACCAGGGGATTTTTCTCGATATCTGGGCCCGTTATTATTATTGTTGTTGAAAGGGGATTCTCTTCCATATTTAACTTCTCCGATCCTTTTAACTTCTTTGTTGGAGGAACATTCTTTAGAAGGTGGAGTCCCGTTTCGCTCTACTTGAATGGAATGCACATTTTCCTCGAGCTTTTCATTTCTCTTCCAAGGCTTTCTAATTTGTTGTTTATTGTCGCAAGGCCTTCCATATCTCCATTCTTACTTGGTTGCTCCTTCCATTGTGCCATTTGTGAGAGTGGTCCGCCATTTTCAAATAGTTTCTAAAGCCGTGGGTGTCATACTAGGAATCGGCCTTGAGAATCAATCATTTTTCTCGAGGAGATGTTCGAGACCTTTGTAGAAGACGTTCACCTTTTGTTGGTTGTTGAGATCATGAGTAGGCATTTGTATAACAATTCGTTGTATCTTTCCCAAGCTTGGTATAACGCTTCATCACCCTTTGCTTGAAGTAATGGATTTCTTCCAATTGCTTAGCCGCCTTTGATGGAGGATGATCTCCGAATGAAACACTTTTTAAGATAGGCCAAGTGTTGACAAATCCCAAAGTAATCGATCAACCCATCTTTTGCGGCCCCATAAGAGAAATAGGTAATACTCGTAACATTATAGCATCG
The DNA here is from genome assembly GCA_022545495.1 of Chrysanthemum lavandulifolium. Taxonomy (NCBI): domain Eukaryota; kingdom Viridiplantae; phylum Streptophyta; class Magnoliopsida; order Asterales; family Asteraceae; genus Chrysanthemum; species Chrysanthemum lavandulifolium. The sequence goes on along the minus strand of CM040245.1, from coordinate 151,551,204 downwards.
TGTGAGACTCTGGGAATCTTGAATAGGCTGACAATGTACTCGACGTTGTCTACATGTTCATGGGCATCATCGGTGATGGTTCCAGATAAGGGATTTGCATGTAATTCCCTCATGAATTGAGGTTTGATTTCGAATTGAGCATCTTCTGCTATAGTTGGCCTAACAATCACTGGTCCTTGTTCTTCTCTTGTTAATGCCAAATATTCCTCAAGAGTGAGGTCATCAATGTTAACAACTTCCATGGTACCTGAAAACTTGAAATATGATCGTGAGAAAAGTTTAAAATGAAATGAAAGACTTAATATCAATCCTAAAATAACTCCCAGCAATGGCGCCTAAAACTTGATGCGGTTTTACTAACTGTGTCTTAATATTTATAGTGTCTCGTTATACCTATGGTCTACCCTAGCGCACTAACTGGCAGCAGTACCCGGTCGTGTGTAGTGTAGTAAACCAGAAAGCCGAGGTCGTCCCAAGAGCTATGTGTTGGATTATTACTAAGTCTAGGTGTCACAGATTAATAATGGTTTCGATAGGGATTTAATTAATTAAACTACTAATGCGTAATAAAGCAAATAAAGGATAAAAGGAAATCAATAGAGAGAGTGATGCTAACCTAGTTAATCCTCCTAGCTAGTTATATCTACGCTACTTACTTCTAATTACTTGTGGGGTCAAAGTCGAGAGGATGATTTGGTCAATTCGCCTAACCTATCAAAGAAAGATGCCACCACAGGAGAAGTCAGTGTCCCTCATAAACCCCGTTGTTCCCGGGTCCCCTAAGCCAAGTCATTAAGTACCACTACATGCTAGATTTATAATAGTGAATGCCCACCGTTAGAACTTAGACACGCACCCCTAATTTTAAGTTCATCCAAACGATAGGTGATCGCTTGGTCAAATCGCACAAGTAGAAAGGGTCGTCATTGGTCATATCTTACCCTTCCCGCCTCATCCGCCACCTAGGGCCACTTGGTCATATCTCCTAGGCAATTGGCCTCACCGCCATTCAAAACTATCAATCAAGGGTGGCTACCAATAAACTATGCATGTATACACTTAGAAATAATTGTACGAAAGTAAAGTAAACGCAAACAAAACAATTATGAATCATAACTAGGCTAACACCAAAAGGTGCTTAGCCATATTAATTATGCAAACCAATTCAATATTCAAAGGTACGAAATACATGAATTGAAAGTGAAAGAAATATAAAATGCTAATGCTTATCGTATGGAGTGATTTCTCCTTGGAAACAAATTCAGTATGCTCCTCTAGACTTGCCTTGAGCTTTTTCCCACGCTCTATGAGTATTGTGGAATGGAATGATTAGAAATGTTATAATTCGGGGTATTTATAGGCCGATCGGGTTACTACAGAATTAATATAGGAGTTACGCCAGAACCTTCTATTTCTTCAATAATGCACTAGATATACTGGTTACGGCGTAACCTTATGAGTGGTTACACCTAGTCTTCAATAAACTCGGTTATGTCGTAAGAGATGCGAGTTATGGCGTAAGTAACAAAGTGGAACCTCATTTGACCTAATGTAGTTACGTCAGAACCTTTGAGAAGAGTTACCGTAACCTTATGATAAGTTGGTTTTCCGAGTCACGCAATAGTTAAGGCGTAATGTGAGAGACGAGTTACGCCGAACTTCTTCAAAATAGCATACCGTGATAAATCTTTAGATATTTCTCCGCCCGCGCCTCTTTAGCTCCAATGCTCGTAATTTACATGAAAGTGGAAAACAATAGAAAACAAGCGTAAATCCATATAAATGATATAAATTACAAGCATTATCGGGGGGAAATTGACACTTAATATTCAGGACTATTTGATGTTATCAGTTTCAAAACAAAGTTTTTAATCGGTAAACTATTCAACCCCCCTTCTAGTTTTCCACAATTGCAAATCATACAAAAAGGCTGAGTGATGAGTTCCAATTCAAGAGGTTACTGGAAGAGATTGACCAAGAGTTTTTGGTAGAGGATTCAAGTGAGGATTCCCTAGAGTATACAGATGTGCTCGATTTTGATGATGCAGATAATGACACAGATGATGTTACCATTAGTAGAAAGGAAGGGGATATAGAGACTTGGAATAGTGATGAAGAGGTGGATCAAGGAATAGATGTTGCATGGCAAGATGATTCACACCATTTAGTTGATAAACCTGAAGAGCCTGGAGAGATTAGTGACATGTTTGATGAAATTGATCAAGTATTGGATGAACTTGATGACGTAGTTGCAGCTGAAGAAGTAACAGAGATGTATGCTATTTTTGCTGAACCAATTAGTTTCATTATGGTTCCACTTAAGGTCGTTGCTGAAGAAATGTTTGCAATAGAGGATGTTGATGGTGATGATTGTGAACAAATAGTTTGTGATGGGGCTGTGATTCCAGATGATCTGTGCTGAAGTAGTTGGACACGAGGGATTTATATCAGCTGTTGATGGAGATGTGATTACAGATAGAGTGGTTGCTAAACAGGGAGATGAGCCAGATGAAGTACTTGCAAAAAAATGGATTTGGGCAAGATGGAGTGCTTGCAGAGAAAAATTTTGAAGACCAAGGAAGATCAATCATGAGGAGAAGACTGATGGTTGACAAGAAAACTAAGGATGATACTGAATAATGCTTATGTTTTTATGTTTACGTCAATAATTTGTTATACTTCTGCTATGGTGTTGTAGTGGAAGATTATAACAGTATCTAGTTGTTCTAAACTTTATCTAATGGTTGTGTAATAATTTACTAGGGTAAATGCTTGCGTAACCTTTTCTCTAATCTAATGGAAGCCAACAAATTAGGCAATTTTGGGTAATTGTGTGCAACTGTGCATGTATATTTATTTGCAAAAGTAAACAGGATTGTCAATTTGGGCAATTCTGGGTAATTTTGTGCATGTTCAATCATATGCAGAAGTCAAACATGATTGTCAATTTGGGCAATTTTGGGTAATTGTGTGCTACTGTGCATGTACATTCATTTGCAAAAGTCAACCACAATTGTTAATTTGGGCAATTCTGGGTAAGTACTGCAAAAAGATAACAAGTAGCCAAAAGATGAGTTAAATTACACCCATACAGTTAACCATTCACCAAAAGATCGGGTACATAAACCACTACAAACAAAAGACAAACATTAAACTAAGAAAGTAGATTAACTATCACAAAATGGCCAAACACCATCCTCAAACCCAATACCCTCCGACAGCGACATAAGCCCATTTCCTTCAAACGGACCCATCACATTTCCGCCAGCATCCACAGGTGGAGGAGGAACCAGGCTCTGGTACTCCACCGGAGCAAAAGTGGTAACATAACCCGAAGTGGTGGCGGGGTTCATGAGTTTTTGTTTTTTAGTGTTTTTACGAGTACCACCCCCAACAGGGATGTTATGGAGAACGCCACCATGAGTCCAATATCTACGACAGCTTTTGCAAAAGTGCCGAGGCGGTGAAGTGGTGCAGTTGTTGTAGTAACAGAATTTTGTGTCTTGTGAATGACAACGTAGACATGAACGTTGTTGTGGGAGTTGTTTCTTGGTGGTGGTGATCAAAGTTGATGTTTCTTGATGGTTGTCGGTGGTGGTGGTGATGATTTCGGTGTTTGGTGAATGTGGTGGTGATGATTGCATTTTAGAGTCGTGGTTTGGAAGTTGGGTTGTAGGGGGGTTTATGGGTGTAAACATTAGAGTTTACTTTGCAAACTTAGCCATTGAGGTCATGTCGAATTGATATCACAAATTTGGCGGCAATAAGAAGAGTAAAATGACAATAATGCTCTCTGTGACGTGGCACTTTACGAGGAAAATAACGAAAGTTAGCAGAAAGTAGCTCTCGGTGGATTTTTTTGCAAAAATATAAAACATTAATGTCGTTTCTGCAAAACTGTTTGTCTGATGTATTTTTTGCGCATTTGAGTTAATTTAAAAACTATTTTTGCAATTTACCCTTAAACTACCTTTAAAGCATGGTAAAATACACTTGAATCCAATCAATTGAACCAAATCAATACGACTACTCCGGTGTCAACTAGCATTAATCCCCACCTTATGGTATATGATTACAACAAAAAGAAGGTCAACACTCAATAAAAGTAAGCCAACACTAGAAATACTAGAGATGTTGAAATGTTGTACCATTCGATAACCTTTAGCCAACATTAAAAAAAGATTTTTTGGTGTTGATATGTATTTTAACTTATGTTGTATCTTTTTACTTATTTGTCATGTATGCAACTAACGTTTTGGTTTAGACTAATAATAGTAACGGTGACCAGACGAGCGTGTTATTTTAACGTTATCTAAACTTCTTTTTCTAAAAACAAACACATGATCAAATGATTGTAGTGAGATGACCCGATCACAATCAAAAACATACCTCACAAAATTTTATTAAAAAACACTCACACACACAAACCATATGCAAACTTAAGGTCGGCTGAGCAACTCAACCAAGCAAAAATCGCGTTCAGTGGGGTCGTTGTAGGGTAGGGGAGGAGGACTCGTCTCTTTGGCTAGACCGACCTTTGCAAAGGTCTCCATTACGATCAGCCTTATGGATACACTAGTGCATAAATTCATATGATTAACTTTAGCCGTCAAGTGACAAAACCTTAAACTTCCACTGTTGTTAGTGAAGGATATCAAATGGGTTTAGCAATTATTAAGCATGCTATCTCCAAATGCTCCCTGATTTTTTGGATATGGGACACAATTTTGTTATGCAATCTACAAGCATAATGATTTACAACTAGCATTCGTTTAAGGTACATGACATGATCATTTTTGAGATATCAAATGATTTCTGAATTACTCTCATTAGCACTCCAATGCGAATATCTGATGACAATTTTACAGTGTGTTCTTGAGATTTATCATTAAAGAAAAGAAAATGATTGTAAAGTAAATGTTTTCCTCCCAAAAGTGGGAGGAAACACTTTCCTTTCAAAATCAACAAATTAAGACTAACTTTTCTTCCATTTTCTTTTCTTTTCATCTTAAGTGCTACTCGAGAACACAACATTTTACGTTTCCTTTTTATTTTCTTTCACTTTCTTGCTTAACTTTAACTCGAGAACACAGTTTTAGTTTATCTTTTCGAGTTTATAAGTTAGTGATATAAGTTCTACTTAAGCCGTTCCTAATGTGAGGATTTCAAGTACTTTTTTACCTAGGAGAATTTTTTGTTACTAGCTTTCTTATGTACTTTCGTTGTTGCAGTCAGTCACTTAGCAAGTAATGTTAATGTATTCAATCACAATATGTGTATAGTGTATAGTGTACATCTTGACTCTTTTAAGTTGGCTTTTTAATATATTTACCTTTACGATAAAAAATACAGACATAAAGTGACCGACATTACACCATATTTTGACGACGATCACAAATTTGGGCATTACAACAGATCGATAATAATGTAATGCACAAATCATGTGCACGATCAGCAAACGCACGCGAGATCAACCCCATAAAAGAGAAAAGACCAAAAGTCCAAAATCTTTTGGTAGTCCCTCACAATCAATTTTTCACTTAATATCTAAATGGCCACGCCAGCCCACTGACCAGCCTCCACCCAAAATGTGACACGGTCATAAGGAAAATACACTTTTACTTTTATTCTACCCAAATAACCACCAAAATTACAAGAACCGACGGCCACTCAACCTACTTTTACTCGACTCAGATTTATCCACGCAAAAAGTCAAAAAGAAAAGTACAAAACTACTGTAGCGCCCATGTACCAGCTTCATTAATCCTAGTGTTTTAATATGGTTTTAGCGACTTAAATAATATTTTAAATATGACAATTTGGATCTTAAAGAATAAGAAATAGAAACTGTTTATCTCAAGTACTAAAAAGCTAATCTTTGTATGATTACAGGACTTGATAAATAGTTTGGTTAACATATCAAGACACCCTCTAACATGATGTATGCCTTAGCTTTATTGTCTACTTGTAATTTTTGTTGAGTCTATTGCGAATGTGATATACATTCACCCTGAACAAGGGACTCATACAGTCTTACTATTCAACTGGACATCTTTTCAAACAAAAGTTTTAGATGCGAAAAAGCTTTATTTTAACAAGCAGGATCCGAGTATGCTGTAATCTATTTAAGATCAACTCGAATTCTTGATCAGTACATTATAGATAAACATCTTGCCCATAACACATGAGATAGTTTTCCAAAAGAATATCACCAGAAAATTATAACTTTTTTGAAGAATTAGCTTCAAAAATTATAACAAAACAGTTAATAATATATTTAAATCATGATTATCTTTACCCTCATTTTCTCTCATTATTAGATTTTACAGAACCAGATCATCATGAACAAGCTATAGACTGATTCAACAATTTGAAAGGAAATTGACTCTCCCAAGCATAAACGAAATGAATGCTAACTTTGGGATTCATCTTTAAGTACAAAAATTTATCAGATATGATGAAGAATAAAAAAGTATAAAACCAAAAAGACAACGACTTTTACGTCACATCCCTGGTCACGGTCACAAGAAGTCACGGTTATGCAGTTCACGGCCGAAAGAAATTTACTAGTTCATTCAATAAGAGAAGTTATCTTGGAAAGTAGAAGATAAAGGCCAGATTGGTAGAATGGGACACGTGTCACATTTGAAATGAAATTGCGGAATGAGTTATTAAGGCATTTAATTATTTTTAAGACTTTTTAAGACTTTTCTTTAAAAAAAATGCTACAAAATTACTTTACATTAGGCCTATGATTTTTAAAATGAGTACCTTTTTGGATTTTTATCTATGTCCAATAAATCTGTTACCGCAAAAAAGAAAATTGGTGGGTAGGAGTTAAAATTGTTGTAATTGTTTTCACAAGCCAAATCCTAAAAGTTTATTACTGTAGCTCATATGAATCTGTACTTTTCATTCAACTAAATTTGAGACTGCTTCAAATTAACATTACATTGACATCTAGCAGTTGTTGAATACTATAATTTCTTTAACATTATTTAAACCTTCTTTCAAACATATTATATGTATACTTTTCTGTTAAAAATGTATAAATTTTTTGACCAATTTACGTAATACGACGTCTTTACGTCTTAATTTCTTCGCCGGACAAATCTTAAGTATGCTAATGACTGCAAGTAACAAACATATACATGTTCTACGCAACAAAATGTTTATTAAGATGAAAGTTAATTGTGAATATGTTGTTATTACTTGCATTTGACATATTTTAGCAGAAATAAAGTATCCATAAACAAATTCTAGCTTAAAAACAAATTAATCTTCTAACCTTTATGATGATTAGCACGTGAAAAAAATATATTAATCTCGCATACGTTGCTTTCATTGTCAATACCTTTTTTTTAGGTCTCATCCAAAAAGTCGATTATTATTTCATTTCAAGTACAATACAAAAGAGCATAATACCTAATAAAACCAATTACGTCGTAATCAGTCAGTTTAAGATCTTTTGTCCCAAAATTTATTTTTGCGACCCATTAGCTATTATATCCTTTTCTAACATAAGCATTATTAAAAAATTAAAACACTACTATCTCATAGCATTCACTATATTGGTTTATTGATAAGTATAAATTTTCTAAAAATATCTACAAATTTATATATAAATCATAGTGAGCAATCATTTAAATCTTTGGTAGGATAAAAATGTTTAAAGTTTGAAGAGTTTTAAACTATTTTTTACGTTTTTTTTCTTTTTTAAAATATTGATTGTGTTTTTTATGCGTATTTGATATGATAATGTTTATAACTTGATGATGTCTTAATGGTATAAATATTTTTATCGATTTATCATAGTAGATGTCCTTACATATAAGATTATCATTAATGAGTTTAACTAAATGTATAGTTAAGTGGTTAGATTAATTATCTTAGTTCGCTAAACTTCTTTGTTATGGATTTAATATAATTTAAGACGTAGGTTTAAGAAACAATTACATACATAGATTGTTGTATATGATTATAACTAACTAGCAAATTACAAAGCTTTTAATTATGACATCAATAGCTCGTAACCCAAGCTTCCTCCTGTCGCGTGTGTCATGTGTGAGGGGGAGTTAGGGGTTACATCTCACCTCACTAGTGGGAGGTACTTGTTTTGTTTGAAATGGCAATGGAGACACTAGGGGTGAAAACGAGCCGAGACGAGCCCAGCGCCACAGAGCTCGAGCTCGGCTCGTTTATATATAAAAAGCTCGAGCTCGTTTCGAGCCTCACATTTTGAGCTCGAGCTCGGCTGCTAACACAAGGCCGAAATCGTAACACGCTTATACGTAAAGAAAATATATATACGTATATATTTAGGGTTCGCTTAGGCTCATGAGCCTAAACGAGCTTTTTGTATAGAGCCCGGCTCGAGCTCGATTATTAAATGAGCCCAAACTTAGGCTCGAGCTCGGCTCGAGCTCGTTTAGGCTCGGCTCGTTCGAGCTTTTTACCGATCCGATCCCGAGCTTTTCACGAGCGGCTCAGCTCGTTTCCACCTCTAGGAGACACTGATGACGGTTTGTGTTTCTTTATATGTAACTGTCGTTATTAAAAACATAAAAATACTATAAATTAACGGTGAATGAGTATTGCAAGAGTTTGAGCAGCAAGTGAATAAATTTGAAAAAAATAAAATGATGCTGATCTGAAATTGAGTGATAGTTATATTTTGAATGAGAGTTATGGATGGTTTGCCATAGCTCCTAAGAAAAACCTTTTTGCTAATGTTTGAGAAACAAAATGTATCTTTTGTATCTTTAAACTAGATGTACTAAGAGGAAGCACCTCGCGTGAGGTATTTATCTGGCATCAAAGCACAATTGATGATTGGTACATACCTCGAGCAAATACATGTGAAGGAAAAATAGAAACCAGAGGTTTGCACAATCGATTTAAATAAATTTTGTGTGTGTTTGAGCATCTTGTAAGGTATATGTATATTTAAGTATGATAAAAGGGTACATTCATCAAATTGATTAGCACACTTCATTTTAGAGTGTATTGACAATTATACCCTCACAGAATAAAAATGTGTAAAAGTGATGTGAAGGTATAAGGGAGGAGGAGTGGGATGCGGGTAGTGGTGTGAGTACCAAGTACCCGAGCTGGTACACCGCCCGCCTAGCTCGGGTAGATGGTTTTCGTCCGAAGCTATCACCTCGCATTTTTAGGTTAAATCGTTTAGGTCTTGATTTTTGGTTCGTTAAAACACCAAAGACAACGAATTACTTTTAAAAATTCTGGAGAAAAGCATGTTCAAATAGTGGGTGACATTTACTATTCACATTTACTATTCACACATCGGCCGTTAGGCACTATTCATCCCGTGTCAAAAGTCTTTTATTTCCACATTCTCGGCCGAGAGTACCCAGAGGCCGACATAACGACCTTGCTCGCATTTTCCGTGCCCATGTCAATGATTGGTAGCCTCGAGAGCCGATTTGTCCTAGACATTTGAGAGGGCAATCGTTATGATGTTCCCACTATTTGCTTGAAGTCACCAGAACCACCCGTTAGGTTACTTTTCATTTTCGTAAACATCGCTTTAACAGTTTCGAGAATTCACCATTTAGACGGTCCACCGCTTAAACATCACGCTTAACGAAAATCAACCCGACAATTTTCCTCGCATCGATAAATTTTTAGATCACTCATGATTAATTTGAGAATTTTAAGATTTATTATTTTAATATTACCAAATAAGCCCAAATAAGATAACAAAACTAAACTTACGCTTTAAACAATTCTACTTACATCCGACTTAACGATTCTCACTGTGTTTCTAATATGTTTTTGACACTTTTACATTTTTGGAAAAGTCAAACATATTTCCTCCTCCTTTGACCATAAAGGAATTAACCTTGTACGCTCTACATTTTGCTTAAATCGCAGAATTTTTAAACTTCACGAATAATTGTAAGTTATCCCGCGCACGACGAAAACCACATTTTAACATCTCATATCACTTTTAGACTAATTTTAGTCTACTCTAAATAAATTCACGGTCGCTTCCTCGAAATTTCGCTCTTTTCCGATAAACCGCGAATTACGCTGTTTTTGACCAGATTTCCAACTTTTAAGCGCTTTTGCACCCAATGAGACTTATCACCCATTTTATATTTTTAGATGGAGTATAATGATGAGTTTCATCATTCCTACAAGTTTCAGATTTTTACGATACCCGGGTTTTACGCTTTATGGCTTAACGACTTACGGTTGGCATTTAACGGAACCAAAACTTACTCTAAACTCAAGATAAGATCAAAATAACCACCTAAGTCATCTTATCATGTCTTGGCCGACTTAGGGGGAGTCATCATTTGGTGGCATCATCCTAACCATGGTTCCTTTAGATCATTACAAGTGTCCTAACTTAACCATGGTTAATATTTAACCCAATATATGGTTAACCAAACTTACCCTCCTATAAATAGCAAGTGATATGCATCCTAAGAACCCTCATAATCTGTTTTGGGTCGTTCATATCACAATTCATACATATCTTCCATCATTTGATCTATAAACCCAAGTTTATGCAAGGAAGTTCCAAAGATCAAGCTACTACATCAAATCTCTAGCAAGTTTAAGTGATCTTCTTGAGTTTAGATCCACTCAAGTCACTTAGTACTTCATCACCAACTCTTCAAGTTTGCAAGGGTGCCAAGGTGTGGAAAGCTAGCTCAATCCAAAGTCTTAAGCGATCAATCAAAGTCCGATCCTTACTAAGTTACTCCTTTCTTATTGAAAGCCAAAAGTTGTAAGCAACTTATGACCACCATCATCTCATCTTTATTATTCATAATCTTAACTACTTCATGCTATATATATAGTTACTATGTTGGATCATGATGTACAAAAATCTTTAAAACAAGTTATAAGAACCTATATGTTAAACTTGGGTTAGTAAGTGTATAAATGATAACTTTTGTACAAAGTTTCCACAAAGTCGACCACATATAGATCTGATACTTTTCATATTCTTGTAGATAATATTAAAACAAAGACATAGCAGTTTGAATCACCCGAAACGGACAAACGAGTCAAAAGTTATAGGCAAAAGAAGTTAGCGAAACATAAACGCCAAAACCGCCATCTTGTAATCGCTTTGGTTCGCCATTTTAAAAGCCCTTCGCCCGATTCATCAAAAGTTAAAACACGAAAGTTGTCCGAACGCCGCTTTCCTTTAGTATCAAAGAAGCTCGGACCTTGAAAACGCATAAACAGGCCAAAATCTTTCAAAAGCAACCGCCAGAATATAGTCTCATAACTATACTTTTGTCACAACTAAAAGCAAACCAAGAGGCCTAATGGCCATAAGCCAAGACCACGGCCACGGCTAAGGTCAAAGCTAAGTCTCAAGACCATGGTAGTCAAGACCAAAGTCACGGCAAGGCCATGGCTAAAGCCTCAAGGCTTGTTTGCCCAAGACCGTTAACTATGGTAATCATATTTATGAAACGACGAGAACTTGTAAACTAGATAGTTATTAAAACATGATAAACTTTATGTTATAACAATCTTCACTCAAAACATATGTTGTATTTACTAAGTGCTACAATAGTAGGGAGCTTCATGTGAGGGTTTCATTTGAGTAAAACGATCGACGAGTTGTTGGATTTACGATTTAAAGTGTCCTAGCTCTCGAACGCCATCGCATGACCTCTCGAATTATGATGGCCCGAACGGTAGTACGATATCTATAAACTAAATACGTTTTCACATATTAAAGATCTTTCTATAAACATCATATGATAAATGACTACATCATGATCAACATAGGAATATATATATAGGATGGTTTATGTTTTCCTGAACATTATTCCAAACCTAAGTCGCAACATCATATTCTAGGTTGCTCGTAGAAGTTCTCATGGCATATCCATCATTCTCATTATACATTTGATATCATTTACTCTGAGGTGAGTTCATAGCCCCACTTTCTATTACTTAATTGTTTTACAAACCCTTGGGGGAGATACATGCTTTATTTTAAATCGAACACATTGCTTTCAAATTATACTTGAATATATTAGTTGCACTAAGTACCACTATTGCCAATCTTAAGTCCCTATTATCATGAACCATTAATCACTTGCGAGTGAACGCGAATAATGTGGATAGATCTATCGAATGACAAATCCCGCTTGTGTTGACCGGTAGGCAAACAAACGCACTCTATTTGAACATCTATAGGTTTATTGGCAAATTACCTATTAGGGCATCGGTTACTATTTTATGACAAGTTGTTAACGCTTTCGGTATCATGAGCTTAGTGCAATAATATCTCTTTGGTTTTCAAACCATTGGTGTGAATTTATAACTCACACTACAAACATTATGTGTTCAACTCGATTTCCAAAACTCTATGAATTTCACTCAACCTTTGTGTTGATAGCTTTAAGCATGTATTTCAGTCCATAATGTCGAAGTCGGCACGGAAGAGCAAGGATATCAAGAAGGCTATAAATTTTATTATCATTCGAAACCAATTTAATGTATTTTGTAAACTTGGAACCATCTGGGACCTCATTTTTGTAAACTCGATATTTATATAAATCGAATGATAAATCTTTTAAAACGACTCCATTAGAGTACGCTTTCTATTGTTATGATCAAGAGCCATGAAGTAACACCCGCTTTGAATTCACCACAGATCACGAAATTGGGGTGTTACAGATTGGTATCGAGCCACGCTTATAGAGAAACGGGTCTAATTGAGACTTAAACTATAACTACTTTTACAAACAAAAACATTTTATAGCCTTCCGCTCTCCGTGCCTTCCATCCTCCGCACGATTATGTGACTTTTAGGCATTTTAGCTATACAAACATACTAGTATATTGATATATACACTTGACATAATTTCAATCATAAAGCTAAAGTACTCAACATATCTCAGTATGCCTATTCTAAGGCATTACGGCACAATCATATTTTCCCAATCTCCCAATCATGCATCTAGGATTACGAAACTTCCTCCAAGACATTGTAACCGACTACAATGGTCTTTCCTACTTCCCATACATTGTGAGATACAATGGTCTCATTCATTTTTCAAGACACCGTAATCCTACAAAGGGTCTCTATTACATTCTCGCACAATCAAATCCTACAAAGGTCTCTATTACATTCTCGACATCCGAAATCCTTTATTTCTCAAGACATGGTCTCATTTATTTCTCAAGACATTGTGAGTTACACAATGATCTCTCCATCATTTCTCAAGACATTGTGAGTTACACAATGGTCTCTATTATTTCATTTCTTAGACATTGTGAGTTGCACAATGGTCTCAACTACTCCTCGATATTGTAAGTTATACAATAGTCTCTAAAATTATCTTATAAACAATTATATGATATTGTTTTACATGAAACCCGTCATACTATCAATTTCCTAATGGAAATACAAGAAATAGGATTTCTAAAGACAAAGTGACTCATCATCTACAAAAGTCAAGTTCAAGAACTTTCCCTACATTCATCAAAATTCTCTTCAAACCTTCATTGTTAAAAGTCCGTGATTCTAGCCAAGTATGGACTATTTTAGAATTACTTAAGATTTCCTTCCCACACGTATCTACCCATACTATCTTCTATGCAATGGAATGTGAAAACATAGGTTACAAGTCTTTATGGCCGTGACTTGCAACCGGATGGTTTGATATCGCCTTTGCTTAGTGGACAATTTCTCAAAAGCTATGGACATATCACAAGTATACCTAATTTAGGTATTTGAAAATTTTATCGAACCTCGCTAAATATAGCCTAATCACCTATATTTAACCTTGGGATAATGGATCATAGTCCGATTAACTATGTTCGACTTAAATTTTTCAAACACCGAGAATAGTTATACAAGGGTTATATTCAGTTAATTTCCTACTTAAACTCGATAAACCACCGTAATTCATTAAAAGATCTAGAGACGCGATAGTGTCTTACCACTCAAAGAAAATCTTAACATCTTATTTATACTACCTAATTTCATTCTTGAAAGTTTTCATTTATGAAATAATCCGAACTACTATCTTGGGATAGTCATCAAATCTTCTCGTCATTCCTTAGAAGTACTAGCCTGATTAGATTTCAAGGATATCATTCCGCCATTACTTTTTTTTTGATTTTAAAACAAACTTGACATCTCTACCTAAGAATAATGGTAAACTTACGCTACACTCTTCTAATCATCAACATATCACATCATTATCTCGAACTCCATTGAAATTCAAGATGTAAACTTCACACTACCACGCTTCTTCAAACACTAGTAGACATAAACACTATATGATATAGCCTTCATCCCGAAACCACCTAAGACATGATCAACTTTGGAAATGGTTTGGATAACCACTTGCCACTAGCAAGACTTTCCTACAACGACAATTATCACATCATTATAAACCATTTCACATCAACAATATCTTACACCTTTGATTAACAACAGCTACCCTAACAACAACAAAACTATTCCATTTTGAGGCACTATATAGACGAAAGTGTTAGTTAACCATTTGTCGGACTAAGGTGTTTAGAGATCACCCACGAAACAACTAAGGAAACCATACAAATACAAATTAGGCTCCATGCCGCACACTATCACCAAAAACTCCATGTTAGAAATTAAGGTTTTATTGATAGCCTCGATACAATAAGATATGATTCGCTTTGAGAATCGAGAAAAGCCAAACTTGAGGTATATTGGACTCTATAAGATTTTAACAAAACCCTTTAGATTATCAACTTAAGCCACATGGTACATAATACATTCTATGACCGTAAACTTGAGAACACAAAGATTAGAATTCGCGATACATCCTCATTTTCCTAGACACTTCAACATCGAGTAACACACATTAAATTCGGACGAATTCCATTAAGGGGTGAGACCAGAACCACCCGCATTTTTAGGTTACTTTTCATTTTCGAGAATTTACTATTCACTTTTACTATTCACATTTACTATTCACTTTCACTATTCATCCCGTAAAACTTTTATTTCACATTCTCGTAAGATAAATTATTTTAGTAATGACCGAGAGTTCGACCATCGTTAGATCATTTTCGCAAAAGTTATTAAGTAAACATCGCTTTAAAGTTTCGCTTTAGACGGTCCACCGCTTAAACATCACGCGCTTAACGAAAATCAACCCCGACAATTTTCCTCGCATCGATAAATTTTAGATCACTCATGATTAATTTGAGAATTTTAAGATTTATTATTTTAATATTACCAAATAAGCCCAACAGAAACAAAACTAAACTTACGCTTTTAAACAATTCTACTTACATCCGTGACTTAACGATTCTCGACCGTGTTTCTAATATGTTTTGACACTTTTACATTTTTGGAAAAGTCAAACATATTTCCTCCTCCTTTGACCATAAAGGAATTAACCTTGTACGCTCTACATTTTGCTTAAATCGCAGAACTTTTAAACTTCACGAATAACTCGTAAAGTTATCCCGCGTATGACGAAAACCACATTTTAACATCTCATATCACTTTTAGACTAATTTTAGTCTACTCTAAATAAATTCACGGTCGCTTCCCGAAATTTCGTTCTTTTCCGATAAACCGCGAATTACGCTTTTTTTGACCAGATTTCCGACTTTTAAGCAAGCGCTTTTGCACCCAATGAGACTTATCACCCATTTTATATTTTTAGATGGAGTATAATGATGAGTTTCATCATTCCTACAAGTTTCAGATTTTTACGATACCCGGTTTTACGCTTTATGGCTTAACGACTTACGGTTAGCATTTAACGGAACCAAAACTTACTCTAAACTCAAGATAAGATCAAAATAACCACCTAAGTCATCTTATCATGTCTTGGCCGACTTAGGGGGGGAGTCATCATTTTGGTGGCATCATCCTAACCATGGTTCATTTAGATCTTTACAAGTGTCCTAACTTAACCATGGTTAATATTTAACCCAATATATGGTTAACCAAACTTACCCTCCTATAAATAGCAAGTGATATGCATCCTAAGAACCCTCATAATCTGTTTTGGGTCGTTCATATCACAATTCATACATATCTTCCATCATTTGATCTATAAACCCAAGTTTATGCAAGGAAGTTCCAAAGATCAAGCTACTACATCAAATCTCTAGCAAGTTTAAGTGATCTTCTTGAGTTTAGATCCACTCAAGTCACTTAGTACTTCATCACCAACTCTTCAAGTTTGCAAGGGTGCCAAGGTGTGGAAAGCTAGCTCAATCCAAAGTCTTAAGCGATCAATCAAAGTCCGATCCTTACTAGTTACTCCTTTCTTATTGAAAGCCAAAAGTTGTAAGCAACTTATCACCACCATCATCTCATCTTTATTATTCATAATCTTAACTATTTCATGCTATATATATAGTTACTATGTTGGATCATGATGTACAAAAATCTTTAAAACAAGTTATAAGAACCTATATGTTAAACTTGGGTTAGTAAGTGTATAAATGATAAACTTTTGTACAAAGTTTCCACAAAATCGACCACATATAGATCTCGATACTTTTCATATTCTTGTAGATAATATTAAAACAAAACGTAGCAATTTGAATCACCCAAACGGACAAACGAGTCAAAAGTTATAGGCAAAAGAAGTTAGCGAAACATAAACGCCAAAACCGCCATGTATAAGTTGCTTAAGAGTTCGCCATTTTAAAGTGATACTTGCCCGAATCATCAAAAGTTAAAACACGAAAGTTGTCCGAACGACGCTTTCCTTCAATATTAAAGAGGCTCGGACCTTGAAAACGCATAAACAGGCCAAAATCTTTCAAAACAGAAACCGCCAGAATATAGTCTCATAACTATACTTTTGTCACAACTAAAAGCAAACCAAGAGGCCTAATGGCCATAAGCCAAGACCACGGCTACGGCTAAGGTCAAAGCTAAGTCTCAAGACCATGGTAGTCAAGACCAAAGTCACGGCAAGGCCATGGCTAAAGCCTCAAGGCTTGTTTGCCCAAGACCGTTAACTATGGTAATCATATTTATGAAACGACGAGAACTTGTAAAAACTAGATAGTTATTAAAACATGATAAAATTTATGTTATAACAATCTTCACTCAAAACATATATTGTATCTACTAAGTGCTACAATAGTAGGGAGCTTCATGTGAGGGTTTCATTTGAGTAAAACGATCGACGAGTTGTTGGATTTACGATTTAAAGTGTCCTAGCTCCTAACGCCATCGCATGACCTCCGAATTATGATGGCCCGAACGGTAGTACGATATCTATAAACTAAATACGTTTTCACATATTAAAGATCTTTCTATAAACATCATATGATAAATGACTACATCATGATCAACATAGGAATATATATAGGATGGTTTATGTTTTCCTTAAACATTATTCCAAACCTAAGTCGCAACATTTACTTCTAGGTTGCTCGTAGAAGTTCTCATGGCATATCCATCATTCTCATTATACATTTGATATCATTTACTCGAGGTGAGTTCATAGCCCCACTTTCTATTACTTAATTGTTTTACAAACCCTTGGGGAGATACATGCTTTATTTTAAATCGAACACATTGCTTTCAAATTATACTTGAATATATTAGTTGCACTAAGTACCACTATTGCCAATCTTAAGTCCCTATTATCATGAACCATTAATCACTTGCGGTGAACGCGAATAATGTGGATAGATCTATCGAATGACAAATCCCGCTTGTGTTGACCGGTAGGCAAACAAACGCACTCTATTTGAACATCTATAGGTTTATTGGCAAATTACCTATTAGGGCATCGGTTACTATTTTATGACAGCTTGTTAACGCTTTCGTATCATGAGCTTAGTGCAATAATATCTCTTTGGTTTTCAAACCATTGGTGTGAATTTATAACTCACACTACAAACATTATGTGTTCAACTCGATTTCCAAAACTCTATGAATTTCACTCAACCTTTGTGTTGACAGCTTTAAGCATGTATTTCAGTCCATAATGTCGGAAGTCGCACGGAAGAGCAAGGATATCAAGAAGGCTATAAATTTTATTATCATTCAAAACCAATTTAATGTATTTTGTAAACTTGGAACCATCTGGGACCTCATTTTGTAAACTCGATATTTATATAAATCGAATGATAAATCTTTTTAAAACGACTCCATTAGAGTACGCTTTCTATTGTTATGATCACAACACCGCCACAAGATATGTGGATTTGGCATGCTTTTTGGTCCATGAAGTAACACCCGACTTGTATCTTACGATCGAAATTGAATTCATTCCACGCGCTTACAAACGCTGCACGAAATCTATCCTAAGGGGTGTATCCAGTATTTGGTGAAATTGTGTGAAGTTGAAGCAAAAGATGGAGTTGAAACTTGAATCTATATTTAAGCTAAAAGTTGGTTCTTTTCTTTTTCTTTTTTGCAGAATTAGTTATAACATAATTTTATTATTGCCAAATTTCATAAAAATACATCAACTTAAATAACATATATTTTAAGCTCCGTTTATTCATCCATCGTAGTAAGGACCCCTATTTATATTTATAAGTATGTTAGATTCAAATTATGAAAGCTAGCCAATAAACGCTTTAATTAAACCATTGTACCAAATGCGCTTATTTACATAAGCTAGTTTGTTATTAATGATAAATTCTCATAAGGTCGCATCATCAAATACCTTTTATCAATACTAATATATTTTTTCGTCTAAAAATAGTTTTTTACTGACAAAAAATACATTATATTTAACGAAAACACAATTTGTACTTCTATTTTTATTTATTTTAATTATGTTTTTTAACAATAGTTTTATTCTTAGCTAACTCATACTTTACAATTTGTAATAATAGTTTCAAGTAAGGCTACTATGATAAACTCAATCAAACTACCATACTTATTGTTAATAGTGGAACTAATTTACAAAAGGAAAATTGCATGAAAATACATCATACTTGACACTTATTGTTATTGTGTGTAGCGAACTATTTTTTTTTATCATTGTGACACCAACTTTTTGGGAGCGTGCTATTGTATGGTCTGTTTTACCGGTTGCATCATTAGCCGGTTATATCTTTATTTTTTTTACTTTTTATTCACCTTTTCGTATTCCACCTCTGAAATTATTTTGACACGTCTGAAAATCATTGTACACGTTAGAAATCCACTTTTAACCTACCTTATCCCTAAAAAAACACACACTCCCCCACATATTTCTTTATCCGAAACTGGTCCCAAACCCTAATTATTAAAATCCAAATTGACAATCATTCTCTAGTGTTTTTATGTAATTGATTTGTGCAAAAGGTATGTTTTACTTTATTATGTTTATATTATACTTCAATTTAATTTTTTATTTATCTCTCCCATAATATGCATGGTGATTTAGGGTTTATATTGAGTACTAATACTATATATATATTTTTTTTGTATACAGTATGGCGCCATCTGGTTCAGATTTTCTGTTTTTTGATTTACATTTTGGTGGGGTCTTCTATTTTGTACCACTAAGGTATGAAAATGGTGTAGTTCACGAGTTTAGGGTTAATAAGGAGAGGAAGTTTGATTATGAGAGTCTTTATGAGTATTTGACAGATAGGTATGAGTTAAGTTTTTATGCCATGTTTTTTAGGTTACCAGAATGTGAGTTAGATGTTGGGTTAAAAATAGTTGAGAGTAATATAGATTTGGAGACAATGTATGCGTTTGCTGAATCTTATGGAAAAATAGATATGTATTTAGCCCACATTCCCCAAAATTTGTATGAGTATTATCATAAAAATTTGGTCTTTGATGATTCTGTTAGTGATGCAACTTCTAAACTTAAAATACAAGGGGTTTGGGGGAAGGATGCTGGGAACATATCTTATGATGAATTAGTTTCATGGGCTGAGGAAGAAGCACAAAAGTTAAAAACACCACCTAAGCCTAGAACTGTAAGTAGAAAACATTGAGATAGTGTATCAATTGAGGTTGATGTGGATCACACTGAAGCACCACTTATTAATCTAGACAATGAGGTCACAGCACCATCTGATGATGAGAATGGTCCATCCGAACTCGCTGATGTTGACACCGTCCATCCGAACAAAGTTGGCGATGTGAATTCTCATTCAGAACATTTTCATGATGACATTGGTCCATCAGAACAGGTTGCTGATGACATTTCTCCATCAGAACATGTTCATGACAATGACATCCTTAGGAAGGTGGTGGATAAGGGTAAGGGTCCATTGATTGAAGAAGATAGGCCAATTCATGCTAAAAAGCAAAGTGCTAGGAACAAGGGTATTGTTATTGAAGACAATGTTAATCCAAGTGTTATGGATAATTCTTCTACTGAAAGTGATGCTGAAATTCCTGACTACTCAATGTTATACAGTGATAGTGATAGTGAAATGTCCGATAGATCTATAGACTACTTATCAGAGGGTGAGGATGAGTTGATAGAACTTAGGAAAAGAATTTATGAGTCAAAAAGGGCACCCAAGGTTAGAAACCAATGTACTCAACAACCAAGTGGAGAGGCAAGTTCAACAAAGAAGAAAGGAAATGGTCTATGTGAAAATGAAACTGTCCAAGAACATGAGGAGTTCCTGGATGACTTACTGAGGAAGCTCAAAGGTTGTGATGATGATGTACAACTTACAATCCTTTCAAAATGGTGGAGACTAATGTGGAGAGGTATCCTGTCCATGATGCAGATACACACTGGAAGATGCAGAAACCAAAGGTAATGACACATTCCATCCCATATATTGTCCATACTAATCAAGTTACATCAATTATTTTCAGTAATACGTTTATGTTTTCTTTTCAGGTTGGTGAAAAGTATGTAGATGCTGCTTAGTTGAGACAATGTCTGACATACTATGCGTTAGCAAATGGATTTTCCCTGTGGTTTGAGAGAAGCTCAAAAACCAAACTAGTTGCTCGTTGTGGTTTACGTCCTGAGAGGATCAAGGATCAAAAGAAGGGGAAACTAAGTAAGTTCAATAGGTACCCAACAGAAAGGGATGAAGGCTCTACATGCCCATGGAGGTGTTATGCAAAGCAGTTGGTTAAGGAAAGGTCTTTTCAGGTGATATCACTTACTAATGAAAATACATGTGTTAGAGATTTTAAGTATGGATCATTAGTTAATTACAAGTGGATTGCTAGTCACTTTGGTCATAAGATTAGAATGAATCCGACATTGTTGCATCGATTGTCAATTAGTCATGAAAAATACAAGTGCATAGTTAGTCCTAGTGTATGTAGAAGGCTAAAAGTTTGGCAATAAATGAAGGGAAAACACATTGGCACATCATTATGGTTACATTAGGTCATATGCAAGAGCCATATTGATTCAAATGATGGTTCCACCGTAAGAGTTGGGTTACATCAATCCGTGATGAAACTTTTTCGATAGGTTTTATGTTTCCTTTAATGGATTGAAAGAGGGTTGGAAGAAAGGGTGTAAGGGTTATAGCTTTGGATGGATGTTTCCTCAAAAAACTACATGTGGATTCTTACAGCTATTGGGAGGGATGCTAACAACCAGATCTTTCCGGTAGCATGGGTTGTAGTCAATGTGGAGAACAAAGATAACTGGTCATGGTTTTTGGAATTGCTTGGACAGGATCTTGATTTGCCAACTGGAAATGGTCTAACACTTATGTCAGACCAACACAAGGTATGATTAACTTTCAATGCCTTGTTTTTTTAAGTGTCTTTCATATTCTAATTATTTTAATGAACATGCTGTAGGGATTAATAGAAGCTGTCAAGGATGTAATGCCCAATGCAGAACATAGACAGTGTGCAAGGCACATCTATGAGGGTTTTAGAAAATCATATAGTGGTGTGGAATTTAGGAATCTTTTTTGGGCTGCTTCAAAGGCTAGTTACCAAGGTCTGTTCAACAATATTATGGAGAAAATCAAAATAGCTAACCCAAATGCATATCAATATCTGCTTAATAAAGATCCCAAGACCTGGTCCAGAGCCTACTTTCAAATTGGTAACAACTGTGAAGCTGTTGAGAATGGATTCAGTGAATGTTTCAATGTTGTGTTGTTAAGTGTTAGAGATAAGCCATTGATTACAATGCTTGAGGCAATGAGGGTGATTGTTATGGAAAGAATGAACATTATGAGAAAAATGTTGGATAAATGGAAAGAAGACATTTGTCCTAACATTCAGAAAAGGTTGGAAATCTTAAAAGATCAGCAAAGGTATGAATTACACTACTTATATCATGATTATAATGCTAGATATCCATTAACCGTAAACTAATTATAGCTTATTTGCTGTAAGGTTCTGGCATGTGATACCAGCTGGAGGAAATCTATTTGAAGTGAGAAATGGTTCTGAGGCTTTTAGCATTGATGAACACCATAGGACTTGCAGCTGCAGGATGTGGCAACTACCAGGTTTGCCATGTAGTCATGCCATAGCTGTCATTTTTAAGTTAGGAAGAAGGGCAGAAGAGTACGTGCCAGATTGCTTTAGAAAACAAATGTTTCATGATGCCTATCATCAATACTTAACCCCTGTTGGTGGAATGACCTTCTGGCCTGATTTTAGTGACTTGTCTAAGGTCTTGCCTCCTAAACCAAAAAAAATGCCTGGTAGGCCAAAGAAAAAAAGGAATAGAGCTACTCATGAAAATAAGAACCCCAATAAGATTCCTAGGATTGGGATTGAGATGACTTGTTCAAATTGTTTTCAAAAAGGTCACAATAAGAAGGGTTGTAAGAACCAAACAGTTGTGAAATCACCTAAAGCACCAGTTAAAAAGGGTAGACCTAGGAAAACCACAACCACAAGTTTGGTTGATGAAGGTGAACCCTTAGTTGAACCATTTAGAGCAACACCTGAATCTATCCCTATGTCTAGTGAATATGATGTGGGTGGTTCTAGTGCAAGTATCAATGCTAAAAAAGGTAGACCAAGGAAAACAAAAAAAAACACAACCACAACCATAGGTTTAGTTGATGAAGATGAACTCGTACTTGAACCAGTTGATGAAAATGTGACCATGGTTACACCAGAAGCACCAGCTAACCCAGTTGAAGAAAATGAGACCTTAGGTTCTAGTGTATGTGAATTGGGTGGTTCTAGTGCAGCTGCACCTAGTCAAAGCAAAAAAAGGGTAACATTTGCTGAAGTGGGTGGGTCTAAGGCATTCAATGTCAGGGGAAGAGGTAGAGGTAGAGGGCTTAGTGGTCTTGGCAGATTTGGAAGGTTAGGGAGATGGTTTGGCATTGATGAAAATGAAAATGTGTCTGATCCAATTGAAAGTTATAACAACCCGTAAATTTCTGAATTATTATAATAATATTTATTACGTCAGAAAATTCAAATCGGCTATTTTCTGACAGTTGTCAATATTCAGATCTATAAACGAGAGGTCATCTCGTGAATTTAGAAAATCACGGCACTGCACGCATACCGACACCCAATTAGTAATGGCAATATTTATTTAACTCATGTTCGAGTCCAAAGATGTTTTTATAAAAACACTTTCAAAAATGTATTTTATACATTTTACTTATAAGTGTCAAACCGGAACACCGCGACTAATTATTTTAAGCACCGGGACAAATTGAACCCGACAAATCTCATTTGGGCTTACATTCCCATCAAACCATACGGACTCACTACCTATCTGATATCTCAACCCAAATGCACCCTAAAAACTATACAAGTCCAAATTAAATTTAAAAACTAGTTTTATATTTTTGTTTTCTTCTTGCTCGCTCCAAACTACAAATGCATGCACCTTATAGTTTTTTTTTCTTTCTTTTCCTTTGAGTGAAACACAACCAACAAGAAAACATGGCAAAACTTTGAGTTCTTTCTTTTTGTTGGTAACCTCCCACGACACAAAAAGATACCAACATGCAACTTTCGTTTTTTTTTTCTTCCTTTCTTTGCTCGGTCAACAGAAACACATGTAGGTGTACTACAATTTGATAATTTTGTTAACTTTTCTTCTTGGTTCTCACAAGCACACGACACAACATACCTTTTCTTGGCTTGCTTCCTTGCGTGTAAACATAACCCAAAAGGAGACCAAAACCATTTTCAAGCCACCCTAGTCTACATATAAACAAATGCCAAAGCCCCATGTTTCCTCCTAGCCAACATCATTTGCTAAAAGCTTGCCTTGTCAAGTCTTATGAGACATCACACCACCTTTTGTTTCTTTACCATGTGACTGCTACAACCCTATAAACCAAAATGTCAACTCCTAATACCACATGTGCTAATCCCTACTTAAACACCCCAACTCTTAGCTTATTTTCACCACCAAAAACAAAACACCAAATACCTCTCTCTTTCGTCAAGCAAAGGAAGGAATGAAAAAGGGTTGGATTGATTAGTAAACTAGGAACTCTTGGGATAGCAAGTTTGGGTTACAAACATCGTCTTGGCTTCACTCTCATTTGGCACTCTCTTCTTCGTCTCCTCACTGTAAGGTTGTCGCGTGACCTTAAACTTGTCTTCAATTATGATATTCTTAACTAAGATACATATTGAATCTATGTTTGTGTTGCAATATGAAACCATAAAACCAAATCATACTACTGTTGACATATATATTCACATCTACATATCTCAAGTGGGTTTGTTGTTGTTTAAGGACTTGTGTGGTATCTTTAAGCAAGCTTGATACTAATAAGCTCAAAGAAAATGACTTGTGCTAATATTTACTATTTTCAAACCACATAAGCTAAATGGTGGGATATAAGTAGTTTTTGGAAACTTTAAAGTGACAAAGAGAAAACTTACATGTAAACAACTTAAGTCTTGGCTCTCGCGGACATATGCTTATTCAACTTATATACTTATTTGTGGCTTGTACAACTTATCGTCAAGTTATACATGCTTAATTGCTACTTGAAAACTTATTTTTACATATCGGGCCAAAAGGACCAACCCGTTTACCGAATTATTAAAATAAGCTAACTCAAGTAAAATACTTTTGTGACTTAAACGAGCTTTTGGAAATCTACACAAAATCGCTTTACAATTTTGACTTCGTTTGGTTTTTGAGTCGTAATAAACTCAAATAAGTCGAGACTTATTTGAGCTTATTTTGGTCTCATTCTTGTAAAGTGGTGCTTATTAATAAGCTTGAATGCTTATTTTAAACAAGATGGCAAAACTGATTTGAAACATAAACAAAACCATACACATGCAAACACAACTCAGACGCATACACTGTCTAAAATTCATGCAAATATAACACCGTTGAAAAGCCCATAAGTACAATTGCGTTGCAAATCTAAACCAAGAAAGACCCTAGCTCAGTTGGTTGAGTCGCTTTGTTGTAGGCTAGAGGACCCAGGTTCGAAACCAAGGGGTTACACTTTGTTTATTTGTTTTTCGGTTATTTTTGTAACTTTTCCCCTTTTGACAGTTTAGCCCCTCTAATTTGGAACACTTATCAATTTTCTTAAAAGTTTAATAAGTCTTGTAACTTGTATAAATCTTTATGATTTCAACCCCTCAAGTTTAATACTTTGACATTCTTTATATTCTAACCACTATTTTTGTACTTGAACTTATACATTTTTATGACTTCTAATGAAAATGTAAAAACTATTACTTTTGGACGTATTTGTCTATTATTGTTTTCGTGAAATGAAAGTATTTAGCATTAATACTAGAAGTAAAAGACAAAAAAAAAATAAAAACGATAAGAAAATATTTATAACAAAAAGTAATATAAATATTTTTCTAACTTACCATCCGTTAAACACACTTATATCGCGTAACCGTTACTAATATAGATACTTAACGTAAAGTATTATTAGTATGTTACTAAACGTTCATTTTTCACAAAGACGTTACTTGTGAATACATCCCGTACTAAGTCTTTCGGTTACTCCTAAACCGGAAACTTACTCGTCATGTATACTTTTATATATACCCTTATATATATAATTGTACATTTGTCCAAGAGCCAATACTTACAAAACATTTCGAAATGATTTTAACGTAAAGTCCACCACACAAGCAACATTAAACACAACCACTTGTAAACACTTAAATTTTTTTTACACACTTTGAGTCGTGAGTATGCATTGCTATAAACTAAGAATTGCCGTACTTAATTAGGTTGCGTGTCGGAGCCGTGCACTATCACTCCTTGTATAATTCCTTTTAGACTTCATATTGCACATTGCCAAGGTGAGTTCATAGCCCCACTTTTACTCTTTTAACTATTTTATAAACTCCTTGGGGGAGAATACATGCTACTACTGCTTTTATGATCACACTTGCTTGAAAACTGCTTTGTCGATTTTGATATTATGACTCGCTAAGTTGCTACCAAAAGTCCCCTACATCATGAACCATTAATCACTTGCGAGTGAACGCAAATATCGTGGATAGTACTATGGGAACTGACGACCCGACTCGGTTATCGGAAATAACCGGGCGCACTATATTTGGTATCTCTATGTAATGGCTATTACATCTCGTAGGGCAATTTTATTTACTTACACCAAGAATTAGGTGTATGCAGCTTAGTTTGGTGTCATGAGCTTAGTGCAATAATATCAACTATCTTTTATGGGCGATAACAACGTAGCTCATGGCTTTTTTAAACTTGAAAATCTTATGATCAATCGCCTTTATTACTAAACCTATGAATTCACTCAACCATTGTGTTGACTTTTTAGCATGTATTTTCGGGATGAAAAGGCGATAGCTAACTCGAGGCGCTTGGGCATTGGCATGGCATGGTCATAGGTGACTACGATATATAATTGGGACCACATTTTACTAATGGGCCATTTTTCCGCAACAAATCAACCTTTGTAAACTCTATTTTACTTTAATAAATGAAATCTTTTAAGAAAAATCTTTATTTTTCACTTTGTGTTATGATCCAATTGAGTAGCATCCCAAAAACCTTTTCTTCCGCTGCAAACCATTTTTTTGGGGGTGTTACAGTTGGCATCAGAGCCTTGGTTATAGAGAACTAGGAAATTTTCAAAACCTAGACTATAACCACTTTTACAAAAACTTAACCCTATGACCGACACATGCCTGCCTGCCAAGCTGAATGCCTCATTATTGACTTGTTGAAGTCATCTTTGAATGGATATGTGTTTTATTACTGCCAACTTAGTCTCACTATTAGCTAGGATTGCCTTACTTATACGTATGTTTACGTATCACTGCGCTACGCCTTCTCCCCCACATAAATGAAATATTTGTTCAATTTTTCATACCAAACTTTAAAGACATAAGGACATGTTACTGGCATAACTAAGTTAAGCATTGCAAGATTCATTGAACCTCGGGTGAATATAGACTGATCACCTATATTCAACCAGGGACAGTGGGACATAGCCTGATCACCTATGTCCGACTCAAAGGTGAATGTTGCAATACTGAAAGTAGTTATAATAGTGTTATGTCTACTTGACCTCTCGATTGACTTCTAAAATGGTAAAATCTTCATGTGTGTTCATCATAAGAGTTATAAAGTTTACTTCTACACATCACACACCGACGCCACAACATTTTCTCGCCACGATACTTTTCTCCCAAGTGGAACACCTTTCTCATTACTACCTCTCTAAACCGACCATTTTACACCACTACCTTACGCCTCCGCTCACATCTTACTAGCAACGCATGGAGATTTGCATGGCGATGATGCACACTACCACTTCACGTGAGGACATCATGCTGATCCATGTTGAAATGGACCACTTTACGCCACCACTTCGCTCACCGCGCCTACGTTATGTATGAGATTTCTCGAGCGGATAATACATAACCAAAGAAAACGCTGCATGATGCGAGTTAATGATTCTAATTACCATTTAGACTTTCTTAGCACATTACGCGCGACTAACTAAATTTTAATTACCGCATCGACGTTACTCTAGGTTTAGATCTTATTTTGGGTTGCTACATTGCCATGTCTTCTGCTTTCCTCGTCCCATCGACTTATCGCCTTCAAGCATCGGATCATTAAACCTTTATTACGGGATCATTGCAACCCACGTCTTCATAACCCCACCCTATCATTATTCTCTCATACGTTGAGATTGAAGTCCTCTCGTCATCTATTGCGATAACAGTGTCACATCTACCCTAAAACTCGTACTCAAGCGATGAACCGGATTACATCTCTAGCCATTCTAGGAACCACACACCTCGACATCTACAAAAGGAACCCTTCGCTAAAAATAAATAATAAATGAACGACTAAAAGATCTAAAAATATACCAAGAGTCAACTTGCAACTCAAGCCACTTTTCTGGAAACAGATCCCTAATCTTCCACTCATCCCTTTGAAATATTAACTGTCCGTCCTACTACCCTCTTATGAAATAATAAACTTTGTCGTTGTCTAACGCAAACTGCTTTCAACTATTCTACCGACTATTTCATGGTCATTTTACAAAAAGCCTTACTACTGTGCCATTAAACAAAAAATTCACAACCTTACTCATACTTCATAAACAATGACCTTATTAATGCTTTGCTAACTATTTTCTATAGAGTAATAAACCGATTAATTACCTTACTACTATTTTATGAAACAACAAACAATTACGATATCAATTTGTAAACTATATTACAAATTTTTCCTATAAGTTATATCACGGTCTTATAAACTATTTTACCCTTTTAGTGAGTTGTTTTAGCCACTGTTTGATTTAAAACCATAAAACTTGGTACTCTTACCTCCCAAACCATTTTGCCTTTACCATACTAAGTTTTTACTACCACCCTATTAATTGAACTACGAAATCTTCTTCTATTGGACAAACAATAAATTGTTTTCTTATAAGCTATTTTACAAATT
This sequence comes from Chrysanthemum lavandulifolium, assembly GCA_022545495.1. Lineage (NCBI taxonomy): Eukaryota > Viridiplantae > Streptophyta > Magnoliopsida > Asterales > Asteraceae > Chrysanthemum > Chrysanthemum lavandulifolium. Next base: position 151,522,405 of record CM040245.1, on the reverse strand, counting down.
ATTTCACGAGTTATCTTACAACCTGAATTGTTGTATTACCAAAATATCACAAGGTTAACTATGATTTCACTACTACCCTATAAATAATAAATAAATCGTTTTCTATTACTTTGTAAGCTGTTTTAACAATCACCTTACTAAGTGTTGCTTTAACACAAAACCGCAAACTACGATTTATCTTAATAGAAATATTTTCTTCTTACTCAATAAAGTGGTTTTACGAACCATTTCATAAACTTTACTGCAATTTCCTCATAAACTATTTACTCCTCTCGAAAACTTTAAAGGATAACCGATATTTTCTTTTGAAACATAAACAAAACCATACACATGCAACACAACTCGACGCATACACCGCTCTAAAATTCATGCAAATATAACACCGCTGAAAAGCCCATAAGTACAATTATGTTGCAAATCTAAACCAAGAAAGACCCTAGCTCGCTTGGTTGAGTCGCTTTGTTGTAGGCTAGAGGACCTGTGTTCGAAACCAAGGGGTTACACTTTGTTTATTTGTTTTTCGGTTATTTTTGTAACTTTTCCCCTTTTGACAGTTTAGCCCCTCTAATTTGGAACACTTATCAATTTTCTTAAAAGTTTAATAAGTCTTGTAACTTGTATAAATCTTTATGATTTCAACCCCTCAAGTTTAATACTTTGACATTCTTTATATTCTAACCACTATTTTTGTACTTGAACTTATACATTTTTATGACTTCTAATGAAAATGTAAAAACTATTACTTTTGGACGATTTGTCTATTATTGTTTTCGTGAAATGAAAGTATTTAGCATTAATACTAGAAGTAAAGACAAAAAAAATAAAAACGATAAGAAAATATTTATAACAAAAGTAATATAAATATTTTTCTAACTTACCATCCGTTAAACACACTTATATCGTAATCAAGTTACTAATATAGATACTTAACGAAAGTATTATTAGTATGTTACTAAACGCTCATTTTCACAAAGACGTTATTTGTGAATACATCCCAGACTAAGTCTTTCGGTTACTCCCGAACCTGAAACTTACTCGTCATGTATACTTTTATATATACCCTTATATATATAATTGTACATTTGTCCAAGAGCCAATACTTACAAAACATTTCAAATGATTTTAACGTAAAGTCCACCACACAAGCAACATTAAACACAACCACTTGTAAACACTTAAATTTTTTACACACTTTGAGTCGCAGTATGCATTGCTATAAACTAAGAATTGCGTACTTAATTAGGTTGCATGTCGGGAGCTGCACTATCACTCCTTGTATAATTCCTTTTAGACTTCATATTGCACATTGCCAGGTGAGTTCATAGCCCACTTTTACTCTTTTAACTATTTTATAAACTCCTGGGGAGAATACATGCTACTACCGCTTTTATGATCACAATTGCTTGAAAACTGCTTTGTACTTTGATATTATGACTCGCCTAAGTTGCCACCAAAAGTCCCCTACATCATGAACCATTAATCACTTGAGTGAACGCAAATATCGTGGATAGTACTATGGGAATCGACGACCCCGACTCGGTTATCTAAATAACCAGGCACTATATTGGTATCTCATGTAATTGGCTATTACATCCTCGTAGGGCAATTTTATTTACTTACACCAAGAATTAGGTGTGTATGCGTTAGTTTAGTGTCATGAGCTTAGTGCAATAATATCAACTATCTTTTATGGGCGATAACAACGTAGCCCATGGCTTCTTTTAAACTTGAAAATCTTATGATCAATCTGCGATTACTAAACCTATGAATTCACTCAACCATCATGTTGACTTTTTAGACGATTTTCGGGATGAAAAGGCGATAGCTAACTCTGAGCGCCTTGGCGTTGGCGTGGCGTGGCATTACTACAGCGACTGATATACTTAATGGGACCACATTTTATTAATGGGCCATTTTCCGCAACAAATCAACCTTAGAACTCTATTTTACTTTAATAAATGAAATCTTTAAGAAAATCTTTATTTTCACTTTGTGTTATGATCCAATCGAAGTAGCGTCCCAAAACCTTTCTTCCGCCGCAAACCATTTTTTTGTTTTTTTCATTTTTATATTTTTTCGCTTTTTTTCATTATCGAAATTGCACGAAATCACATGTGATTAAACACTATTTGAATATCAAATGTGATATTAGTGTTAAATCACATATGATATGTGAATATCATATACGATTTAACACTAATATCACATGTGATATTCAAATTAGTGTTTAATCACATGTTATTTTTTTCATGCAAATCTCAGATTCGAAAACAAAAGACGAAAAAACGTGAAAAGAAACGATTTTTTTTTCCGAAAGTATATCAAAGTGTCTGTCTATAAAAAGATAAATAAATACGCGTCGCAATGATGTAATTATTTTCGCTTATCGATTAACGATTTAAAGTTATTTAAATTATAAAATGTATGTAAAATAATAAAATGTTTTTAAAGGTGAAGATAACCCTGAATATCAATTGTATCAGAATAGTTTTAGACTCACAAATTACTTGACAAGTGTAGTCAAGTAAGTTACTACGTATATATAATTTTATATGAGTGATTTTTTTTTTTTTTTTTTTTTTTTTTTTTTTAGCAATTGGTGGTTCACACGTTATGGCAAAACTCTAGCTTAAAGTAAATACTAGTACGTAGTAGTAGTTTTATTATTTTATAGATAGATAGATAGAGTGATGAAAAGAAAGATGTATGACCACTAGTACAAGACGCAACAAAACTTATACATCGCACATACAGACAGAAGAGAGTAGCATTAGCATAGCAGCAGACACATAGTCTGCAATGCTCCCCCCTACCCCTACCCCTCACCCCTTCCTTCTCTCTCTCTCCATTGAATTGAATTGAATTAAAACAACAAATACATACTCATCAAAACACACTCACACAGTATTTCCGTGTCAGATTTCACTTTCTCATTCACCAATAAAAACCACTCTTCATTTTCATTCAGGTATATATATCTACACACTCTTTCAGCATTTCAATATCTTATTTTATTTTCTAACCCTGTTTTTGTGATTCCAGTTGATTGTGTAGGTGCTGATTGTTACTACTAATATTCAGGTATTTGTGTATGTCACATTTTGTTGTTTCGACCTTTAATTGTGCTTATATTTACTTAAGATTTGATATTAACAGCATTTTAAGATATTATTATTGATTGATTTGTTTCTTTTGATTTCAGCTCATTCGGTAGCTGCTGATTGATTAATAATATTCAGGTATAACATTTTGTTGTTTTTAGCTTAATTAGTGCTTAATTTGATTGGATCTCTGGTTGTTAGATTGTATCTTATACTGTGATTAAGTCAACATTATGATATATCAATCGGTCAACTTACTTTTTTAAATGCTTCAAAATGAATAATGTACCGATATCAGTAACTTTGCTGACGTGGCAGATGTATTTTGGTGCGTGTTGTCACGCAAGCAAAGTTACTGATATTGGTACAAATTGGAAAAGGTAAGTTGATTATTTTCGGCTTTCACCGAATATTACAGTCTATGTTGATTTTGATATAAATTACTCAGCAAAAATGGAGTTGTAACTTTTATATCTGGTGGTTGAGACTAGAGGGCACATTATTGTTTAAACAGATAATACTTGTTGACTTTGATACATTGCGGATTGAATGAGATGTATGTACGGGACTAGGGGACTTTGATTAAGTCAACATTATGTTATATAAATCGGTCAACCTACTTTTTTAAATGCTTCCAAATGAATAATAATGTACCAATATCAGTAACTTTGCTGACGTGGCAGAGGTATTTTGGTACGTGCCGTCAAGTAAGCCAAGTTACTATATTGGTACAAACTGGAAAAAAGGTAAGCTGATTCTTTCACCGAATATTAGTATGTTAATTTTGATATAAATTACTAGCAAAAATTTGAGTTGTAACTTTTATATCTGGTGGTTGAGACTAGAGGGGCACATTATTGTTTAAACAGATAATAGTTGTTGATTTTGATACATTGCGGATTGAATGAGATAGGTATGTAGGGGACTAGGGGATTTAATTACTACTTGTTTTAATAGTTTGATAGTTAAGAGGCACATTATTGTTTTAAAGAGTTTTCGAGGGAGGACATAATCTGATTATCGCGTTTAGATAATCATGTACCAACGGTTGGCTAACCTTTTGAAAACAGTGTTTATCTGAGATTTTTAAGAGACATTGCAGTTTTCCAAAGCAATCCAAAACACCTCCTAGCATCCAAATCCAATTAAAACCTGGATAAATGGAAGTTGGTTGATGATGTAACAAGTAGAATAGTGAAAATATGATGACTTTTTATGCACTCAACCCTTTAAAGAATTATGAACTCAACTCCTAGAATAGTGAAAATATGATGACTTTTTTTTTTATGATTTTTTTTAGTGGTCGAAGAGATACATTTTTGCTGTAATTTACTAAAACTTGACGTGTAATGAATTTTGGAGCAAGTTTATAAGACACCGACAAATTGTGGTTGGTGTTTCCAATAGTTAGTAATCAGTTTTCAACTGTTGATGGTAGGTGAGGGTAAGAAGTGACTTCATTGGTAAACGATGCTCAACGTTTGTCAATATTAATGGACATCGGGTGATTTATACAATTCGTTGACAAAGTCTTGTCATATAATCCTTGAATGCTTAATTCTTGCGTCGTCGTATTTTATAATGGTTGGTGAGGTCACATGGTGAGGGCACATTAGTTTCTTTGTTGGTAGTTGAGGACTTAATGCAAAGGCAGTAAATAGAATGTTAAACCACCCTTGATAATTTATTTTTCTTGGGCATTTTTTTTCTCAGAGTTTTGTGCTTAGCTTGTGCCGAGGGACACCTTGTTGCAGGCTAACAACAATTAATTTCTTCTAGTTGGTTTTGCATTGTGATTATTTTGTGTTAAGATATACAATGTTGTCTTATTTCTGATTCATCTCTCTATAATTGTATGAATATAAATATCTGATAGTGCAGTAGTAGTAGAATATCTTATATTTTCTGCACTACCTTTTAGGTTTATCATTTTTTTTCCTTTCCGATCTGTTGAAATCCTTAGGAGACATTGCTTTAGTGTACATTGTACAAAGAGGCTTGTATTAAGTGGTTTATGCTACTTTGTTTTCATTTCTTCTTGTTCTCTTTAATAAGAATTTGTTTTAGTATCTTTATCATTGTATTCTTACATTTGTTTATTGAATATATGGCAGGGAGAAGAATTTTGTTAGTCCATATAAGTGTAATGCATTGCTAGTTACATGGACCAATACGAAGTGCTTGAGCAAATTGGAAGGGGCGCGTTTGGTGCTGCCCATCTTGTACGGCATAAACATGAAAAAAAAAGTGAGGATGAAACCGAAATTTACCAACTACTTTATGTTTGCTTTTTTGATTAGTTCATTTTTTGAACTGGCTTCCTGATCATAATATGCTGTATGTTTATTAATGATGTTTTAGTTGCATTTCTTTGACATATATTAATTGCTTCTTCCATTCCATGTAATTTGTATATTAAGGTATGTGTTGAAAAAGATACGCCTTGCCCGCCAAACTGATAGAACACGTAGGTCTGCTCATCAGGAGGTTGGTATCCTTTACTTTAAGCATCCTGCAATAGCTTTGTAATTTTATTTTGTGGGCCTTAACTATACTAAATGTACCCGAATTGATTTTATTTATTTATTTTCCCTGAATTCCAGAACATAACTTTTCCTAGAAAATGAACTTAATACATCTATTTTTTTAGTTTTATTTTTTTATGACTTTAGTGTATGGTAATTTTAATACCCTACTCTCCCCCTTCTACTATGGAATTTTTCAAGTTCGCTATAGAGGTAGTATTAGTTTAGAAGCTGGGAAACAATCAAGGGATGGAGTTCACAACGTTTGAAGTAAAAAAAACATGGACATATTGAACACCAACTAACAAGATATCAGCGATGCTAAATTTAACTTGTTTTTAAGACTTAACGTTTTCTCTCTGCAAGAGTGAGGAAATCACGTGTGATGGGGTGAAATTATTACTGCACATAGAGGCATCGCTTATTTACTCGAAAATAACCTAAGTATGTGATTCTAGCTTTAGATCGCTAGGTTATTTCAAGGATACTAACCACTTTGAGAAGCCCAAATGGTCATTTATTCTAGGGTGGTTCTCGCTCAAGTATATTTTTTGCTGTTGATGCTAAGTTTTTATGTGTTTTCATCTGAACAATATTTGGTGAGACTTTACATATGTTTTTTACTTACAAATAAGTACAAACTAATTCAACTTCTCTATTTGTAGATGGAGCTTATCTCTAAGATGCGAAATCCCTTTATTGTGGAATATAAAGATTCCTGGGTAGAAAAGGTAAGAAATTGAAAATCTTCTTCATTGTTTATTATGTTCCATGGTCATTATTTTCATTTTTGACTTTATCTAAACTCACCATAAATCCTAAAATTCATATTTGTCGAAGAAATATCTGGAAAGGATCAGTATAACTGAAAAAGCATTTAGTAGTACTGTATGTATATAATCACCACTCCTGGACATGAAATAGCAAATACTTTTGCATCATATATAATTTTATATCTAAAACTCCGTAAGTTAAATCTCAGATCTTAAATCACACTAAACTTCTTCTGTGCCTTTTAATTTGACAGGGATGCTACGTGTGCATTATTATAGGCTATTGCGAAGGTGGCGACATGTTAGTATTTTGCAACTTATCCTCAAATTATAATGCTTAGGAAATCAAGTTGTAGTAGGCATTGAAGTAATTTTTGATTTCCACTTTTGCAGGGCAGGAGCTATCAAAAAAGCCAATGGTATGCTGTTTTCTGAAGAGGTACTTATCATCTTGTAGCCACTCTCTGTCTCCATTTGTTCTTGTTTGTACCCTGTAAGTGCCATTACATTTGAATGTTGCTCTAAACAACATACAATCATGCAGAAACTGTGTAAGTGGCTTGTACAACTCCTAATGGCGCTCGATTACTTACACTTGAATCATGTTCTTCACCGTGATGTCAAGGTTAGCTCGACAGACAAATTCGTTTGGCTGAAGTATAATTATCAAGTAGTTATGCCTATTTTAAATTCTTTGTCGACTGCCTTTTGCTGATCATTATCTTTTCACAGTGTTCAAATATCTTCCTGACAAAAGATCAAGATATACGTCTTGGTAAGTATTAAATTCTTATTTTATGTCTTCATTTGAAAGCAAGTGATTACTGACCTTCAATTATCCATCTTCTAGGTGATTTTGGACTCGCTAAGATGTTGACTTCAGATGACCTTGCTTCATCTGTGAGTAATGTGTTTCTTAATGAGAGTCTTTACATTTGAACTCGATCTGTTTTATTTGTGAATGTATGTCATTATTTATTGTTGTTTATTTATTACTCAGGTGGTGGGAACTCCTAGTTATATGTGCCCCGAGCTTCTTGCAGATATACCATATGGTTCTAAATCAGATATCTGGTCTCTTGGTAAGGGATGAATATAGTATATAAAGTGATCTTTAATATCCTAGGGCCTGAGATAAATTACTGACTTCCCTCACATTGAATACTTAATATAAAGATGTACTAATGTTTTTCTATTCTATTTTCTAGGATGCTGTATGTATGAAATGACTTCCCATAAGGCTGCATTTAAAGCTTTTGTAAGTTTCTGATGCATCTATTTTACGATTGATGTGGTATTTTTACAATTTTACATCATTTCACCTAAATTATTTTGCATGTGAATTGATTTAAGCAAGGTATAGTGCTGATGGTATTCTTTATTGGTGTTTTGTCATTTTATATAATTATACTATCTACTTTCTTCTCCAGCCCATTCAAAGATGACAGCCTTGCTATTTGAACATTTGAAATATTGTAGTCTCTTGGCAGAAAATAAATTTTATTTGTTAAATACTAGGACAAAGGCGGAATCAATATATTTCAGTGTCACCACATGCAATATACATTCTTTGCCATGGCTAAGAATTTTTTAAGCATTTTATGTTTATTATTTTTTCAGTTTTATTTCAGTTTGGACATGCTGTAAACTTTCTGACACATTTCAGTATAAATTTTGTGCCAATTTATTTCTGCTTGAGAGCTTATGAATCTTTTGTGGACTAATTTAACAGGACATGCAAGCACTGATAAACAAGATCAATAAATCGATCGTGGCACCACTTCCAACCAAATACACTGGTGCCTTGTGAGTTAGAATATTTTATTCCGATTCATTATGTATTCATTATGTATTCGCATGGCAATTTTTACACACTACTACTCTTTGCTGAACTTCCAAAGGGGCTTTTTATATAAGTGCAGTAGATCTATATAAATGTTCACTTGAATTATATTTTCTTCTATGTGTCTTCTGGCTTTGAGTTAGATGCGAATCTAATAGTTTTGCTACTTTCTGTTTCAGTCGTGGCCTTGTGAAAAGCATGCTGCGGAAAAATCCAGAACTACGCCCAAGTGTACATATACTTATCTTTTGTCTGATTTACATTATGCAGATCACTCCTATTCTAGAGTCAACCCTTATATTGTCTACATAGGGTTAACTATGCTACTTTTTTTCTCAATCTTACTTCCCAGAACTACCTCCTACGTCTTGATGAGGAGAATTAGTTTATTGTTGCAATAATACTATTTTTGTAAATGTCAGTAATATTAAATGAATTAACTATATTGAAAAAATATATATGAAAAAGGAAAAGCTTATTTTTAAAACCCGTAGCCAATATAACCCGTTACCAGACACTTTGGACCCCAGTTTGTCACCTGCCCACATCTAGTGTAAATAGATAATTACTCTCAGTTTTGAGTTCAAATCATTGAAGTGTATGTTTGGTTTGTCAGGCAGCAGAACTACTCAGACATGCACACCTACAGCCTTATGTACTGAAGGTGAATCTTAAACTAAATAGCCCCAAGCGTAGCAGTTTAACGACCCACTGGCCTGAATCAGATTATATGAAGAAAACTAGATTTTCCGAGCCCGTTTATCTTCGTCCAAAATCACGAGACAGGCGGCTATCGTATGGCAATGATAGAACTTTGAATCCAAGCATATCTTTAGGTGACCAAGATTCTCCATATTCAACTAAACGGGTTCTAGATTCCCCTCATTACTTGCATCGAAGAATGGAAAGGTTGTCTATTAATAGCACATGTGAAGAGTCCCCGGTTAGTAAAACTATTACTTCCAAGCCTTCCAATTCTGCCAAGAACCTTAGGTTTACCACACCGAAGACCTCCTCTGCTCCTAAGAAACGAACAGAGCTTTCAAAAGGTCGTGAAATGGTAAGATCATTACATATTGATGCATGCATTGCTGTCTCCTTCTATATTTGTACATATGACGTGGATCTTGTGCATGCCTGTGGTGCTAGCCGCATTAGCAATTGGTATATCTTGGTCTTGTTCAATATGGTCATAGTCTTTAAAATATATAATCCATTACCTATGAATGGTCGATTTGAGTTATGTTTTATCTCAACTGGCCAAAATGTCAAATTGGTCAAAAGCCTCCCAAAGTCTAAACTCAATTCATTTTATTCAAATATTCAGATTTTTACTTTAGTTATCATGTTTTATGTAATAATTAACGTATTACCTATTTAGGGAAAACTTACAAAAATGAACTAATGGGAACCCCGACCTGACTCATTTCAACCCATACTAAAATGACATGCTTCAACGAGAATCTACTATAACCTGTAAACAATCCACCCAACCCGCCCTCTTACCACTGAGGCATCTTGCATCTTTTGCTCGATTAGATCAACATTTCAACACTATGCCCTGCTACATAACTTGAACAAACCTCAGGCCTAACGCTAATGGGAAGCTAATGCACATCAGATACAAGGTCTTAGAGAGTTGGTCACTAAGCTAGCTCCTTACTTGACCATGGGGTGCTGAATGCGTGCATCCCTTTTCAATGATCCTTTTTTGCATATTTGTTTCGTGTAAAAGCATAGTTGCATCTGTCAAGAAGTCAGCTTTTGCACAATCGTTTCTACTTTTCAACTTTTGGTCTAATGTTTAAAAAACTTACAGGTGCAGGAATCAGATTCAAAAACATCAGCAAAACAATCAGGTCCCACGAGTAGGCGGGCGTCTCTACCACTGACAAAAAGGCCTATAATGGAAGGTTCTCCTTATGGAAAAAGTACCAATTTCCTCGATTGCATCAACTCGATGGATGTGTCAGTCAACGCCCCTCGAATCGATAGGATGGTGGAATTTCCTCCTAACGAAGATCACTACGTTCCCACTCGTAGAGCTTCAATAACCTCAGCACAAGGTTCATCTTCACCACAACGTGATCGATCAATTATGAAAGACAAATGCATAGTTCAAGCCTGTGATACAACATCCGGAAAACAAAACTCAAACTCCCCAACCGAATGGAATGGGTCAGGAAGTGACTGTTCAGACCAAAATGCAACGCTGGGTGCATCAAGTCGAACCTCATCAGACACACGGAGACGAAGGTTTGACACATCATCACAAAAACAGCGAGCCGAAGCATTAGAAGGGCTTCTTGAGTTTAGTGCTAGATTGTTGGTAGAGGAAAGATTTGAAGAGCTTGGGGTGTTGTTGAAACCATTTGGACCAGGGAAGGTATCTCCAAGGGAAACTGCTATTTGGTTAACTAAAAGCATGAAGGAAAATACCGCAAAGCAAGAGGAGCAATTTCAATCATGAGATGGTAATGCTTTTAACAAATTCTTATATTTATGATGATATGCATGGACATATTGTAGTAATAGAAGGTAATGGTGACGGATACGGATATGGATATGATAGATGAGGGTTAGGATTATTTCTCGAATCTCTTGTAACCAGATACTGATGTCGGTATGTAGCGTAATGACCTTAGTTATTAATCATTGTATCTTTCTTTGTTCAGACTCTCAGCATCTTTTCGCTGCCTCCATGTTATCTCGACACTCTACGAATTTGATCATTTGGAACTAGGCACCAATAATAAACAGCCATTGTAGAGCATTATAATTCTGTCAGCATTCTTTTCAATTTAAGTTGATACATTTAGCCATTTCAAGGTAAAAATAAAAGCTATGTTGTTAAGTTAACTCAATTCAATTTTTCATAAAAAAGAAGACTTCGGGTTTAATGTGTTGATGTTAACATTGAAGAGCAACACTAACCTAAGTCCATTTTGGATTTGATTAAAGCCTTCTTCAAGGATTGCATTTTAGGCAATGTTCAACCGTTAACATCTTTGTTATCTAACTTTACTTAAAGTGATTAACATGATGTTGGAAAACTAACACAAAATACTAAAAATTATTTCTTATGGGTATGTTTGGCGAAAATAATAGTAATATTTGTATCTTTATGTTATAATAGAAATATGGTATGGTATTAGCTATAGCTATTAACGTAAATTTCTGTTGTATCTTTTTCAATAAAGTGTTTGTAAGTTAATTTGTCAAATGTAATATAAGATGTAAAATGACGTAAAGGACATATACATAATTATAAACAAATGTTTAGAGGTATATCGAAGAATTTAAAGTTTTAACAATTTCAAAATGTTTAAAAACTTACGTGAATCACTTTTCATTTAGGAATTATTTGTTTGAAATAAAAGCTTGAGTTAATGCGTTCAAACGTATCCGAACAGATTATTTATTTTAGAGAGATTATTTTATAACAAAAGTTTGTTTCCGAATAAAATTCTTGCGAAATGTATTTATATGTTGATGCTTAAATCTAGACACCTGTTTTTCTTTTATTCAATAAAAAATAACTTAGTTAAAGATGATGACGTTTGTAAGTGATTTTAACCGATAAAAATAGTGTAAATGTTGCATGATAAATTTTGGACGTCTAATTCAGTTTTAGAAATTAGCGAGAAAAGTAAAATGTCTCTTACAATAGCATAGCTCGTGTTGGATTTTACCTCATAACATAAAGCATTGAAGTGATGCTTGCTTTACTAACAGGGAGTTATTTATATATTGCATAGTTTTTTATCAGAGATTTTTTTTTAAAGGTGAAGTTTAAGGTAGTTTGGTTTTATTCTGGAATCACAATCGGTATAGGTTTGATAAAGAGGTAGAATAGGAATGGAGATAGATGCTTCAAAAATAACGTTTGGTTTGTAAATTAAATGTTGGTATGATTTCAAAATTTTATTTTAGTTTACTTGGATTATTTTATAAACAAATAAAAGATGTGGTGGAGAATAGAAAGAATAAATGATAATAACTAAAATGAGTGGATGGAAAAAAAAAGAGTACACAAGTACAATTTATGGCAGGAAGAAAAGTCAGAAAAATATGAAACCAGTTATATTAAGACTTTGAAAGGAGGCTACCCCCAAGACTTTCGAGTATGGCCAATATTTTCATTCATTCCATTACTTTAATCCAATATGCATACACCAAACATAATTAATGAGATTCAAAGTATTCCTTGATTGTTATTCTAGTCAACCAAACAGCACCTAAGTATATGTGTGTGAAATGAATTGGAGAGTAAATGGTTTGTTCGTTTAAAGTATTGATTTTGGTAAACTTTTTAGAAAATGTTTATTTTTTTAACTGAGTGTGAAAAATGTTTGTTGTGGTAACTGATTTTATAAATAAACCGCTTCACTAGCAAGTGCGGAGCGGAACCACACGTGAAGGATGTAACTTTTACTGACGGTGAAATCTTTAAGAAAAGGGAAAGAAACAATTCGGGAAGAAAAGGAGCTAGGATGTTGTTCTTTGACATTGCTAGGGCCTAGACATGAGTGACGCGTTTTACACGAGAAACCCTATTCCTCCTTCCAAATGTTCTAAATGAAATTCTTATTACGCTCATTTTCGTATCAATAAAAATAATTACACACTTGAGTGTCGTATAAGATAGTTTAATTTTAGACTAAAATACTGGTTGGTCCCTAAACTTGGCAAACGCTTCATTATGGGACAAAACTCGATTATCATCGTCGAGAGGTCAAAACCTTGGCCTTTAAATGCCAAACTTCGTCCACTTGACCAGGGATTAACATAGTCAAACCTAATTTTGGTTTCCTTGAGGTATAATAGACCATTAACATTTTGACCCGACCTTGACCCGGGGACCAATTGTGATTATGCTTACTAGCCGGTTTCTTCCACGATACGCTTTCATTTAATTTGCGAACCAATACACCCACCCAACAAACAACTTTACCAATCATTATACACCATTATCCGAAGCGATAAAGCGAAAATCAATCCAGAATCTAAATCGTCATTTCCGAACCCAAAAGACCAACCCGACTTCCAGCAAAACCATGTCGATCGATCATATTAGCAACATGCTGATGTAGTGATCACTAACATTTGAGTTGAAACATCTGGTACTTCATGTTTGTTGCTAATATGATCGATCGATCATATTAGCAACATGCTAGATGTAGTGGACTTCAGCGACAATAAAACCATGTCGATCGATCATATTAGCAACATCTTTGGTGAGCATGGAATTGAGGTGATTATTACAAAGGCGGTATGGTGACCCGATTCGTTCCCAACCCAACTTTACTCGTAGTGAGTTGAAACATATGGTACTTCATGTTTGTGGTATGGCTAGTTTGGAAAATTTTCATGGCTTTCCAAATCTCTTGAGCTTAGAATTGATTCATGTCAATTTTCTAAGCGGATACAGTTTGGGACTTTATTCTTGGTTGTCCCTCACTTGAGTCTCTTAAAATGAATCGTCCTAGTACAAGCGAGGCGAGACTATGGGATATTGCAAAGTTAGGAATTTGAGGAAGTTAGATGATCAGGTGCAAAACAGTCGAGTTTTACACGCATGGTGACCAAACTGTGAATGGCCAACTGTAAGAAACTTAAAGCGACAAGCACAAACTCAATGAAGATCGGGAGAGAATAGGGTTTCCCGGGTCGTTATGTCCCAATGAGCTATGCAATGGATCACCAAGCGTAAAGTGATCGAGAAATTTGAGCGGAAAGAGTATCGATATGATTATAACTCTGAAAAAGCCAACAAATTACAGAGGCTTAAATGCAAATTAAAGGAAATTTAAAAAGATAAAAAAAATATTAAATAAACGCTATCACTATTTTTAAAATGATGTTTTTGTTTTTATGTTTTTATAAAACTGGAATTTAAAAACTACGTTACGTACAAATGAAAATGTGAAACTTACACAATATTAATCCTAAAAATATGAAAATGATATTTTTACAAACCTAATGATAAAAGCAAATTTATAGAAAAAGAAAATTATTTTTATAACTATTTAATTAATTATTATTAATTAAAAACTATTTTTAACTAATTAATAATAGCCTAAAATACAAGAAAATGGGAAATAAAGCTAGAAAAATAAAATTTTGACTTGGAAAAATCTAAAATAACAAAGAGAATTTTCAAAACTATTTTGTATTTTTCGATTATTTTGTATTTTTATGAATTAAAACTATTTAAAACTACTTAAATTACTTAAAAATACAAATTTAACTAAGAAAAATCTAGAAAAATATTTTTGACTTTTTATATTTATCTTAGCTTAAGAAAAATGAAAACTTATTTTTTTTGAACCTTTTCTTAATTTTTTATATTAAATGCTAATTAAAAAGGCTTAAAAACTGAATTAAATCAAGAAAAATACTAAACTGACTTGGAAAAATCTGAAAAATTCAAGAAAACTCTAAAATAATATTAGGAAGCTAGGAAAAATAGAAAAACAGATGGTTGTGTGTAAGATTAAGCAACTGCTATTGGAAGTGCTTATAAATAAGCACTTTGAATAAGCCAAACACCACAATAAGCTACCAACTTTTCACAGAAGCTCTAATATGCTATATGTACCCAAATGCAACTAAAAACAACAAGTTTCAACCTCTGGATTGCAAGCTACCAAGATTTGATGTTATGAGATTATAAGCTAAAACAGTTTTCAGGTGCTACTTTAAAGCTTAAGTACAAGATACAAAATAAGCTAAAATTTAAAAACAGATGAAGGAACCTACAAAAGACCTGGCTGGGAGCTTATAATCCAAAGCTGAGACTTGGAAAAGCTCAAATGAGCTTGTAGCAAGCTCTGAATAGTTCTTACACTTCGATTAATCGAGTGTGTGCCAGGGCATATAAGGCCCAAATGCCAAGCTCATTTGAAGCTTAAAAAAAAATCACAAAAATCTGTAAAAATGGTAATAAAGAAATAGACCAGTTGAACTTTATACACCCATAATTTCAATTGATTTGGTTCAAGAATGAGTCCATGAAAATTCCTTCTAGATGGGCTCAAAACAGGTTTTTACACTTTGACTTTTTTGAAGTAAAATTGAAATGTTGACTTAGGTGAGATTTGAGCTCAATTTTTGGACTGATATAGATGTTAATAGATGAAGTAAAGCTGATGCAAGCAATGTCTTTGAATTCTAAGCACAAAACAAGTGATTTGATTTTCAAAATTCCAACAGTTAAGACAGTGAGACAGATTTTGTGGAGTTTTGACTTTCAGAGTTAGCAAGCACAAGACTAAGACATATATGAGTATGTATTAGCTAAACAAACCTAAAGCAATAAGGCTTAACCACTGCACATACCTCTAATGCAGATATGATAGCAATTCCAAACACTCCTTATTTAACTGATTTGTAATAAAAACTTACCTAAACACTGAACCAACTAACATAATTGATTAAACTAAGTGACATTAACCTAAATACAACCTAATGAGCAGTTAGAACTAGTTATAACTACAAAAACAGATAATGCAAAGTGACTTGAAATTAACTTACAAAGGTCCTTAGCCACTATGGCTTGAAACTTGTGAAACGAACACTAACCTATATTATCCAACCCAATAACTTTAAATCAACCCAATTCCATGGCTGCTTCAACCCATGTCCATTTCCATTACCAAATTGACTTTGTTTGACTTTCTTTGACCAAAGTTCAAATTTGCTAGAAACTTAAATGAGAGCTTATCAAAGGCTGTAATAAACTCACATAAACCTGTTTGAGCTTAAAAATAAGCTAATAAAAGCTTGTAAACAAGACTTTGAAATGGAAATTTTAACAGTGAACACAACAACTTCAATTGATAATGTAACTTAAATTAGTACTTGAAAATGGTTTATATAGATTAAATAACTTAAAGTAAGTACATTACAACAAAAGATTACAGAGTTTAAACTTAAATACAACTTCTATTTTAAAAACGACATTAATGAAAATTTTAAAAACTAAAGACTAGCCCTTTCTTCTTCTCTTGCTTCCTTTTTATATCCAAACTCTTTCTCTCACTTCTCTGATAGTTTCCCACCTTTTTCCCTGGCCATTGGATCACTTGAACTCATCTTGGCCGTTTGATTGAATTTGGCGCCAAAATGGGATTTTTAACAGTGGGGGTTGAGATGGTGGTGGATGGGAAGCATTAATTGCTTTTGGAGTTTGGTGGAGGTGGGGGGAACAAGGTGAGGTGATAGTGAGCTAGTGGTTGGAATGGTTGGGGTGGTTTTGATGGCGGGGAGGAAAGGAGGAAGGGTGGCGGGTATTTGACTAGTTTGACTAGTTTGACCACAGGTTAATATTAAAAGGAAGGGGGGTCAAAATGAAGGGTCCAAATGGGTTGGCAGGGTCCATTTGGTTTGACAAGGTCCAGGTGGTTTAAAGGGTTTTAAATATCAAGGACCTCTTTTGTAATTTTCTCGAAAATGCAAGGACCAATCTTGCTAATTTGCAAAGTTGCTTCAAGGGACCACAATTGACAAGTTTCCATAGTACAAGGACCAAACTTGACATTTTCCAATTTTCCAAGGGCCATTTTGCCAAATTTCAAACTTGAAGGACTAATTTTGTAATTTCTCAAAACTTTTGATATTTTTCACCAAAGGACTAATTTTGACAACTTATGGTTTTAAAAGGACCTTTGGTGACTTTTCTTTGAAATTATGTGCTCGGGACTATTTCGACAACTTTTGAAACTTGGGGGTGAAGCGCCAATTATGCAAACTTAGCTCATTTTCATCGATTTTGAACATTTTGCATCCGAAACATATGAAATGCAATTTTGGAATATTTTCGATATTTTGATGCATTTCTGAGCATTTTTAAACGTTTTGCAGTTCAGATTTAACCAAAAATGATGAGTATTTACACACTCATCATTAGATTTGAGATTCGGTCGTTATAATGTTGTGACGACAATCACAACATCCGATATCTTTCACTTGACAAGACTTCAAAATCTTGAGACCCTTACATTGGATTTTGATGATTGCACGGTAAGAACAATTTGAGTTTTACACTTATGATTTTACAATCTTAAAGAAATGTGTAACAATAATGACATTTAATCTTAAAAACTTGTTGTAGTTGATACGGGAAGCTAATTCTAGGATGAATGTGCCGTTTTTATCCCTGATTAAACTTAAGCTGTCCCATGTCGATTTTGGGAATATTGTTATGTTATCGTTCATCATTGAAATGATTCGTGGATGTCCAATTTGAAAATGTTGGATACCGAGTAAGTGTTTTAGAGTAATGCATATGTAGCAAATAAACATTCCTAAATTGCCATGTTTGTGTATCTCTCAACACTATTTGATTTTTGGTGTCGCAAACACGCTTAGTGTTCTACCTTTGGAAAATTTTCCCAATGTTGTGAGCGAAACACATTCAGCCATGGCCATTCATGACTGTGGTGTTTGAGCTTTTCTAGAATAGAGCATGAATTAACTTTGTTAATACAAATAAACCGTAAAAACGTTTATTAATATTTTGCGATCTCTTTGTGTTTTGTTGATAACAAATAGAATGTTATCTTAAGTACAATTATAAGGACACATGTTATTTTTGTAAAGCATTTACATATAGCCATTTAAATACAAAAATGTTGTAATTAATCATTTGTTGTAATAGTTTATTAGGATGGGTAAAAACCACAACCCATGGATCATATCCATAACCCATTGACCCATACCCATTTGACTAGATACAATGTATTCATTAGATACATTGAATCTAAAGGAAAACCCATGGACCAACCCACAACCCATAACCCATGACCCATAACCAAAAAACCCATGGGCAAAGAGGAGCGTCCCACGGATCCCTAGGTTTACACTAGACGGATCCTTGTGGAGAGATCCATGGGATCCGGAATGATGGAAGAAATTGCCTATAAATGAGAGCCATTTCTTCATTCTAACTTACCCTCTTCTTACTAATTCTCTCATATACTCATTCTCTTCTAACAAAAGATCACTGATCTAGAGTACTTCCTTCTTTTCTTTAGTGATTCTCATATAGGTCCTTCTCAAGGCGAGATCACGAGCATTCTACAAGTCATCCAAGCAAGGGGTCCTTGATTGATTTGTTCCTCCATAAGATTTAGTAGCGAAGATCTTGTATTTGATATTTCACATATTTGTTGTGTAATAGTCGTGTTGGTTTGGTCCACCGTGTTACGGACTCGGTATTTAGCTTTGTACGGAAAAGGTGTAAGCAACGTTGTGAAGGCTTCTCCGCCAAGTGAAGGAGTTTGTTGACATAATGCTTGAACTCGAGTAGGTGACTCGGGGTGGAGTAGAGCGAGAAGGTGTCCTTGTGGCCGAACCACTATAAATCGGTTGTGTCATTTCTATCCCTTAACTTTACTTTATTTACTTGCTTTATCATTAGATCTATACTTTCTCTACATCCATAAGATCTTACACATTAACGAATATAAAGTTTTTGAAACTAACTTAAAATCGTCAAAACTATTCAACCCCCCCTTATAGTTTTCCACAATTGGCATCAAAAGCTAAGTTTATAAAAGTTTTAAAGTAAACCGTATTTTAAAAACTTTTCGATCACTATGGGTTCTGAAAATTACAAGGAAGGGCAATCTATGCAACGACCACCACTACTTGAAACTAATGGTTTTATATATTGGAAAAATAGATTCGAAACATATGTGAAGTCTAAAGATATTGATCTTTGGTACATTATTGTTGAAGGCGATTTTGAGGCTACCTCAAAAGATGATAAAGGAAATTTAGTTAACATACCTCATGATAAACTAAATGATGAAATGAAGAAAAGCTTTTAAAAATAGTGAAGCTAAAATGGTTTTGTATAATGCTTTACCCAAAAAGGAATTGAAAGAATTTCTATGTTAAAACCTCTAAAGAAATTTGGAATTCTTTAGTTGTAACTCATCAAGGTAATCAACAAGTTAAAAATAATAAAATTGATTTATTTGTTCAACAATATGAACAATTTTCAATATCGGATAGGAAACTATAGATCATTCATTTGCTAACTTTAATACTATTATTACATCTTTACAAGCACTTGATGAATCTTTTTCTAGCCGTAACCATGTTAAGAGATATCTAAGGGCACTTCCATCGAAGTGGAGATCCAAGGTGACGGCGATCGAAGAGTCAAAAGATTTGACAATCCTCACCCTTGATGAACTCATAGGCAACTTAAAAGTCTACGAGCTTGTCCTTACTAAAGACTCCGAAGCCTCAAAGGTGAAAGAGAAACACAAATCTCTTGCCCAAAAAGGATTCAAGCGATGAAGAGAACTCCTCTCCGAGTAGTGACGACGAGGAGTACGCTATGGCGGTAAGGGACTTTAAAAAGTTCTTTAGAGGAAGGAAGATACGTCAAACAACCGTATGACGATAAGAAAGGCTTCGGAAAAGCAAAGAGGACGAGAAACCAAAAGATGATCGTATTGCTTTAAGTGTAGGGACCCAAACCACTTTATTAGTAAGTGTCCCAACGGGATGATCAAAAGGCGTTCGTAAGCGACACGTGGGGAATGAGCGACGAGGAGGACGAAGAAATTTGTCTTATGGCAAATGACGAGGTATGTCACGAATACTATAGTAGCTCATCACTTGATGATGACTCATTGCATAATGAATATGACAACTATGCAATATTAGCTTAAAACTAATTAACAAAAACAAGCTTCTAAAAAGTCAAAACCAACGGTTAGATAAAGAAGTCATAGAATTAAAAGCAAAACTGAAACGTTTGGAAAAGGGTAAAATAGCAAGTGGTGAATGTGAACTTTGCGTTCAACTTCAAGCACTAGTTGATCAACTAGACTCTAAAATTGCTAGAATGAGTACGAATACTTTAGATATGATATTAGATAGTGTTAAAACCGGTAACAACCAAAAAAGTTTAGGTATTCAACAACTTGATCCATCAACTAGTGAAAACAAAGAAACACAATTTGTTAAGGCACTAGAAAAACCAGCCACTGTTGTGGCGGATCCCACGGATCCCATCAAAAGGGAACCAACTAGTGTTAAGCCATGGATCCGTGAGTCTGCTGTAGCAAACAGTGGTAATAACGTAGCTTCTTCATCTAGAACAGATTTTGTTATCATTAATAAGAAGAAACCAACTCATTTCACCACTAGACAACCACCTCCAAAATATAATCCTTCCTTTGCAAGAAACAAGGCTCCATCTTTTTCAAAACCTAATCCATCTAGGAGACCTAATAATGTTTACCCGAGAAGTAACCATCAAATGGGATGGAACCCAAATATGCAAAAGGGTTTTCCTTTTCAAAACTTTGCTCCATGGAATGCATACTCATCTTATCCATACATGTCTAACATGAATGGAATGTTTAACACTAATGAACCCATGAACAAATGGGGACCAAACTTTGAGTTAATTGTTTTCTTAGGTGTGTTAAAGGTAGACCTAGACCCGGATGAATGGGTCAAGGATAAGCGGGTGCACGAGGCACATGACCGGCAATAAGGATCTATTCTCCACATATGAATCCTTCAATGGAGGTAATGTGGTGTTTGGAAATAGCAAAGTAAAATCATCGGTAAAGTACGATTTCTAACAAATCTTTAACCATTAACGATGTGTGTCACGAGAAAACCTAAACTTTAACCTCTTAAGTATAAGACAAATATGTGATAAAAAGTGCAATGTACTTTTACCCAAACCATAGTAAGATATTAAAAATGGCATAACCATAGGAAGAGGAATTAGGAAACATGGAGTCTATGTCATTAAAATCGGTAATGAACCTAAAGACAAACTATGTCTTACCTCTATGGATGATACTTCGACCTTATGGCATCGAAGATTGGGTCACGCCAACATGCGACTTCTTCAATCACTATCATCCAAAGATCTAGTAAGAGATCTACCTAAGTTAAAATATGAACATCACTTTTGTGATGCTTGTAATGTAGAAAAACAAGTTCATTCTAGTAATAGAGCTAAAAACATGGTGTCTACAACTAAGCGTCTAGAATTATTACATATGGATTTATTTGGTCCATCCGCTATCCAAAGTTATGGAGGCAACTACTACACTTTGGTAATAGTGGATGATTACTCTAGGTACACATGGACAAAATTCTTAAAGAACAAAACGGAAATGTTTAATTATTTTGAAATATTAAGCAAGAAAATCCAAAGACAATTAGGAAGTCCTATAGTGTCTATTAGGACGGATCATGGTAGGGAATTCGACAATGAAGTGCAATTTGGAGCTTTTTGTGACGCTAATGGTATTACTCACAACTTGGCTCCGCGACTCCACAATCGAATGGGATAGTTGAGAGAAAAATAGAACCCTACAAGAAATGAGTGAACCATGCTTAATGAGCAATCCATACCTCAAAGTTTTGGTGCAATGCCGTTGATACATCAGCGTACATACTCAATCGAGTCTTAATTAGACCAATCTTAGGTAAAACTCCATACGAGTTACTCCGAGGCAAAAGCCTACGTTAGATTACTTTAGAGTCTTTGGTAGCAAATGTTTTATTCTTAACACTAAAGATTACCTTACAAAATTTGATCCTAAATCAACCGAAGGTATCTTTCAGGTTACTCTCCAAATAGCAAAGCTTACGTCATATTAAACAAAGAAACAATGAAGGTAGAAGAGTCATTAAATATAAAATTTGATGAAAGTCCACCCAAACCTCTCCACCTCTTGTCGATGACGAGATTGTAGAAAGTGAAGCTATAGTAATTAAGAAAAATAAATGAAGAAGAAGAACCTTTAAATGATGAAGTCATAAACATTAAAGAGTCCAAAGATCACCCCGTAGATATGGTCATAGGAAAGCTAAACGAAAGAACATTAAGGTCTCAAGTTCAAAACCAAAGTAGCTTGTTTTGTTTCGTTTCAATCATAAAACCTAAGAATACACAAGAAGCCATAAAAGATAAGAGTTGGGTAATGGCTATGCAAGAAGAATTAAATCAATTTGTTTCTAATGATGTTTGGACACTTGTACCTCCACCTAGTAATCAAACCATAATAGGAACCAAATGGGTTTATAAAAACAAATTAGATGCAAACGGAGTAGTGTCTAGGAACAAGGCTAGACTCGTTGCCCAAGGGTATAACCAACAAGAAGGAATAGACTTTGATGAGACCTATGCCCCCGTGGCTAGATTAGAGTCTATAAGAATACTTCTTGCGTATGCTTGTGCTGATGATCTAAAGCTTTATCAAATGGATGTCAAAAGCACTTTTCTAAATGGTTTCATTAATGAAGAAGTGTATGTAGCTCAACCTCCGGGCTTCATCGATTTTGAAAAACCTAAACATGTATATCAATTAAAGAAAGCCCTTTATGGTCTTAAACAAGCTCCAAAAGCTTGGTATGATAGACTCAAGTCATTTTTAATTAAACACAACTATACCATGGGGTTAGTTGACAACGCACTTTTTACTAAGAAAAGAGAGTCACATATAATCATAGTGCAAATATATGTAGATGATATTATATTCAGATCCACTTGTCAAGACATGTGTGATGATTTCTCTAAAATCATGCATGATGAGTTCGAGATGATTATGATGGGAGAACTTAGTTTCTTTCTTGGTCTACAAATCAAACAAGTAGAAGATGGTATCTTCTTTAATCAATCTAAATACATAAAGGAGATGTTAAAAAAAATTCGGCCTAGAAGAGTCGAAACCAATTAGGACACCAATGTCATCCGACACCAAACTCACAAAAGATGAAGACGGCGAATCCGTCGATAATACTAAATATCGTGGCATGATAGGTAGTCTTCTCTACCTCACGGCAAGTAGGCCGGATATCATGTTTAGTGTTTGCTTATGTGCTAGGTTTCAAGAAGACCCTAAACTTCATACCTAGAAGCCGTAAAAAGAATATTTAGATATATTAAGGGTACAACACAATTAGGATTATGGTACCCTAAGGGAACGGGAGTAGAAACAATTGTATATGTAGATTCTGACCATGCAGGTGATTATGTTGACCAAAAAAGTACAAGTGGGGTATGTACATTTATGGGATGTTGTTTAACATCTTGGTTTTAAAAGAAACAAACGACATTAGCAATATCAACAACTGAAGCCGAATAAGTCTCCGCCGGAAAAGCATGCCAACAAGCACTATGGATGAAACAAGCGTTAGTCGACTCGACATTCATCTTAGTGACATAGACATTCTATGTGACAACAAGGGTGCCATAGATCTAAGCAAGAATCCGTATTACATTCTCGCACAAAGCATATAGAGATTCGTCATCACTTAAGAGACAATGTTCAAAGGGAACATCTCTATTGAGAAGGTAGCATCCGAAGACAACATAGCCGACGTCCTCACCAAACCGTTGAAGCGGGAACAATTCAACCTACTTCGTCTTGGTCTTGGTCTCATGGAACAAACGTCGTAACTTACTTTTTAACTCTACGAGGTATGTAAACATTAGCCTTCCTATTTCTGAGTCTAGGATCTCTATTTCACGCACAAATCACAAACAATACGGGAATTTTCAAAACCCAAGATAAGTTTTTCACTTATAATTTTCTTATTATCTTTCAAAATAAGTACGATTTACATACTGTAACTTATAGGATTTCACAAACACATTAAACCACAATCCATATGGGGCGTACACAAGTTTTTAGAGAGAGAAAGGTCAGAGAGTTGGAAACTATGTGAAACAAAGAAAATGATATTGAGCTCAACCTCTACCTTGGGAGGTAGAGGTATTTATAGTTTTCGACAAGACTCACCTCCTACGGTGTGGATCGGGCATACAATGGGTAAAGACCGTCAGTCCTCCACGGTGTTACTTAACTAAATACTAACTAATATTAAATGACTGACTACGAGGCTTTCTAACGATTACATATACTTGAGGTGACCGACTCTTTAACGATTGGATTTTCTAAATCCTAACAATCTCCCAAGGGAGGTCACCTCAATTTACAGAATACAAACATATATTACATTAAGATTGTTCTTGGATTCTTGTTTAAGTTCATTGCTCGTAGCTCGTAGTCTTTGATTCTTCATGTTTTCCATGTTTGGATAATTCAAGTGGAGGTCTTTAAGCGATCCACGTGATGATGAGTTTGAGCCGGCTTTGAGATCATCGACTGCATAAATCTCGACTCTTCCATTGTAGTGTTGACATTATGTGATGTTGTGACGGTGGACCGACATGCTCACATTCTAGATAATGATTTCTTTTCATCGAGTAGCGAAGCTTTAGTTGATTCATGATATTTGCGGCAGTACAGCGAAGCATGGAGTGAGAATATCGAGTCATTGATGCACTAATCATGATTTCTTTTGAAATGAATGTGATGTGTGAGCATGCGGCTATGGATTGACCTCTCCATTACGATCATTGCAAATGTTGGGTGTACCGCATACAACGATTAGCAATAAAGCGCCACGAAGTTTCTTTGATCACTTTCGTTGAATTGAGGTACACGCCCACGGTTCCCGATTGATCGATCAATCTTGCTGTGATCGGTATAATTCGAAGAATCTCCTTGACGAGGGTTTCGCGGTTGCTCTAGCCATTCTCAAACCGAAACGTCTCAAAAAGACAACACGGAGTGAGTGAACCAACAAATTTGAGATTCAGCGATTGATGAAAGAGATTTGAAAACAATCGTGTCTGCTCAAAATAAAGTGTTTTTGCAATACAACGAAGGTTTTAGGAAAATCAATTATCAATCATAAACACCTTTATTTTGAAATATTAATACACGATCGATGTACTAGAGAAAATAATTTTAAGCACAACGACAAGTTTTCAAAGGTATCCATCAATCCATATCTGAACCGTGATTGATTCAAAATTATGAATCGCCCATTGTTTACTTCAGTTATCACATGGTTGATCTATTGGATAGATCTCACATGCCACCTACCAAGAGCTTGTTTGATGTTGGCTCTAGAGGGCTTTCCATCTTCATTGTGAATATGTTTGCATATCACTCGGATGTTACGCAATACCACAAGGATAATGCATAGGACTCTTAAAATATATTCTCTTTCCACATTGTGTGAAACAAAGAGTCTTCATTGATTGTGTCCTTAATGAGATTTAATGATGATCTCGTGGCTCTAGACTCAATTGTGCACATTTGGTTCCTATCTGGGAGACTAGGAGAGGGTCTCCTTCTTCAATATCAACCATCTCTAAGAGAAAGTCGATAGATAATGTAGGTTCCCACAGTGAGAATGAAACAAGTCCTTTTAAGAGGAACTTGAGTAGCTTGGGAAGATGTAGTGCGGTCGTCCTTGGGTCCATGATGTCTTGTCTTCAATACCGGTGTTACCTAGGTAACAACCAAGAGCATTACCGGTCGTTTTGACCTTTTACCCAAACAACCAGTAGCATATGAATTGAACCGGTTTCGCCTAAGGTTGAAAACAATGGAGGCTATTTCTTTTCACCCTTTTCGCATTTATTTCTTTTCATTCTTCAACCCTCTTGATTGCTTACGAGACTTCATTACTAGAACCTTGTTGGGTTTATTCCGATTCTAGCTCTATCTCACCTGCACTCTTCCCATATCTCACTTTTTCTCCTTTTTTTCATCATACCTAAGAACTCTACACTATCTAGTGGATTATCCCTGGGTAGATCCCTCCGGCTCTGGCGAGATCGTGGGAACGAATACCTAACCTAACCTTCCTTATATCACCATACATAAAGTGAATTTGGTCGGTCTTTTTGGTATTGTTCATCAGCCATTGGAACCGATTGAAAACCATTTGAAAATCAATCCAGGTACGTGTGATATATTATCAAAGCATTTTGTACCTGAATTATTTTTTGATATTTTAGAAAACGGCTCCCCCTCAACATGTGCATCGTATATTTGAAATTAGTTTAACACATGGAGGCAAGAGGAAGAATTCACTTCTTTGATAAATTATTTTCTAAAAATATCGACATTACTTTCCCGATCAAAATCAGTGTTTCACATACAGTTGAAGATATTTTCGGGAAAGAATGTGGTTTTCAAACATTTGCTCCCCCTCAATATGTGCATCTGATTTTGAAATTGTTTAGCACATATTAGGGAAAACCTGCACTTAGAGACAAATCAATCACGTTTCAATCCATTTTGGTTTGATATAAATGCTCCCCATAACATGTGCATGGAAAATTTGAAATCGTTTGGCACATGCGAGGAGGAGAGCTTGTTAATCACGTATAAAACCATTTATCGAATTATCGGTTTAAATCCAATTTAAATCACAAATTCTCCCCGATCACAATTTTCAAATCCTTTGAGAGTTGCGATCTCTATTGATTTAAATTAAATTTTGAGAGCTTTTGAGAGAATAGTGACTTGCTTTTGAAAGACATTTTAACTGATAAGGATTAGATTTTGAGACTTAAAACTCCATTGACCAATCATGCATAAATATCTTTTAAAAACATAACATTAGCCAAGGTCTTGAATTAATTGTATAAAACATTGTTCTTTTGATTTTCCAAAAGCGACCTTGCTCTTTTACGTGCTAATTGTTTGAAAATAACCTTTTGATTGAATTGAAATCATTCTCCCCTCAATCAATGACATGAGATGTTGATTGAGTGTTAGAGAGTTTGACAAAGATAAGCCGGATGATTTTCAAAAATAGAGTCCGAGGTATTTTCAAAGCAATTTTGTTTTCATTAGATGACAAATATTTTCGGAAGAATCATTAGACGGAAAAATATTTGGAAAGAAAACATTTGTCTTTTGTTGACAAACATTTGTTTAAAGAATCGAGCATGAGATTTGAAAATAAGATTAAGCATGGCTCGTTTCTTTCCTTTTAAAAGCAGTTCTTGCTGAAATGACAATAAACCACCATTTTTCTCCGTTTTTTTTTTTTTTTTTTTTTTTTTTTTTAAAGCAATTTATGTACATTGAAGAACATCTAAAACCCGTGACATTCTTTGAATGTTAACAAAAGTCCGTAGATAATATCGAATTAAGAAAAACATGACAAAATAACAATATTTTGGGATTTTCAAGATTTTCTAATTTTATGGATTTTGAAAATTTTATATTTTTCTATTTTCTTTTATGGGTTTTGAAATTTTGTATTTTCTTTTGAAAAATATATACAAGAGATAGATGAAGAAAACCATTTACTCCTCGTCTTCCTCTTGAAGGCGTTTGAGTGTTCCGGTTGAAGACTCTTTAGACCAAGTCGTGGAAGGATAAACTCAAAACGTTCTCTAGGAAGAGCTTTGGTGAAGATGTCGCTGGTGATATTCGATCCTCACAAAATAGAGTTCTACCACACCTTTTTCACTTGTTCTCGAATGAAATGATGTCGAATGTCGATGTGCTTTGCTCTTGAGTGTTGAACGTTGTTGCAAGAGAGCAATGGCACTTTTGTTATCACAATGAGAGGATTTTGTTGAATTCAAAGCCATAGTCGATAATTGGGATCTCATCCATAGGATTTGAGCACAACAAGATGACATGGCTATGTATTCACCTCTGAGGATATAGAAGTACTCATTTGTTTCTTTGAAGACCACTCACAAGCTTATCACCCAAAACCGAGCACCTCCGGACGTGCTTGACTTGTATCTTGACATCTGCATGGTCGGCATCTGCATAGGTCGTTAGTGACATACGGTGTCCTTGGTACCAAAGTCCCATGTTGATGGTTCCTTGGAGATACCGAAAGACCCGTTTAACCGCTTCAAAGTGCTTTTGGTGAGGCTTAGCACGGTATCTAGCACACATGCATACAACGAAGAATCAGTCTCTGGGTGTGAGGTACATCGTGGATCAATCATACTTTGATATTTCGTTTGATCTACCATGATCCCGAGTGGTCCTCATCCAGTTTGATGCGCTCCACCATGGGAGTGTCAGCGGTGTCACAAGTGTCAAATCCAAATTTCTTTAAAATTTCATTAGCATATTTAGATTGATTGATAAAAATGCCTCCGGGACTTTGTGAAATTTGTAATCCCTAGAAAAATGACATTTTGGAGCCCATCTCCTTAGAAAAGCGGTCACATTCATTAGGGTCAGTCGAGGCAAAAATAATATCATCAACATAGATTTGAACGTGAATTAAATGTTTGCTTGACTTTACGGTGAACAATGTCGGATCAACTGCTCCTTTCTTGAATCCAAGAGATAGAAGAAACTTTGATAGAGTATCATACCAAGCCTTGGAGCTTGCTTCAAACCGTAAAGAGCTTTCTTCAAGCGATAGACATGAGTAGGATGCTCCGGAGTCACCGATAAGTTTTAAAAGGTACCATTTTGAGGGTCGTTTAAGTCCTTATTTGATCACTTTGTATCCGTTATTGCTTAATATCGTTCCTTTTCACTTTTTATGTCTCGTGAAGGCAAAATCTTTGGAATGGCACTTATTTGACGAAAAGGCGCGAATACATGAAGAAAATGGCCAAAGTCGGAATCGAGGCACTCACGATTCTTTGAAGTTAGAAGGCGGCGTCAAAAGTGCTATGGCGCGCCCGTCCCAAAATGTTGTGACGGGCCGTAACCCAAAATCGTATTTTCAAGTGACGACGTCTAGTTGTGGAAGAGTAGGCCGTCGCTACTCGCACGGCCTAGATGCAATCCAGACGACGCCGGTCAAGAAGAGACGGCGTCACGGACATAAGGTGGCGCCGTCGCAAGGTTAACGTGGCAAGACGAAACCACAATGGCGGCGACACGGCGGTGTCACTAAACATAAGGTGACGCCGTCGCAATTGTAATCTTATATATAGAATCGAATTTTAGGTCTTTGTGTAGAGAGTCTTTGGAGTAAAACCTAAAACCGAACCTAAGGTGTCTTGTACGATATTTTAGGGTTTTAAACCCAATCTTACACCAAGATAAGTCTTTACTTCATTAATTCAATTATGTCTTTGATTATTTGTGTGTATGCTTGCATGTTCTCCATGTCCGGCTAATTTATTTGTGTGTTTGCTTAGGAAGTATGAAACTTAATTATTAAATATTGATTGGTTGTTTCTTATCTTAGTTGATTAATGATCTAGTAATGCGATAGGTCATTCGTTGTGTACTTAATGCTTGATTCATCTTTGTGAACCTTAGAATATAATTACGAGTAGTTGTAGGCTAAACCATCCAAGAGCGCTTTAGAGTAGGAGTTTATAATCCCTAGTGGGTTTGTAGATAAGACCCTTTGGTAAGTTCAAAGAGTTAGGGAGAAACGCATACCCTACAACTTTAGACTCACAACGCAACTAGGAATAAGGCGTGACACTCAACCATCAATAGGAGATAATTAAGGAGTATCTGACTTAAGTAAACACATCTTTAAACTATCATACGAGCACACATTAATTAGACATAGACTCCCACAACCTTAGTTTAGATAATTAGATAATAGTAGAGTAATCGGTGAAATACCAACCCCCCAAATCCAATACCCGAGATTCGTACCTTTCCATTTTCATAAAACATAAAGATAAAAATAATCTTCCTCAACCTTAACCGTAGCGTAGTAACTCCTCACTAGCATTCCTATTCCCCAGAGAACGATATCAATACCCGTGGCTTACCACAATTACTACACTACAACGATTAGGTTCATTGCCTAGGGTGTTATAAAACTTGCTCAAGAAAAGGAAGTTTCCTTGACCCGAACAGCGGCGCGTGTAGCGTTATCAAGTTTTTGGCGCCGTTGTCTTGAATAGAATAGCTAGTTAGTAGTCCACCTCGTTTAGGTTTCTTTGCTGATTCTTATCAAGTAAACGTTTTCTCAATTTTTAGCTTTCTCTTAGTCTATCCCCTCTTCGTGACCTTTGTTCGTAACCCCATCCTCTTCATCTTGGAGAATGATAACCAACCACCACTTAATAACCCAACACAAAAATTTCAATGTCACTCAAAACCCAACCTAATAACCAACACAACCGTCAGGCCGATATGTGAGTAGAAACACCGACCTTCGTGGATTTGCAAAAATATTCGATAGTACAATTAGGGAAGCTGTTGAGAAAGTAGTCGGTATTGCTATAGTTGGCTCTATGATTAGCGATAATTGAAAATGGCATGATAAACAACAGCGTGGATGTGGAAAATAGTGCTTACTTCAATATTTTCCCCACTAAGGAAGAGATTAGTACCATCAATACATAATCGATAATCCACGATCACCTATCATTAGGATATGCCCAAAGATTAGAGGGAAATCCACGGAACCTAAAATCCCTTGTATGATCGGATATAGGAGTGTCGACCACGCTTACATAGATACGGAATCCCCCATCAATGTAATGTCATCTGCTGTCTACAATGACATTATGAATGAGCGACTCAATATTAGGAGAGACCCTAAATATCCTGGAGGAGTTTGCAACTTTGTGGGAAGAGTCAAGGACGTGCATGTCTTTATAGGAAATTTCACCTACATAGTTGATTTTATGGTCCTAGAAGACGTAGGATGCGTCATTGACTACAGCTTATCCCAAGTAGTGCTAGGGAAACCGTTTGTTGAAACATCTAGAATGAACCATAACAAGCATGGTGGAACGGTTAGGTTCAAGAAAGGAACCGATGAGATCACCTATAGGATGCCTTGGAAAACAACTGAGTATGGCCACTTGTCCATTTATGATCGAGACAACATCAAAGCTTTTGAGGAAAAACTAAGGAAGATGTTGAAAAGGTCATAAATTCATGTGGGAAAGAAGGAGCATTATTATAAGGATTGCTTGACTTTAGGGCCTAGGTATAGAGTCGATGAAGATTTTGTCAACATGATAGAATTCTCATTGAGGATGCGTGAGGAAACGTAGGAACACGACTATGAGTCTAGCTACAAGACTCTTAAATAAAGAAAAGCGCTTCGTGGGAGGCAACCCATGTTTAATTGTTTGCTTGTTAGTGTCTTATATCTTTTATTAATTGTTTATCCTCATGTTTAAATTTGTAAAAATGCTTTATTTTGTTTTTAACCTCGTCTTAATTGCATATAAAGGTATTTTACATAAGGGATAAGTGTGGGAGGATTACACACGTTTTCAAAAGAAACGTAAACATGAGAATAACAATTAACTAAAAGATATTTATGTTTGTTTGTTCGAGTCAAATGCTTGTATCGAGTCATAATGAATGTTTTGCGTAAATTTTCCGATTCTAAAGATGTAAATTTTCGGAAAATCGCAGACCGCTTTTGTCGGGATAACTTGACGGCGTCGATTGCAACTTTGACGCGCCGGAAGGAGTAAAACATCGATTACTTTTTCTCGTTTTCGAGCTATTTATAAATTTTGGAATTTTCGGTCTTAATTTTCTTAGAAATTCTGAAACATCCATTCCACAATCATTATATCTTAGTTTAAATCGAGTCTTATATATATTATTACCGCCGATTTTACGAAGGTTTCGCTTTGTTTTCTTCAAGTGTGCGAGTTTAGTTTGTCAAGAAGAAGTTACATAAGATTGGAAGGAGCTTTTCACGCAATAATTCTTCTTGAAAAGAATTTAACCACCACTTTACGGATCCTACCGAGCTAATCGGGGAGTATTAGTTTCTTTCGTTTTTAATTACCTTCTTTTATCATAACTTTGATACTTTCGGGAACATTGGGGACAATGTTCGGTTTAAGTGTAGGAGGGAAAATAAAGCAGGAACTTTGAAACTATGCTTATCCTTGACTATTTGCTTTGTCAATTGCAATTTTGTAATAAACCATGAGAAAATGTCGGTTAGGGTAATTTTGGCACCAAATTTAAAATTTTCATGACATATAGGAGTGGGCCATTAGTCTTAACAAAAGCGTCTCACGGATAGGAAGTTATATGACTAGCACAAAACCCTTTACCACCCAAATTCCACCAAATGTGAGGATCGCCACTTAGATTAGTAGGAATTAAAGCATTCATCTTCAATGCTTAGAGTGTGAACCGGTAGTATATTAGATTCTAGAACTTGTTTTGTGATGCATTCCAAGATGCAAGTGAGGCTACACTTGTGTAGTTAGGAATAACTAAATGATAAGAGGCATTAGGATAACCCTTGTTTGATACACGTAATATAATTACTTCTTCCACATCGGTTGAGTAATTTCCCCACACCCTTTGCGTTGTACTCATCTTTAGTACACGATACCCTAGTTAACCCCTCGAGCCTATCCTTTTCGCGGTTCTCGTGATGTTTGTTTTTCCGAATATCAATGAAAACATTATTTACACCCCACCCCCAAATATACACCCAAATCGCCTTAGCCTACCCTTATGCACTCACTTTTAGTGCAAATGTTTATTATCACCCCAAACCCTTAGTTCAATTATCTAGTTGCTTGCATAAGTTGCTAAGTCGAGTCATATCCTTTGTATACAGCTTTGGGATGATTGGGATTCATGGAAAAAGTTAAAGTTTATGAAATGACGGAAAGGAACGTTAAATTCAAATTCCTTTGTTTGCATAATAATGTACCCAAGTGTTTTGATCTTTTCAATTCGGGTCAAATTAGTGTTAGAGTAATAAAAACTCAAGTGTAGGGATATGCCTATAAATCCCTAGTATTTTGATGTTATCGTGAGGATGGTAGAGTAAAAGTGTATTCAAAAAAAAAAAAAAAAAAAACAATCGAAAAAAAATAATAATAATAAAAAATACGGGCTACCATCCTACATCTATCCTTTAAATTTATGTTTGTTTATTTGAGTTATCTAGAGTTTAGAGTGTCAATTCTTGGCTTAGCAACGCCATTCTTCATATCACGATTAACATAAAGATTTTGACTTACCACCACTAAATAGCCTATCCCACCAAACCCTTATTTCCTACCGTAAGCCTAACATTACAACCCTTTAAAAGACCTATTTGATAGTCTTTCCTAGGTGCTTCACGCCAGCGATGGAGGTTTGATCTATTCTCAAGCCTATGGTAATCTATGTACTAGGACCGGTTAATGAGTGTTTACCTTCCATTTCCTATTTGTTATATTTCATATATACACCGAGAGAGATGTGGTATCCAAACACCCCATGTGAGGTGCTAGTATGTAATTTCATGCTTGTTATGACTTTTATGGGCTTATATGTGTTGTGGACCGCTTTTGAATTAATGCTTCATGACCCTAACTTATAAATTAATTGGCTAAAAGCACATTTGCTTGAGGACAAGCAAATAACAAGTGTAGGGATATTTGATAAGGTTTTAAAGGTACCATTTTGAGGGTCGTTTAAGTCCTTATTTGATCACTTTTGTATCCGTTATTGCTTAATATCGTTCCTTTTCACTTTTAGGTCTCGTGAAGGCAAAATCTTTGGAATGGCACTTATTTGGACGAAAAGGCGAGAATACATGAAAAAATGGCCAAAGTCGGAATCGAGGCACCTACGCTTCTTGAAGTTAGAAGGCGGCGTCGGTGCTATTGGCGGCGCCCGTCCCAAAAATGTTGTGACGGGCCGTAACCCAAAATTCGTATTTTCAAGTGACGACGTCTAGTTGTGGAAGAGTAGGCCGTCGCTACTCGGACGGCCTAGATGCAATCCAGACGACGCCGAAGTGAAGAGGGCGTCACGGACATAAGGTGGCGCCGTCGCAAGGTTAACGTGGCCAAGACGAAACCCTAATGGCGGCGACACGGCTGGCGTCACTAAACATAAGGTGGCCGTCGCAATTGTAATCTTATATATAGAACCGAATTTTTCGGTCTTTGTGTAGAGAGTCTTTGGAGTAAAACCTAAAACCGAACCTAAGGTGTCTTGTACGAGATTTAGGGTTTTAAACCCTATCTTACACCAAGATAAGTCTTTACTTCATTAATTCAATTATGTCTTTGATTATTTGTGTGTATGCTTGCATGTTCTCCATGTCAAGCTAATTTATTTGTGTGTTTGCTTAGGAAGTATGAAACTTAATTATTAAATATTGATTGGTTGTTTCTTATCTTAGTTGATTAATGATCTAGTAATGCGATAGGTCATTCGTTGTGTACTTAATGCTTGATTCATCTTTGTGAACCTTAGAATATAATTACCCGAGTAGTTGTAGGCTAAACCATCCAAAGAGCGCCTTAGAGTAGGAGTTTATAATCCTAGTGGGTTTGTAGATAAGACCCTTTGGTAAGTTCAAAGAGTTGGGAGAAACGACACCCTACAACTTTAGACTCACAACGCAACTAGGAATAAGACGTGACACTCAACCATCAATAGGAGATAATTAAGGAGTAATGACTTAAGTAAACACATCTTTAAACTATCATACGAGCATACATTAATTAGACATAGACTCCCACAACCTTAGTTTAGATAATTAGATAATAGTAGAGTAATCGGTGAGAAATACCAACCCCCGAATCCAATACCCGAGATTCGTACCTTTCCATTTTCATAAAACATAAAAGATAAAAATAATCTTCTCAACCTTAACCTTAGCGTAGTAACTCCTCACTAGCATTCCTATTCCCCAGAGAACGATATCAATACCGTGGCTTACCCTAATTACTACACTACAACGATTAGGTTCATTGCCTAGGGTGTTATAAAACTTGTTTCGAAGAAAAGGAAGTTTCCTTGACTCCCGAACAACGCGTGTAGCGTTATCAGTCCACAAAACCTTCCGGTTGGTCGACGTATACGACTTCTTTAAGATCTCCAAGAAAAACGTCTTTACATCCATCCGATAGACTATCATATTCTTACTTGCCGATTAGCAGGAAGATTCGATTGCCTCGATACGTGCAACCGAGCAAATTATTCTTCAAAGTCAATACCCTCCTCTTGACGGTATCCTTTTTGCAACCAATCTAGCCTTGTTCTTTAATACATCACCATGCTCATCAAGTTTTACTTTGAAGATCCACTTTAGAGCAATGATCATAGTACGCTCGGAGCATGTACTAATTCCCATACATCTAGTCGATCGAACTCATGAATTTCTTCTTGCATGGCATTGAACCGGTGTCTTAATTCATTGCGGTTTAACGCTCTTTTGGTTTGACCTTAGACGAAGACAGAGTTGAATAAGCACCATAAGGCATCGGTTGCAAGTTGTTTACATGTGGATACCGGATGAGAGGATTTCAATGATGTTGTCCAATGGATGATTATGTGTCCATTTTCTAAGGTGTTCGTGTGGTTGTTGTTGAGGCTGATAGCAGTAGTCATTTTCTCCCGATGAAGATGGTTCTGCGATGGTTCAGAGCAAATATGTTCTCAAAGGGAGCATCTTCAGGAGTAGTAAAGGGTTATCTCCATCATAGGTGCCGTAAACGATTCCATGATGTACACTTGATGATTGATGAATTGAAGATGATACCGAGTGATCAACAGCAGGTGCTTCTTGACTCAATGACATAGAAACTAAAGGGTTATCTACGCTGATGGGGATAGAGCAGCCTTTGTTGATGGATTTGATGGATCATTAGCAATTGGCTCATAGTGTTCATCAAACATTGGATCAAATAATTTCTTTAAATCATCTTCTCAAGGTGGTACATATGGAGTTCTTGGTGAGGATTGTATACAAGAGTAGAAATGATGGGACTACTTGATGAAGGTTGTGATGCGGGTCCGAACTGGGTTGTCTGGAGCCATTTAACCGGTCACCATCGAACGAACGTGAATTATTTCCATGATATTTCGGGTTCTTTTGTTGTAGATTCGGTATCCTTTTCGCTTGGTGCATATCCTACAAATACTCCAATGTCCGCTTTAGCTTTAAGTTTGCCTAAGTCTTGACCTCATTAGTTGGATAACACAATGCACCAAACACGAAGGAATGAAAGATTAGGTTTTCGATTGTGGACAAGTTCATATGGAGTTTTCCATGAGATGTGAATTAGGGATCGATTTTGAGTATAGCATGCGGTGCAATGACTTCACCCGCAGAAAGATTGGAACCTTTGAGTAAATCAAGATTGTTCTTGCGGCTTCTACAAGAGTTTGATTTCGTCTTTCAACTACACCGCTCGCTGAGGAGTTCGTGGAACACTTCTTTGATGACCGATTCCAACACTTTCATAAAACTCACTAAGTTATTTATTAACAAACTCGGTTCCATTGTCCATTCGGATGATTACGGCGGTTTTGTTAAGTCGAACTCGCACTGTTTGATAAGTTTAATGATGATATCCGAGTTTCATCCTTTGTCATTAAGAACTTAACCCAAGTAAATCGAGAGTAATCATCAACCACAACTAACACATATTTCTTCCCGAAAATATTCTCGCACTCTCATGGGTCCACATAAATCCATGTGAATGGTATGAAGAACTTCCATAATCGAGTTTGTAGGTTTGGGTTTGTGGGCATACTTCTTGCTTTTTCCCAATTGGCATGTCAACAAAGATGATCCTTTTCATACTTTAGTCTAGGTAAGCCTATTACTAAGTCCTTCTGGAAAGATCATTTATGGTGCCAAGTTCAAGTGATTGAGACAGCGATGCCATAACCATGACTTTGTTTTTGAGGCCTTTGACAACAAGCGATTGGAGAAGACTTCATCATGTCTTCGATAGAGATGGTGTATAGATTTGAACCCGTGTTCCTCCTAAAAGTTCCACACTATCAAGTTCTCTAACGAAACAAGTATGTTTTCTAAAAGCCACCCTCTAGATCGTAATCACGAATTGACCAACGAAAAATAGATTATGACCAAGACCTTCTACATAATATACCACAGATTACACTATCACCAAAAACATAGTCTCCATAACCCATAATAGCACCAAAATGATCGCTCCCGAATCTAATAGTCCGATGAATTTACTCATGAAGTTCATGAGCCGCGACCGTCTCCAAATATACGCTTGGAACAACCGGAGTCCGTGTACCACCGAATGATTTGAACGATCTGCAGTTAAACACATACAAGAATGGATAAGCGGATAATTGGGATCCCCATGCAAGAATGGGTTCCATTTGGTTAGTAACAATGATTGGAACATCCACATCGGAAGTAGAAACAATGAAATCATTAGGGTAGATCTTTGAGCTAGTGTGTGCATTAGACCTATTCAAAGTATGTTCACTTCTTAAAAGAATAGTTCTACCAAGTGGCATCTATTTCCTAACGGGCATTGGTCTAGATAATTTAGGCACAACTCATTAAGATTGAATTTACTGACGATGTATCCATTGATAACCTACATTACTAAATTTTCTTCTGTGGGTTTCCAATGTTTTCTAACCTTCTTCCACCATTGCTTTCTAGCCTTTTTAACCTGTTTGATAGCATTAACATTCTTAACTGGGTATTTAACCCCATTACTCACATCATTCACAACACATTCATGATTAACACCGGGAATCAAACATTCATTACATGTTTTGCAAGTAGTAGTAGAATTCAAATTAATTACAGTACGCTTAAAGCTAATACTAGAATCAACACGATTCGTTTTATTCAATTCCAACTTAAAGTTCCTAGGGTGGTCTTCTACTTTCTTCCACTGAACATTCCTAGCTTGCAAGGTCCTATCATTCTTTGTGTTGCCTTGAGGCTTTGACCTGCTTGCTTTGGTGTCACTTTTTACTCTTGTAGAGGGAATGGGAACATTAGTTGGTATTGCTACTTTTTGCTTTTCAGGTTTAGAAGTGTTGGGATCTGAACTAATTGAAGGCACATTGAAGCTTACATGCTTAACTTTAGGCATGGAACAAGGCATCACAACTTTATCTTTCTCACATAAGGATTTAGGGCATGTTGCTCTTAAACATTCTAACAACTCCACGAGATCGTTTGGCACGAATGCAAGCAAACCTAATTTCATCAAGTGGCTTATTTATGAAATCCTCTTCTACAATCTCACGGAGACATTCTAGACTATCCTTAAGGTGAGCGAAATAGTTATGAAACACCACCGTTATTCCTAAGATGAGGAGGAATGTATTTACAAATCATGAGATATTTAGAGTCTGCAGATGACTTTGATGCAACATTCTCATTAAAGACAAGTGGCATTTTCCTTTTACCGACTCCTCGATTCTCAATTTCCTTTTGTAAAGACGTTATTTTTCGTTGTTCTTGTCATGAGTGACCTTCATTGAATCATATAACTCTTTAAAGTGTCGTTTAACTTTTCATTTTCTTCTAGAAAACTCTCATTTTCCTTTTGTAAAGCATTAACCAAGTTTTGAAGATGAAAAGTTTGAGAACACTAAGAATCTAAAGGAGGAGGCATTTGGGAGCCGGTCGCATTGTTCTTTTCACCCTTTAATTGTGAAATTTGGGCTTTCAACTTTCCTCGATCGTGTTACGTTGAGCTTGAATCTGTTCATCACGTTTGTTTATTTCAAAAAGTGCATCAAACTCTGGAACATTTGAGGAAGTCTTGATGTTTGAGGTTTTGACATTTTCTTTGAGATGTTGATATTTTAGTTGCAAATCAAAATGTTCAACTTCCAATTTAGAAAAATGTTTGACCAAGTTATCATGATCATCCTGTTCAATTTTATCATGCATTTTTTAATTTGCTGTTTCAAGCTCAATGCCATGATCATGGGAAACTTTCAAAGCAACAGATAATTCATGAAATTGAGAAGCGTAATAGAGTGCTTAGTAACAAGATAAAACACATCTTGAGCCACACAACTCAATACTAAGTTCTCATTTAAGATATGCTGATTTTTCCTTTCAATTTCATTATATTTGTGTTCCGCTCATAGTCATTGACCTCAACAATCATTGCATCAAATTCCTTTACATTTATTTAATATCCGAGTTTATTCCTTTTGAAGACTTTCAAATTGACCTTTTAATTGTTTAAAGAAAGGCATGACCTCGCTTAAATAGCATTATTTAGTTTGCTCAAACCCTTTCCCTTTAGTTATCCAAAGGGTGTGATCCTTTTCTTACATGTCTTCTCAAAATCAACAAATAGTTGATAAACGACATATAGGCCGATTAAGGTCTTGCTCTTAGTGGAATAGATCTAGGAACTAAATGCATGGGTGTATTCGGAGGATACACGCTTCTCGGAGGCATTTTCCAAAGGGAGTGTTCGCTTTAACAAGTGCATTAGCCTTTTGCATATCTATGTCCTTTTTCAAAAACTTGTTCAGGGTTAATAGAGTTTGAGGCTTAAATGCTCAGGAAATCCAATTTTCTTTAGTGTAATCATGGGGTTTGAACGTTATGTTTTGCTTTTCACACTCAAGATCTTTTAGCTTCTTATTCATTTTCTCCCTAGTGACTTCATCTAATTGTCTATCTTCCTCGGTGCACTTAGCGCAACTAGGTTTCGCCAGGCTTAAGGATTTCATCACCATCATATATTACCTTACGAGCTTCTCTAGCCACTTTACCATATTCGTGATTGGGTTTCTTTACAAGGGAATGTTTGTTGAACACGCATGACCTTGATGATCTTGAGCACTCGTGGATCGTTAGTGTTGCCTATGTAATCATAAGCAAACTAATAGAAAATCTCTATAACCCGTATTCTATAGCGGAATGTAAATACAAGTTGTTATAACTAAGAACACTTAGATCCTCTATGGATCTTTTATTAACTGAAACACTATGTTTCGAATGAGTTGTCTATTACAAACTATGAGGTTCCTTTTATAGACAAGGAACCCTAAACTATTACTACTCAATCGACTAAACATGCAAGCATGCATTTAATGACTAAAACACTAAACAATATTGAGCAGTACAATAATACCCATGCTAACCTCGGGCAGTTCAAGAATAATGATGGGTTAGCATTTAAATAATAAAGCGCATGTCGATCCTAGTCGACTTCCACCCTTCACAGAAACACACGCACGGCTTTTACACTTCAAGAGAATCTCTTCTTCACAGATTCGCTCTACTTCAATGAAATCCTTCGGCAATATTGATGCAGAAATCCTACTTCACATAATTCCCAACAATCCTCCCCTAAACTGAATTTGACTTGGTTAAGTTCCGCTTCCTACCTGATAGATCTTAGAAACTTCAAGATTAGAGGATTGTTCTAAAACATCGTGAGTAAAGAACCAATAAATCTCATCTCTATGATGACCAAACTTTGAAACGCCTGTGTCTTTGCGCAACAAAAGACATAATGTACATCAAAACTCATTAGTTTTATACTATTCTCATCACATCCGGTGTGTTAACTCTGTGAGAGGTGAATCATTGAAAATAATGGATTTGATGTCTCTTTACCAATAGCCATCACCACCGGAGTAGCCGATGTTTAAGTCCGAAAACTATGGTACATTGATAACCATCGATTTATGAGCAAATCGAGAACTATATAAACGGATTTGATGTGTCTTTACCGTAGCCGCTTGCTCGGGACTAGTCAATTCTTAGAATTGGTGAATTGATAACCAAATATGGATGCAGATGCCTTTACCACAAGCCATATACTTGTGGGCTAGCCAATTCTTGGATTCCAACAAGGAATATACCATGGTGAATTGATGACCATACAACTCTCACCAATTAAGCATGGGTGGTTGCGCACCCTATTATTTTGAGCAAATCATTACAATTATCAATGATTTGATGTGTCTTTACCAAAGTCACCCTTTGGACTAGCTAACTCTTTGATATACACAAGGTATATCGGTGAGTTAAAACCATCAACTATATACAACAAACCCGCAAGAAAGTTAGTTTTTTTTTTTTTTTTTTTTTTTTTTTTAACTAAGAAACTAACAAAAAAAACAAAGAAAAGAAACAACAAATCAAAAAAAAATAAAATCCTCCTCGAGGCATATGCCTCCCTTAAACTTTGCGCTAAGGTTAAGCATTCCAATATTGACCACAAGGTGTTGAAACCTTGGTCCATCAAAAGCTTTTATTAACGGATCCGCCACATTATCATCTCAGATGAATTTTCGCCACATTTATCAAATGTTTTTCATATGCATCTCTTATAAAGTGGTGCCTGATTTCAATATGTTTGGTTCTCTTGTGAAAAGCGGATTTTTGACAATGCATATGGTACTACGATTATCAATGAAAATAGTTGTGTTCATGAAGTTATACCCATAATCCAAAGAATTGGTTTTGAATCCAAAGGACTGTCCACAAGAATTTGCAAAGAACAACATACTCTCAAGAGTCGAGGTAGCCACAATGGTTTGTTTCTTGCACCGCCAAGAAATCAATCTCGCTCCA
This sequence comes from Chrysanthemum lavandulifolium, assembly GCA_022545495.1. Lineage (NCBI taxonomy): Eukaryota > Viridiplantae > Streptophyta > Magnoliopsida > Asterales > Asteraceae > Chrysanthemum > Chrysanthemum lavandulifolium. The sequence goes on along the minus strand of CM040245.1, from coordinate 151,481,061 downwards.
AGGAATTGACACCTCCAGGTTGTGGATCTCCTATCCAGATTTGCACCAAGATAATCACTATCACTATATGCTTCCAACTTAAACGGAGACTCTTTGGGTACCAAAGGCCTAAATGAGGTTGGCCTTTGAGGTACTTAAAGATCTTCTTGACCGCATTGAGATGGGAAGTAAGTGGAGTGACTTGATGTCAAGAGCAAACACTCACAAAGAAAGGTAATATCGTGCCTTGAAGTCGTTAGATACATTAATGAACCAATCATAGATCTCAGATAAATGAACATTCACAGAAGATCTCGTTCATTGTTGGCTTTTGTTTTGGAGCTTCATAAGGTGTTGTGGCGATCTGACACCTTCCATACCAAATTTCTTCAACATGTCCTCACATATTTATCTTGAATGATAAATATCCCATCTTGTTTCTCTGAACTTGGAGACCCAAAAGAAAGTAAGCTCCCCATAGCACTCATCTAAAATTCTTCCTTCATCGATCCTCAAATTCCTCGCACTAAGCTTCTTTAGTGGATCCAAAATGATGTCATCCACATACACTTGCACAAGTATGATGTCTGTAGAGTTCTTCTTCTAAAAAGAGTCTTATCAATGGCACCTCTTCTCGTAGCCATGCTTGGTGAAATGATGAAAGCCTAGCATACCATGCCCTTGGTGCTGATGAAGTCCATAGAGAGCTTTAGCGACTTTGTAAACATGATTAGGATGATCTGGCTCCTTTGGGTTGAGTGACATAAACTTCCTCTTCTATCTCACCATACAGAAAAGCACCTTTAACATCCATATGATACAACATGAATCCCATGTAGGATGCATAGGCCAAGAAAATTCGAATAGCCTCTACTCTAGCAACAAGTGCAAACACTTCATCATAATCAATCCCTTCCTCTTGCCTGTAACCTTGAGCTACTAATCTTGCTTTGTTTTTAATAACCACACCTCTTGCATCTCTTTTGTTCTTCATAATCCATTTAGTTCCAATAGCATATTTGCCATCCGGTAATGGTACCAAGATCCAAACTTGTTGGTTTTGAAACTGTTGCATTTGCCTTGCATTGCCTCAATCCAACTAGAGTCTTCAAGAGCTTGAGTGACACTGGTTGGTTCTACTTGAGAAAGAAAACACGCAAATGCACAATGCTTGAAGTCCGTGTGATTGTCTCTTTCTTGATTTGAGACATAAGAGAGAAAGCAACTCGTCCAAATTTAGGACTAGAGATAGCCCTTCGAGTTCTAACAGAGCTAGAATGTCACCAATAATGTTGGATTGAGGGTGAGTTATGTTGATTCTTTTAGTAGCATGGGGTTGACTTCAATGGTTGGTTCAAGATTAGACACAGCTTGGTACAAAAGTTGTGTCATAGGAAGGTGAGGTGAAAATGCCGATTGGGTTGATGATTTCCAAGATCCAAGGTCTTGGAAAGCGAGTATACTGGTTCACCAAAGTCCGTGGACACCTAGTAGGAATAGGAGTAGTAACATGAGCTTTCAGATTTGATGACGATGGGAGAGATCGCATCGGTGTCACAGTAAATATGGTTTCCACCGACGACCTCATTTGCAAACTCCCATTCACCTTCTCGCCTTCAAGCTTAGCGCAAACTCTTGAGTCTCGAAGCCTAGCAAGGTCCTCAACATAGTGTGATTCATCTTCACTCTTGTCAAGTGTCTCTAGAGGAGTTACCGCAACATTGTTGGGAGAAAGAAGGCACAAGAATGGGTTGTTCATCATCTTCAAAATCACTTCCAGTCGACATCCAAGGTACTGCATTGTTAGTGGGAGATTCTTGAGAGCCCGCGCACTTTGGTTAGCCATATGTCTAGTATACCCCGGATAATCGCTTAGGTAGTCAAGGTCAAAAGACCACACATGACCCTCGTCCTTGAACATTGGGCTTATCTTCCAAGTATCTTAGGTTCAAAGTCTCCTCTCTTCTTGGCGATAAGTTGTACACTCATAAGCCTTGCTATTAATTGAATAACCCACAATATAACCATCATTAGCTTTCTCATCAAACTTCCCCAATGGATCACCGGTGTTTAGAATGGTCACTTGACAACCAAAAGGTTTGAGGTAATGAATGACCGAACCTTCCCAAAGAGAAGTTCATATGGTGTTTTGAGGTGAGGTCTAGTAATGGAGACCCCTGTCAGCACATAGCAAGTTGTGCCAACAACACCATCCGAACATAGTGGGCAATTTAGAGTGCGCAAGCATTGATCTTGCGGCCTCTATCAAGGTCCTATTCTTTCTTTCACCTACCCCATTTTGTTGCGGGGTTCTTGGATTGCTATAGTCCCTTTTATCCCTTTAGACCTATAGAGTTCTATAATAATAGCATTCTTGAACTCGTCCCATTATCACACCGAATTCCTTAACCTTCTTATGCAACCGATTTTCAACGAGGGTGATGAAGTCTTTCAAGACCGAGTTGTTTCATCTTAGTCCTTAGAAAGAACACCCAACAAAATCGCTATATCCATCGTTGATAACCAAACAAAAGTACTTGTGATCAATGCTTCGACTTGAGTTGGACCAAATAGATCCATATGTAACGGTGAAGAGGCTCAGAGATAATGCTCACTGCAAAGTGACACTTTGTAGGAGGCTCGTGTTGCTTCCCTTTGTTGCATGCAACACAATTATGATCATTAGAGAAACTTTAGAGGTAGACCTTCAACAAGACCCTTTTAGAGAGTGTGTTTATGGTCTTGAAATTCACATGAGCCATTCTCCTATGCCATTTGTTAGACTCATCCAATGATGCTTTAGCCAGGAAACAAGTGAGGTCACCTTCAGGATGAACTTCATTGAGGTTGAATGTGTATAGATTGTGAGTTCGAGGAACTCTTAGCAGAATTGAAGTATCTTCTGGAAGCTTGAACTCTTTAGAAAGCACAAGACATTCATCTTCAGAGAAGAGTACCTTGTTCTTGGTGTCACAAATTTGTGAGACCGAGAACAAGTTGAAGTTCAAGTTCCCTAACATAGTACACATTCTCAAAGTTCAAGAGGGGTGTCTTGATGGTGCCTTTCCAAGAATTCTACCATCACTTCCACCAAAGGTCACATTGCCTCCTTCTTCAATAGGAACAAAATTGTGCATCATATCTCTATTTCCATACATGCTTCTTGAACAACCACTATCAACAATACCAATATCTTTATGCTTAAGAGGATGATCCTACGAAACAAACATATACAAAAGAATGTTAGTATATAGAGGAGGCTCAAGTCATTCCGACTTGAACACGCTTTGTGGATCATTAGATTTATGTCTGGAAAAGAGTAAGATCCACCATTGTTCTTGGGTTTCCATTGAAATTTGGGTCCCTTATTATTCCAAGAACAACTCACGAGGACTTGACAAAGAAGACCCCAACATCCTTTCCCATTATTCATAGAGTCAACATATCTTTGGCCAATAACCATGTTTAAAATATGGGCTAGTGGGTTGCACATAGGTCTATCACCGATCTCCTCCAAGGAGAGTCGAGATATGTAACTCATGGGACATAAGGTGGAATATTCTTAACATTGGTCCACATCGGTCTAGGTTTCTGTGAGTAGCACATACACCCAATCTTTGCTCATAAAATCACAATCCTTAATTAATTGAAGTTTACTTCCACACACAAAACATGTCTTCCTTTTGGAAGATTTATTTAACAAAGCGTATGTTCTATTACATGTAGAGTACTTAAACCGAAACATTAAAGGAATTGTTTTGATGTAATTATTATGCAAAGATTTAAAGGACAAGTCTTCGGGAAACAGCTTGGAAGTTGATTCTCGTGAGCTATCCTAGAAGGCTTGTAGATAGACTTGGGTGCGAGCTTGGGTGTAGGCTCGGGTGTAGGCTTGGGAAGGTCCGACTTATCACTTGAATCACAAATTGAAAGTAGACCCTTGATCCAATGAATTATCACCGCAGGAGAAAGAGACAAAGTCATAAGATGAAGCATCGTGTCGAGCAAGTCTTTTGACTTTTGCCATACATATGGTGTGATCCATCAAAGTCAACAGAATGGACGGTCGGTGGGCATGAATTCACCTCTAATAGGTCCGAGGACGACATGTAAATCACCTTCCTTTTAAAATGTTCTAAGCCTGCAGTGTAGATTTACGCCCATCTTGCCTAGCTTCCAATCCTACATACTTTTGAAAACCTAAACCTATTCCGTAGTTCATCGATCGACTACAATAGAGTTCTCTAGCTAGATTGTCACCGATATCAACCATTGTTTATGTCTAGCTATTTCTCAAGAAGTTTCTCTTTAAGCTCTAGATTCTCAAGAATAGTATCGCCTTTTTCCTTTTCAAGTCGTTTAAAGTTAATATTAGCAATATCTAGATCAAATTGTAGCACCTTAATCTTTCTTCATAAGCTATCCGATTCTTTTGAAACCAAACCTTTGTCTTTCTAATGTTTTTAACGAAAGTTTATAAGCTTCATTATCAACATAGCATTCATTGTATTTAGGTTTCATGGTATCATAAGCTTCTTTAAGTTCATTGTATCTTTCACTACAACCAAATATACAGTTGTGTACCGAGAAAGTCCCATCAAGGCAAATTGATCATGCCTATCTTCCAAGTACACCTTGCCAAGAATCCAAGCTTCTCATGATCGGCAATGCCTCATTCACCGCCTCATGTGCGGCCAATTGACCTGCTCATCCAAGGTGACAAGAGTCAAGTGCTAGCTTCCTTCGATTACTCACGATAGGTATTGTAGCTAGCTCCTCTCCACTCTTCCTATCTTTGCATTCCTCGAGAATTGACCCATCCGATGACAAGAGAAACACTTGACCTTTCTCCCACCAAAGCTGGTCGGATCCTTTCCTCAAGCCAAACTTTATTCCCGCCTTCTCCTCAAACCTCTTTATATCTCATCAAGCATGGCCACCGCCATTTTAGTTTCATCTCCTCCATTTCAAGTGGGTCCACCGATCAAAGTCTTCATAAACCGGATGTTGCCGAGTATCATAATCAAGAACAAATGAATGAAGAACATCCTCCAATATACCGCCGCTTTTAGCTTGAGGGCAAGATGGAGTGGGACGATAAGATGATGATGGTAAGTAAGATGGACTAGGAAATATGCATCATCATATTGGAGTGAGATGTCCCAACAAAGGTCAGATGACCGTAAGAGGATGCACGGTAGGAGATCTCGACATCGTGTTCAAGAGATTTGAGTTTGTTGTATAGCTCGTCAAAGTGAGCATGTCCAACCCACCTTTAGCCTTAAGAGCTATACCGACATGTAACCATGATGGAGGCAAAGATCGTAGGAACCTTGAGTTGTAATCATCATTGTCGTTTTGCATTCAAATTGGTTTAGGCGACTCAAAATCTTATGAAACCTGTCAGATCCCTTGTGGATACCTTCTTCTTCGTAGATATTGAACTCTTGGAAGTGTTGTCTCAAAGATGGACTTCCTCATTCTCCTGACTCTTCATTGCCACCGAACCTTGCTTTAAGAGCCATCCATATGTCCTTTGCATCAACCATGTGGTGAAAATCACCCAAGTGATCTTCGTGAATAGCTTGAAGAAGGATGGTTCTTACTTTGTGCTCTTTTTGCACACCTAGAATCTCTTCAGCTTTGGGAGGAGCAATGGTAAACTTATCATCAAGATCCGGGATAGTCTTCTTGATCGCTTCCATTCTTCACAATCTCTCACGATTCCAATCAATATTGGAGATCCATTCGCATCTTCATGGTCCACATATCATACTCTTCCTTTTTCGGATAAGGAAACTTGCCATTCTTGTTGGAGAGACTAAGTTCTTTGCATAGAGGTGGTATTTTTAATGTTGTTGTTGGTGACTTCGATTCATCATCGGCCGAGCATGGTGAATATGTTTTGGTTGTAAGGGTGAGGTAAAATATGGTTCTCAAGATCGTAGAGACTCTCCCGAGGCTCGATACCACTTGTTGAACACGCATGCACCTTGATGATCTTGAGCACTCGTGGATCGTTAGTGTTGCCTATGTAATCATAAGCAAACTAATAGAAAATCTCTACAACCCGTATTCTATAGCGGAATGTAAATACAAGTTTTATAACTAAGAACACTTAGATCCTCTATGGATCTTTTATTAATCGAAACACTATGTTTCAATGAGTTGTCTATTACAAACTATGAGGTTCCTTTTATAGACAAGGAACCCTAAACTATTACTACTCAATCGACTAAACATGCAAGCATGCATTTAATGACTAAAACACTAAACAATATTGAGCAAGACAATAATACCCATGCTAACCTCGGCGCTTCAAGAATAATGATGGGTTAGCATTTAAATAATAAAGCATGCTGTGATCCTAGTCGACTTCCACCCTTCAACAGTAAATACGGCACGGCTTTTAGACTTCAAGAGAATCTCTTCTTCAAAGATTATCGCTTCTACTTCAAAGAGAATCCTTCTGCAGTATTGATGCAGAATCCTACTTCACATAATTCCCAACAAATGCTATGCTTATCACGAGAACTCTATGCTTAGTGATCATGTGAAGCAATCAATGGTATTCCTTGTACGCACAACTTATTTTCAAGCTTGTTTTTCAAAGTTTTAGATTGGAAAAGTCATTCAAAAGTTTTGATTCCTTAGCATTAAATTCTTGTTTAAGAACTTTAACATTATTTTGGAGTTCTTGTTTTTGCTTAATGATTTAGAAAACTTTTCTTGTAAGGAGTTTAACTCTTGTTTTAACACTTCTTCTCTAAAATTACTTTTTATGATAATTGTATGAATTTGGTCATCCATTTCACGCTCACGGGTAGTTAACTCAAACTTAGCACGTTGTTCATAAATAACAACTTGTTCTTTATAGGCATTCGCCTCGAGATAACCGAATCATCGAGGCATGGAGTATATTCATCAAAAACATAGTCATCATTGATCGCAGAAGATGCATCACTTGGTACAATCTCACTTTCACTTTGTATCACATATTGATCATATGGGACAATATTACTATTACTCACATTATCTATATCTGATTCATTAGTTACATGTGATTGTACTTTGTTATGCATCTCTTGCACATCAACTTCATCGTATAGTTTTAATACCTCAGAGATGATTAAATATTTGGAAGGACCAGCCTGCTGTGGTGATGAAACCTTTGGTGAGACCATTGGTGAAATGCTAGCCATGAAGATGGTTTGGGCAGTTGGTTCATCATCAACATCTGAGTCATATGCATCACAATCAGCTACCTGAAATGCATTAGGATGATTTTGACCCATGTCCCCTTTGGCTGTTCATCCACATCACATCATAGGTCTTGGCATTTCCTCAAGAAGAAACATCAATTCCTCTTCATCCAAAATACCCAATATCCCGAGCTTGTACCGCAACATCTTCTCCTGAAATACTCAAAGATTTTGTGGGCGTTTGGAGACGTGCGCCTCCTCAATATGTCCTTCACCACCACGGTTGTAGCACTTGATTGGCTTTCCTGTCCTTGATTTGCATTCCTTCCACAGCCTGATTAGCTGCATACCCTCCACCTGCTCCTATATTTCCATAACCCGCTCGACCATCCCTTTCGTTCCTTCTTCCTTGAACATTTTGCACTACCACCTTGCCATCTCTAATAGTAGCTTGATTATGAGGATTAGATGCTGCTCTGAGGTTGTTGTTGGTGTGTGAGGTGGAATTCAGATTTTGATTAACCATGAGTGATAGTTGATTGATAAAGTTTTCCATGAATGTGTTTGAGTCTGGAGGCTTATAAGTCGGATCAGAATGAGCTTGTAATTACCATTACCCGTGGGTATGACTTGAGAAGCTTTGGTGGTAATTCCAACTTTGGTGTAAAAGGTCATTGAATCATTTGACTAACTTGTTTCTCCCTGCTTAGATTTGAACTGTTCAAGAATCATTCGTTCAAACATAGAATGTCTCTCATTCGAAGAAGGAAGGCATACAGCTGCTCATAGTTGGTGTTCTTTAATCCTTTGGTTAGCTTCACAGAGGTGACAAATTTGTGCCATTCGGGATTCATGTTGTTCACAAACTTTGAGTTCAAATGAATATTTGGCATGGTCATTTTGATATTCCTCATGTCATTCACAAGCTTGTGGAATCACACGTAATATTCATAGAAACTTTCTTACGGTTTCATGTTAAAGTGCTCAAATTCATTATACAGCTTGTGATTCTCTGTCTTCCTTAGTTAATTCGAACCCGAGAGAAGCATCTTGACATTATCCCAAACCGCTTTGGCTTCAGTGTTGTGATTGATCAACTTGTAGATGTCTTTTGGAAGACCACAAGTATAATGTTTGAAGCCCCGATATCAAGATCGTATCTCTTTTCTCCTTATCATCGAGCTCATCATACGCCTTTGGTATGTCCAATCCTAAGACCAATTGCTCCATCCGCAGCAGCTTTCAAGTATGTCTCTTGTAGTCTCAATCGATAAGGTCCTTCATCAATTGATTTGAGAATGTTGACCCCATTTTCCTTTCCCAAACAAGACAACCTAATTCGTTGAGCCCATGAGTCATAATCGTTCCTGTCAAGCATAGGTGGACGAGTATCCGATCCAAATTATTGAACGCCCCATTTCACAATGAAACGATAGTAGGTACGTTGTTAGACATTATTGCAAGTTCTACGGGATTTTACTATTCTTTGATTAAACCGGAAATTGATTCTTTCACGGATTTTACTAAACCAAAATAACAACCGTAAAAATGTAGCACGAAGAAGTGACAAGTCTCAATAGACAAGTAGCTAAACAGTCAACTCGCTTTGGTATCAACTTGCTAAACAGTCAACTCGCTTCAAAGACAAGTCACTTAAAACTCAAGTCGCTTAGAACCCAAGTCGCATAAAGAGTCAACTCGCTAAATAGCCAAGTCGCATACAGAGACAACTCGCTTAACAACCATGTCGCATAAACCAACTCGCTGCCAATACAACTCGCTTAATAGCCAAGTCGTTTTAGAACTCAAGTCGCTTAAAGAATCAACTCGCTTAATAGTCAAGTCGCATAAACCAACTCGCTTACAATAATAAAGCAACTCGCTTCCGAATGACAAAGCAACTCGCTTCGAAGAAAGTTTTACCATGGCTCAACTCACTTAGTACAATATTCAAAAACAACCACTTTAACAATCAAAAACAGCCTAACCACGATGATTCAAGCCTTCCAATTCGAAACCTAAGCACATATGATGATCCTAAACACAAAAGTACTATCAAAATTCTAACTTTAACACAAGAAATTGACCAAATGATTCAAACTCTTCTAAACACTTATAACCCAATAAACCTTATGAAATCCACCAAAACAAAGAGCATGAAAGGTGAGTGATCAAACCATGGCTCTTGATACCAATTGTAACTTATAGATTTCACAAACACATTAAACCACAATCCATATGGGGCGTACACAAGTTTTTAGAGAGAGAAAGGGAAGAGAGGTGGGAACTATGTGAAACAAAGAAAAATGGTATTGAAGCTCCAACCCTCTACCTTGGGAGGTAGAGAGTATTTATAGTTTTCTTACAAGACTCGCCTCCTACGGGATGTGGATCAGGCATACAATGGGTAAAGACCCGTCCGTCCTCCACGATGTTACTTAACTAAATACTAACTAATATTAAATGACTACGACTACGAGCTTTCTAAATATTACATATACTTGAGGTGACCGACTCTTTAACGACTTGATTTTCTAAATCCTAACACATACACGTCCTTCTTTCAAAAGGATAAAACGTTTGTACTTCAAAATGCTTTCTAAAATGATACTCCTTCCCGTATCAATTTCACAAAAGCAATTTCTCACGTCTAGGACAAATCGCTTTCTCATTATTAATACAACGTAAAAACCCGTTTTCATTGCATCTCATGACTTTTGAAAGCTAAATGGGACACATAACCAATATGTGTTTTCGGGTACATTCATTTAAGCCACAACGAATAAGGAGCATTGGGAACACTAAATTACGTACTCAAGTACTAAATACGTGTTTATAAGTTATCTCACATAATAGTATGCTTTTCCACTTCTAGTTTATTTTTCTTTTTCTTAGGAGTCGAGATAACCGCAACTCCAAATGGTTTGCATATAGGCACACTAGGCAAAAATGTTTCCAAAAAGAAAATTTTGTCTTTGCTGGATCACTGCACCCACGGATCTCGGCCTTCATGCCGGACGGATCCTCAAGGAAGGATCCGTGGGATCCGTGAGATGTGTCGCATTTTACCTTCTATTTTTCTCACTTTGGATGAAAAATCAACATTTGTTTTATTTTTTGGAGTATGTTCTTTAATGCTTGTGTTCTCATGATCACATGCCTTAAATTCATATATAATCATTAGATTTTAATCCAAATTTTGGGTCAAACATTTATTACAATGCTTTGTTTTTCTATATATAGAACTCCCAAAATTCTTGCATAATCCATCTCATCTTCACAAACAAACAACACCATGTCATTCACAAGTTCTTACAACTTAGATGAATCACCTAGTACAAAAAATCATCTTCATGAAACCCAAACCTTTGTACTTCCGCCTTCCAAAATACCACAAACAAACTCTAGGATATCCGCACGGATTAACATCCGATCTTGTTGCTTAGGAAAACCATCATCATATGGGTCATCACCATCTAATAACTCACCACAAAATGCTTCCATTATAGCACCTCCTTCATCACCAACGAGTACACCAACTTCATCACCAAATCACTCACCACCTAAAGTCACTCTTTTGGAACTCCTTACGACTCCAAAAAGATCTCAACAACCAAAACAAAAAGAAATAGCCTTTTTGACACCTCCAACTTCTCCAAAAACAATATTCAATGATCTTGAAACATCACCACCCTTAGCTCCCATTAAACTACAAGAACATCTAGGTTCTTTTCCACCACCACTTCCAATCACTCCGGACTTTGATCCGTGTTTTCCTATTTTCCACCACAACTTCCATGAACTCACAAATCAAAACAACCCTAAGATTTCGTACTCATTACCCACATCACTTACATTGTGAACATTGCCAATCCACTAGGGAAATTGCAATAGAAATTAGGGAAGAAATGCGATTCATACTCAACCTCATCCTTGATCGCATCAATATCATTACTCATCCAAACCTCCATCCATAACCTTATGCAAGCATGGAAGGAATCTTTACTACTATTTTCTATTTTTAGTACTTTTTTTTGGAGTCATTTTCAAGAACAAGCCTTGTTCTTATTTTTACATGCTTGTAGGTGGCATAAATAACACTACACTTTGTTGTTTTATTACAAGGCCTTGTTTACATACCTTGGCTCTCAATCTTGATTCTCGTCAAACACAAGAATATATAAGCATGTTACTAACCTTTCTCTTTGTAGGATTTGTTTTTGAATTTTTCTTCACTTGACGCCCAAACTAAGGGAGCTACCGTCAAGGGGAGTAAGTTATACGTGACTAATTTTTCCACACTTTTATTTCTTCGAAGGGTTAACTTTTGTTTCGACAAAAGGGGAGAAGAAGTAAACTTAGGGCTTTCAAAACATACATTTTCTTCTTAAGTTTTACTCATCATAACATTATGTTTTGTCATCAACAAAAGGAGAGATTGTTAATACAAATAAACCGTAAAACGCTTATTAATATTTTATGATCTCTTTGTGTTTTGTTGATAACAAATAGAATGTTATCTTAAGTACAATTATAAGGATACATGTTATTTTGTAAAGCATTTACATATAGCCATTTAAATACAAAATGTTGTAATTAATCATTTGTTGTAATAGTTTATTAGATGGGTAAAACCACAACCCATGGATCATATCCATAACCCATTGACCCATACCCATTTGACTAGATACAATGTATTCATTAGATACATTGAATCTAAAGGAAAACTCATGGACCAACCCATAACCCATGACCCATAACCAAAAACCCATGGGCAAGAGGAGCGCCCACGGATCCCTAGGTTTACACTAGAAGGATCCCTTGTGGAGGATTCGTGGGATCCGGGAACAAAGGCGTAAATTGCCTATAAAGAGAGCCATTTCTTCATTCTAACTTACCCTCTTCTTACTAATTCTCTCATATACTCTCATTCTCTTCTAACAAAAGATCACTTGATCTATAGAGTACGTCCTTCTTTCTTTCTTTAGTGATTCTCATAGGTCCTTCTCTAAGGCGAGATCACGAGCATTCTACAAGTCATCCAAGCAAGGGGTCCTTGATTGATTTGTTCTCACTTAAGATTTGTAGCGAAGATCTTGTATTTGATACTTCACATATTTGTTGTGTAATAGTCGTGTTGGTTTGGTCCACCGTGTTACGGACTCGGTATTTAGCTTTGTACCGGAAGAAGGTGTAACAACGTTGTGAAGGCTTCTCCGCCAAGTGAAGGAGTTTTTGACATAGTGCTTGAACTCTAGTAGGTGAATCTGGGAGTGGTGTAGGGCAAGGAAGGTGTCCTTGTAGCCGAACCACTATAAATCGGTTGTGTCATTTCTATAAAGACAATCAATATCGTGCTCATTAGAGTCATGATTGTAATGAAAATATCAAGAACAACTCGAGTTGGCTAGAAAGTCGTTGAAACTCCACCGAGCTTCCCCATAGCCGTGGTAGATTTCTTTGAGTGGTTGTAGTTATGTATGGGTTGAATAAGATGACAATTAATGTTGCTAAATAGTTTTGGTATTTTGGTACAAGATTTGTTTATATGGTTTGCAGTTAGAGGTTTCAAGGGAACTTTTCAGCATTTCATTTTGAGAGAAACCGCATGAAAGTATTATTATGAGCTCCAACTCTCAAATACCTTGGGAGGTAGAGAGTATTTATAGTCTTACAAAACTCGCCACCTAAGTGGGTCGTGGATCGGGACATACAGACTATTGGGTAAAGACCGTCTGTCCTCCACGGTGTTACTTAACTAAATACTACTTAACATTAAATAACTACGACTCGCGAGCTCTTCTAACGATTACATATACTTGAGGTGACCGACACTTTAATAACCGGATTTACTAAATCCTAACAATCTCCCTAAGGAGGTCACCTCAAACATCAAAAATACATTGAATACAAACAGATATTACATTAAAAATTGTTCTTGCATTCTTGTTAAAGTACTTTGCTCAGAGTTCGTAGTCATTGATTCTTCATCATTGCATGTTTGGTTAATCCAAGTGGAGGTCTTTAATTGATCCACGTGATAATGAGTTTTGAGCCGCTTTTGAGATCATCAATAATATAAATCTCGACTCATCCATTGTGGTGTTGGTATTATGTGATGTTGTGACATTTGGACCGACATGCTCACATTCGGATCATGATATATTCTCATCGAGTAGCGGAAGCTTTTGTTGATTCATGATATTGGCGCAGCAGAAAGGGTAAGCATGGAGTGAAAATATCGAGTCATTGATGCACTAATCATGATTTCTTTTGAGATGAATGTGTTGTGTGAGCATGCGGCTATGGATTGACCACTCCATTCGATCACCGCAAACGTAGGGCGACCCATACATACAACAGCTTAGCAATAAAGCGCATGAGAGTGTCTTTGATCACTTTCGTTGAATTGAGGTACACGCCCACGGTTCCCGCTGATCAAGACAAGCACGCCTGTGATCGGTATAATTCAAGAATTTCCTTGACAGGTTTCGCAATGCTCTAGTCGTTCTCAAACCGAACGCCTCAAAGAAGACAACACGGAGTGAGTGAACCAAATAATTAAGATTCACTAATTGATGAAAAGATATTTGAAAACAATCGTGTATTGCTCAATAGAAATTGTTTTTGCAATACAACGAAGGTTTTAATGAAAATCAATTATCAATCATAAACACCTTTTGATTTGAAATATTCGTTACACGGTCGATGTGCTAAAGAAAAGAATTTTTAAGCACAATGACCGGTTTTCAAAGGTATCCGTCAATCCATAACTCGAACCAGATTGATTCAAAAGATTGAATCGCCCATTGTTTCTGCTCGCTTGTCACATGGTTGATCTATTGAATAGATCTCACATGCCACCTACCAAGAGCTTGTTTGATGTTGGCTCCAAGACTTTCCATCTTCATTGTGAATATGTTTACATATCACTCGGATGTTCCGCAATACCACAAGGATAATGCGTAGGACTCAAGATATAATCTCTTTCCACATTGTGTGAAATGTAGAGTCTTCATTGAATGTGTCCTAATGAGATTTATAGATGATCTCGTGGCTCTAGACTCAATTTGTGCATATTTGGATCCCAGATATCGAGACTAGGAGAGGTCTCCTTCTTCAATATCAACAATCTCTAAGAGAAAGTCGATAGATTATGTCGGTTCCCGTGAGAATGAAACAAGCCCTTTAAGAGGAACTTGAGTGGTTTGGGAAGTTGAAGTGCAATGCGCCACTAGGTCCATGACGCCTTGTCTTCAATACCGATGTTACCTTGGTAACCACCAAGAGCATATGAATTGAACCCGTTTTCGCCCTAAGGTTGAATAATTGGAGGGCTATTTGTTTTCACCCTTTTCTCATTCAATTCTTTTTCATTCTTCAACCCTTCAAGCTTACCGAGACTTCATAACTAGAACCTTGTTGGGTTTATTCCAAGACTAGCTCGCACTCATCCGCACTCTTCCCATATCTCATTTTTCTCCTTTTTCAATATACCTAAGGACTTCTACACTATCTAGTGGATTGTCCTCGGTAGATCCCTCCGCTCGGCGGATCATGGGAACAAATACCTAACCTTATCATCCTTATATCACCATACATAAAGTAAAGTTGGTCGGTCTATTTGGTATTGTTCATCCGCCATTGGAACCAATTGAAAACCATTTGAAAATCAATCCGGATACTTGTGATATATTATCAAAGCATTTTGTACCGAATTGTTTTGATATTTTTAGAACAAGAGCTCCCTCAACATGTGCATCAAGTGTTTGAAATCGTTTTGCACACGGAGGCAAGAGAAAGAATTAACTTTTTGATTACCATTTTCTAAAAGATATCAACATCACTTCCCGATCAAATCAAGTAGATAAAGCATATAAGGGAAGGATGAGGTTTTCATAAGTTGCTCTCCCTCAATATGTGCCTTGAGGTTTGAAAGAGTTTTGCACATATTAGAAGGAACCCGCACATTGAGATAAATCATCACGCTTCAATTCTTTGTGGTTTAAGATAGATGCTCCCTCAACATGTGCATGGAAAATTTGAAATCGTTTGGCACATGTGGAAGGAGAGCTTGTACATCCTTATAAAACCATTTATCGAATTATCGATTAAATCCAATTTAAATCACAAATTCTCCCCGATCACAATTATCAAATCATTTGAGATTTGTGATCTCAGAGATTTAAATTGATTTTGAAAGCTTTTAAGGAGAATTGTGACTTGATTATGAAAGCATTTTAACCGATAAGGATCGGATTTTAAGACTTTAAACTCCATTGATTAAACATGCATGATTATCTTTTGAAAACAATTGTATGACAAATAACCTTTTGATTTAATTGAAATCATTCTCCCCTCAATCAATGACATAAGTTGTTGATTGAGAGATAGATATTTTGACAAACTTTTAAGTCCGATGATTTTCAAAATAGAGTCCGAGTTATTTTTCAAAGCAATTAGTTTTCATTAGATATTAAGGATTAGTTTATAGAATCGAGCATGAAATTTGAAAACCAAGATAAAGCATGGCTCGTTTCTTTCTTTGAAAAGCGGGTTATCGCTCGAAATGACAATAAACCATTGTTTCACTTTCTCCCAAAAATATTTTTTGATTTTTTTGAATTTTTTTTTTTTGATTTTTTAACATTCAAACAACATCTAAAGTCCCGTGTCATTCTTTGAATGACAAAGACAAAGACCGTAGATATTATCGAATCGAGGAAAACATGACAAAAGACAATATTTTTGAAATTTTTCAAGATTTTTCAAATTTTATGGATTTTAAAAGTTTTATATTTTTCTATTTGCTTTTGAAGGTTTTGAAATTTTGTATTTTGTTTTTCAAATAATTATTTACAAGAAGATAAATTAGTTTAAGAGGATGATGAAATGAGTACCGAGATAAGGATATCATTCAAGACGCTGTAGAAGAAAGAAATCAACATCTCTTAAACTTTAACCACCAAAGCATTCGAGGCTTCTAAGAAAATCGTCGTCGAACATGAGCCTTCTAAATGAGAATCTTGGTAGCTTCCCCAAACCGACAATCTTCAATTAAGACCATTTCCCAAGAAGTAGAATGTGAAGAAAACCGGTCTCATTGAATGAAGCTCAACAACCCAAAGAACATGATAACAACGAAGTAACAAGTTAACACGAATCATCTCTACGGTTATCAAACCCGAATACATGATTAATCTCGATCACGTGAACTCGCTGTGCGTCCCCGATGTACACATTACTCTTCGAGTTTGAGCATTGTCTATTCGGAGAACAATATATCAACACCTTCATTTCACCGGATGCATTCCGCTTATCTTACATATAACCAATCACCCATAATGTACACATGTACCCAACAAGAGAAGAGACGATGACATCCAAGTAACATGTTGAGTCACCGATCATCTCTCGGATATCAACTCCGAATAATCGATTAAGCTCGATCATGTGAACATGTTGTGCATCCCCGATGTACACATATCTCTCCCCGATGGTTGCGATCTCATCGAATCATCATTACATTGAGTACATGAAGCACTAACCGAAGCACATTATCATAACCTATATCAAGATGTCGATAAGCAATATCATCTCACGCCCAAATATTCTTCTCATATTTCTTCCAACCGAATCAAGTAACACATACCAAAAGTCTCCCCCCAGAGACCATTTCCCCCAAATAGTTGGAATAATACATCCTTCCCCAAATAGTTGGAATAATATATCCTTCCCCAAATAGTTGGAATAATACACCAAAGGCTACGAGTTAAACACCGAGTTTCTACGGTTATGACCATTGTCTTTCCGGATAACTTCAATCGTGTAGAAGTGTTAAGTTCATCATGTGTACTCATTGTGCTTTTAGATATATGTCTCCTTCCCCTTGCCGGTTTTGATACCTCGTAATCAAGAAACATAATATACCCATAAACTTGAAATAGAGAAGAACAAACAATTAGCTCAAATGAATCATGTGAGAATCAACTCACATGTAAACTCTCTCTGACTATCTTTATCAACCCATATGTAGACAATTTGAAGTGACCACTGTTGAAGAAAACCCGATATACCAAACTTGAAACTGAAGTCGAATTCCCCACACTTGTATCTTAAGCTTGCACTTAATGATGGAAGAACGGTGTTGAGAATTTATGCACCAAGCAAATCTCTAAGTGCTCGATACTCAACCAAAGTATGAGACATTAACACCTCTTACGATTATCCACAACGACATCTGCATGTGACACTGAGTAAAACAACGTAACTCCTTAAAGTGATAGTTAACCAGGTCTTCAATACATCCACCCCGACACCGGTAACTAGATAAACCAAGTCTTCAACTCAAATTCTTAAGCCCGAGCAAGTTATCAAATAAGAACACGCCTTTGTGAAAGTCAACTTCAATCTCAAATAAGTGATAAATGATTAACTCAAGTAATCAACTTGTGTCAAATGTCCAACACGTGAATAAACATACAATCGGATGTATATTGACCCACCGAATGAACCGAACAAATGATTCCTCAACATCAATGCATTCTTCCTAAAAGTATACATGTAGAGACCGATCCGAAGATTCACCAATAATGTCTTTGAGCGGATGAGGTAGTCATTTTCCTTAATGTTCATGTGGTTGATTTATAGCATGCACAATAATCCGTGAAGATTTGGCAAAGGATACCAAAGAGCGGATCATTATCCATGAACAATAATCCGTGAAGATTTGGCAAAGGAATACCAAAGAGTGGATCATTATTCATGAGTGCAACTAGAGATAACTAGATAGTCATGATAGTCATTATCAACGCCTTGTGAAGTAACTAGAGATAAGGTTTCTTGAGAATTCGAGAAGTACTTCTTAGATGGTGAACCAATGAGTCAAGATGAACCGAGCATGAGCTTTTAAACTAGATGATCAACATTCGCTAGGGTTGGAAGTACTCATCAAACATATCTTGAACCAATGAATCCCAAGTTATCCTTAGTAAGTGAAGCATTAGGCGTTGAAGGAGAGTCATATGACCATAAATCAAGCATCCATCAACATGTAGTATATGCACTTTTCCCCTCAAAATTGCATCCGAAGTTGCCATTTTTGATTTGAACAAGTGAATAAGAATATACACCAATGAACGAGATCCACTTGAGAGTTGAAAGAGCGTGGAAAACATGAAGCTTGTTGATGAAGAATGTCGATGAGAATGGTCATAAACATGAAGATTTCTTCTTTGAAGATAAAGCGCATCAAGCGCATACCTTTCTTTTCTTTGAGGAACGGGCTCAAGTGTTATCTCGCAGACGCCATAGTGATGAAGAACGAGGCCCGAATCGATGTGAACAGATGTCATAGCCGGTTGAATATCAAGGTTGAGTTACTTGAACCCGTGAGTTATGAGATATCAATCCATTTGTTATCCATACTTTAAGCCACCCATGTATTGAAGGATCAAGTATCTCTGAACTCGAGTAAGGACTACCGCACTAACATTACAAGCTTGATTGCATATATATTGGTTAGTGACATTAGTATCCAAACCCTTTGGGGTTTCACGGTCAACCTTGATTTTGTCATCGAAACATCTTTCCGGTAGGAATCCACCTAAGTCCAAAGATCCTTAAACATTCTACCGGATGGTATCCACTTATGGCAAGGTCTAGGATTGTAAGGCTTCTTATGCATAGTGGAAGACTTATCCTTGTTCCTAGTTTCCAAAGATTTAGCAGCTGGTATCCATCTAGGCTAAGTTTTTGGTTTGTTTTGCTTCATAACATGTTGAACCTTAGTCACATTAGTAGTCTTAGTGGATTGTACCTTAGCATGTGAATTAGGAAAATGTTTCTTATTGGAAAAGACTCATAATTTCTAGTTTTGTTTTCTACATGCTTAGCATTCTTATGCACGTAACTACTCTTAGATGCACGCCAATCCCTAGTCTTTTGAGTGTTCCTAGGTAGTGGTTTACAACTACTAGCGTGGCCTTGAAATCTCAGAGAATTCATCACCCTAGGTCTTGCACCTAAAATTCCGTCTTTTCGAATCAGTGCCTTTTTCCTAGCTTTTTCTAGATAATAGTTCTTCCACAAGTCATTCATATCATATGAATTCTGGGTTTTAATGCTTGGTTTTGACACTATTTTCGAACTAATCCTAGAGGTGTTGGGAGTAAAAGTAGCTGCATGTTGAGGTTTAGAGGAACTAGAAGCATGATTCTTAGGTAACTTAGTGAAGTGACCGGTTTTGACAAAACTTGTTTCTCATCAACTTGGGAGGCAAACCGTGTTTTGAAAATTTTGGTCTTTCGGATATAAACGCAGAGGTCGCCTAACAATGGACCGGTTTCTAATGGGATGAGAAACCGGTTTCCCAAGGTTGATGGTTTTGTAAACTTAGTGTTCACACTTTTCCCTACAGCTTTCCTAAGCTCATTTTTAAGGCAACAATAGCGAAACTCTTTTCCCCAAGTTGAGCTTTGAGTTCATCAATTTTTGCTATCAAAGAGTTTGTTTGTTCCATTGACTTAGTTCTAGCTTCTTTGATAGAGTCACTTAGTTCTATGTGATGCTTTCTCAAAGACTCATTTTCCTTTAGTAATTTGGCCACATAAATTGATAATTCATCATTTCTCATATAATAGCATCAATAGTCTTAACATCGTATTACTTGTAACTAAATTACTTTTCTCATTCAAGACAGAAATATGTTTCTTCAAATTGTTGATGGTTGACTCTTTGTCTTGAAGTCGAGCTTTCAAAGTGTTAATTTCAAAAGTTCACGGAATTCGTGAAGTTCCGGATTTTACATGGTTTGTTAAGTTGAAAACTTTCTTCTTTACTCAGTATCGCAATTTCAAGTGAAATGCAATGTTTTTCAAGTTTTGAGAATTTGTTTGAAAGTTCATCAAAAGCCTTTTTATCAACCATATCATTTGTTTTGAAATTATTAGACTCACCTCAACCAAGGAACATTTATCGAATCATGTTCAAGATTAAGATCGAATGTTTAGGTACATTAGCGATGCACTATGTTGAACAGCTAAGGTACCTCATCACATGACACCGCTCAATTTCGTCCGATATCCGCATCACATCATGAACAAGAGTCACCGGACCGGTCAGGTCAAGCTTATCTATCTTTGACCTCATCAGATTCAGGTCAACCGATCCATCATCCGGTGTTTTACCCGACTCATCATTATTTGTTGTCTCGACATTCTCGCATTCAAGAACACCCGATTCTTCAACCGATACATTACCCAACTTATCACAACTATCTCTCAACTACACCGACACTCATCCACTTTTTCATCTTTCTCGAGTAACTTCCTCAATATACTTCTCCACATTATCCATGAGTTGGATAAATGTCTCATGAACACGCTAATGTCCATTCCAAGGTGTCTCTTGAAAGATATTTCACCACGTCTTGATCATAGTCTGATGTGAATTCCCTTTAATGAATGACCAAAAAAGTTTGTAGATCACATGAAGTGCAACACCGAACTATCCTTTTGAACCTTCTATTATCAAGTTGTTGTTCTAATTGTTCTAAGTTCAACAAAGAAGTTCCCTTAATGTGGATAAGTCCCGATGGAAGAGGAAATACATGTTCGCTCCATTGTTATGGATAGAAGTAACATGATGTGAGTGAAGTTGTTGATAAGGTTCAATGCTACTTTCTTTCCTGCATGGCATTTTCGTAGCCCAGACCGGTGCAATTCTCTCTCATTAGATTCTAAACACGGAGATCTCACATCCTCATTGATTGATTCCATCATCTTTAATCGCTCAATGTAGCATACATTATCATTGTTGTCCACAACATCATACAATTTAAGTACTTCAAATCACCGGTCAAGAGAGTAAGACATGATGTTGTAGTATATACGGATTTTACAAGTCTATGATTTAAACCGAGAAATAGAATCTTCATGGATTTTACTAAAATCAAGACCAAACCGTAAGCAATGACCAATGGAATGTGTTAAGATGATCGATTGATCGACACAATGATAGACAATAATGTGTTAGGACATATGATTGTTTTTAGATTAGCCTAAATGTTGATTGGTTGAGATTTGGATTGGTTGATGCACGCTTTTACGGAGAATTTTAGGTCTAAAACTTAAAACCTTAATAACTTCCTTTCGGATTTGGGCCTCGAAAAATTGCTTCAGGACTTCGTGGTTGAACCTCATTCGCATTTAGCCTGTCTCGGTCGCTTTGATGGTATTTCACGAAACGGAGTTACGGAGCAAAAGTTATGGCCGCTTGAAGTTTTGACGTAAAAGTCAACTTTGGTCAAACCTCTTCTTCCTAAAATCAACCAAGTCGCTATAACCCTTGAACCAAGTCGCTAACTCACCAAGTCGCTAAGACCCAAGTCGCTAAAGACAAGTCGCTAAAACACCAAATCGCTAAGACACAACAAGTCGCTAAAGAACAACTCGCTAAGATCCAAGTCGCTAGTAACAAGTCGCTAACAATTTACACTACAACTCGCTAACAATTTCTCAAGCAAGTCGCTACCCTCACTAAGTCGCTAGTCGTAGTGGAGAATCCACTAACTTGTACTATTTGTCGGCTTGTCTCAATAGACAAGTCGCTAGGACCAAGTCGCTAAAACTAACACTACAACTCGCTAACTTTTATCAAGCAAGTCGCTATGAAGATGAAAACACAACGAGAACCAAGTCGCTACCAAGAAAAACTTCAAAACACACTTTTCAATCCAAAACAAGCTCAACCACGTTGATTCAAGCTTATCAAATCAACACCCAAGCACATACAATGATTCTAAACACAAAAGTACACCCAAAATTCAAACTTTAACACAAGAATTGATCCAAATGATGCAAAACCACTAAACTTTTTCAAACTCAAAACCATCTAAAACCACTAGAAATCCAAGGATATGTAAGAGATGATCAAACCATGGCTCTTGATACCAATTGTAACATATTGGATTTCACAAACACATCAAACCATAAGATCAAATAGGCGATAACAAAGAGTTTTAGAGAGAAGAGTTAGAGGTTTGGGAACTTTAGAGAGAAAGAAAAAGTATTATTATGAGCTCCAACTCTCTACCTGGGAGGTAGAGAGTATTTATAGTCTTACATAAATCGCCACCTATCGGGCCGTGGATCGTGCATACAAGGGTAAAGACCCGTCCGTCCTCCACGGTGTTACTTAAACTAAATACTACTTAACTTATAAAATAACTACGACTATACTGAGCTTTTTAACTAAATCCTAACAAATTACATATACTTGAGGTGACCGACACTTTAATAATGGCGATTTCCCCATTTTGGATTTACTAAATCCTAACAAATGAAGCTATTCGTTTCAACCAAGATTTTGTTAAGAAAATGGTGAACATAATGCTTGAATTTTAGGTTTTCCATGGGGGTAGATAAAGGTGGTCTTTTGGGTGCTAGTTTTGGAAATATAGGTTGGTAAAAAGGGTATGTAAATTGGATCTTTTGGCTAGTTGTTGGTCTTGGTTTGATGTAGTTGTTTATGATCTTTAATGACTATATTAATGATAAATATCATCTTGGTTTTGTGTTTGTTTAATCTGTTTTGTATTGTGATATTGGGTGTATTTTAGTCTAATTAGTATCAACAAAACCAAACATCCCCTTGTATCAAGAAACCAAATGTACCTTTTATCAAGAAACTTTAATCAAGAAACCAAACACCCCTTTGTATCAAAGAAAAGCAAAGGCAATGGTTTAAAATATGTGTTGAAAATGCAAATACTTTAGCACTAAATCATAATGTATCACCAACACATCCCCTTGTATCGCTTAAACCAAAAATTTCTTTTATCAAGAAAAGTTGTGACAAAGAAACCAAACACCCCAGATCAAAGAAATTAGAGGCAAGTGGTTTAAAAATACGGGTTGAAAATTCAAACGCTTTTAGCAAAGAAACAATAATGTATTAACAATGGTGTATTGTAACATCTTGAATTTTGACTTACCCAAGTCAAACAAACTTATGAAAGGCAACAAATTGTAACTTACTATTGTGGTATGACTTGGGTAAGTCAAACCTATTAAGAAATGCAAAACGATTTCAAACACAATTACTTAAATAAGAACCCAATTTTTTATTCATCGATTTCATGTTCTCAAGAACTACAAATGTTTACTATCATCTAAACATACACTTAGCTAGACCCACAACTCTCCCTATCATCGCTTTTCCTTCTCTTCCTTCCTTTCCTTAAGATATTTAAACAAAATTTCCATTTTTAATCCTTTCTCCCAAATCGTTAAACTTTGATAACAAGATGTCGCCTCTTCCTTCTCTTTCTTAACACCCAAACCCTTTCATTCGGGCGCTTGCTTTCCTCAACGAACTCAACAAAGAATTCCTTTATCGCTCGTGCCATTATTGTTTTTTTTGCTTTGGATAGAATGTGTATTGATTGTATTTAGGTTCAATGTTGGTTGTTGCCGATACATATATGGTTGAAGGTTGGGTTACATTTTAACTATGTTGGTCAAAAGTTAATGGTCTATTATACCTCAAGGAAATCCAGAAAATTAGGTTTGACTATGCCAATCCTGGTCAAGGAACGAGTTTGGCATTTAAAGGCCAAGGTTTGGACCTCTGGCGATGATAACGTCGAGTTTTGTCCCATAATGAAGCATTTTGCCAAGTTTAGGGACCAACCATGTATTTTAGCCTTAATTTTATGAACAACTTAATGGAATTTTTTGAATACCTTGATGATCTCTGTCGATGTATCAGGTCTTTGAGGACCCCATTTTCCGATGATACAAAATGTGATCTACTGACGAATTAAAGTATGATCAATTGACGATACAAAATATAACCACTAACGATACAAAGTGTGATCCACTGACGAACCAAAGTATGATCCACTGATGATACAAAGTGTGAACCACTGACGATACAAGTGTGATACACTGACGAACCAAAGTACGATCCACTGACGATACAAAGTGTGATCCACTGACGAATCAATGTGTTATCCACTGACGAACCAATGTGTTATCCACATACAAAAGGACGATCCCAAAGGACCATACCAAGTGATGAACAAAAGGATGAACTGAAGGTTCGTCACTAGCTGACAAGTTCCACGTCATTCCGAAAAGGCCGTCCTAGCCATTGGGCTATACGGACAAGCCCACCGAGCCCATGCTTAATTATCGGAATACGTAAGTAGTATAAATAGCCTCAACTATTGACCGTTGAGGAAGATGATATCCTTGGGAGGAATTACTCCGAACCGAACGAGCACTCATATTATCATATTTATTTTATACTTCATACTTCATTCAAATTACTCATTTTCAAAAATCGGAGCTGGGTCACAGACTAAACACCCGAGACGAAGCTAACGTGTGTTACTTGTCTTATCACAGCTCAAGACTTAGCAGGAAGTAAGAAGTTCCTTAAGGTTCGAAGCACGTCACTAGATCCGAACATTCTTGAAGACCCGAACTTCTCCTCCATATACTGGGCACAAATTATTGCATCTACAACCTCTGTGTACATTATTATAAACTAGACGAAATCCCGCGCTTAGCGGCAAACATTTCTTTCTAGCCGATAATTAATGATTTGTGATATTGTGGTGAGTGTTTTGTGTAGCGCTTAAAATAGAACGTGAACCGATGAAAATACAATTGCAAGCTAGTTGTACTATACGATAATTAAAGTTCTGTACAAAATTCTTAACATCTATCAAACAACATATAAAATCATTTAATGAAATGAAAGTAAACATTACATCATTTATAGGATAAAAACTAACAACACACGCTACTTGTTGCTAAAACTAACAAGGATGGGATTAATGGTGACTAAAATTAAGCGTGAATATGATTAGCCCAAAATAAAATAAAATTGGCTAATTTTGGCTATTTTGTAAAAGATTCAAGCACATTTAATTTCATCTTTTTTTTAATGAGCAGATGAGATATCGAAAGTTAAATGTGCACTAACAGCACATATTTTCTCATAATTGTAAAACATTATAATTTTTTTTGAAGAAAACTTATAGATAATATATTTATATAGCGACATCGCTTTGTGTTAAAAAGTTTATGGGTTCTAAACGAAAAATAAAAAGTTTGAAGATTCGGGGATTAAACATAACGCTTTAAGGCCCGGTTCGACCCGGGTGGTTCAACCGTTGAACTGCTCTCGCCGAAAACAGGTCGATTTAAACCGAAATAATATGACATGTCGGGTCAAAACGGTCAAATTAAACAGGTCAACCCATTTGATTTGAAGCGCATCGTGTCAACCCGGTTTCAATATGTGTTAATAGTTTCAAATTTTTACTTTTACTTTTTGGTTTTTCCTTTATATATATTATAGTAGGTACCTGCTGCTATGGCATGAAGACTTCATGACTATTAACCTGAGAAATAGATCTCGATGAGACTGATTCACCAACATCGGTTTTAACGGGCCTCTAGTTCGCTTCCGATGGTCATTATTGGTTAGCTTAACCGATGGCGACACCGGTTTCCTGCTGAACCCGGTTGGTCCATCCGATTTTTAAAACTATACGCACTATCAACTCATACTTGTATGTTTTCGTGTTTTATTAATTTGTATAATGAATAATAACATGTACTTTTTATTTTAGGATGTTTTAAAATAACATTAATTAGTTTGTTTAATTATTTATATTTAAATTATGTTGTAGCTTGTTTAAATTGTACATCAGTGAAAATTTCATTGTACTTTTAATAAGGGATGTTTTAATTCCATTGCTTTTAATTGTAGATATGATTTTAATTCATTGTACAATGTGAATAAATTATTGTCTTTTTAAGTAATAGAGTGTTTTAATAAGAGTATTAATTACACAAATATATTTCTCTCTCATTTGACCATTAAACTTTTTCACTTTTCCACTTTTTCAATTTGACTGTTTTTCCATTTTATGTAACTTTTAATTGGTTGTACAATGTGAATAAATTATTGTACTTTTAAGTAATTGCTGTTTTAATAAGAGTATTAATTACACAAATATATTTCTCTCTCATTCGACCATTAAACTTTTTCACTTTTCCACTTTTGAATGCTTTTCAATTTATGTATATATATATATATATATATATATATATATATATATATATATATATATATATATATATATATATATATATATATATATATATATATATATATATATATATATATATATATATATATATATATATATAGGGTGAAGTTAAAAAGACAAATATCCGTAAAAGAATAAAAGATTTTTTTTCAAAAAGTTCACGAAAATTCCCAAAAATCCCACAAGACGGGTATGTTGGTGCATAAAACTTTGTGAAAACATTTTTATAATTTTGAGCTTTGACACGCTTTTTTAATGCACAAAACGAATTTTGATATGCGAAAAATTTTGATGCACAAAATTTTAACTTGTTTTAGTTTGATGCGCAATGTTATTTTCACGAAAAAGTCAAAAGAAGTCAAGTAAACCAATTTTGACGCACAAAAAAAAAGATTTAATGCTAGAAACGATATATTCATAATTATTTTTCTAAAAATATCCACTTTTAAAAAGTTTTTCACAACTTTTTCACGCACCATCATACCCGATCTTGTGGATTTTTTTAATTTTTTGAACTTTTTTTTCAAAAAAATCTTTTATCTTTTTACGGATATTTGTCTTTTATTTGATCTTTATCCTATATATATATATATATATATATATATATATATATATATATATATATATATATATATATATATATATATATATATATATATATATATATATATATATATATATATATATATATATATATATATATGATATATAATACGGGCTGTCTCACATCTGCCTTACATGCTAAACCATCAAAATTACGCTTTAACAAGAAAAACATCAAATCCACCTCATTCAGATCATACGTCCTTCACAATATTAATGCTTTTCTATCGATTTCATCACAACATCACTTAAGCTGAGCTTCGCTGACATAATGATTTTCTACATCATATTGTTTGGTAATTTCATTAACTAACAAATTAAATATATGATTCAACAACGATTTGATTTAATTCACCATTAAAACGTTTCACTATGATATATTAGTTACACTACTCAAATTTTGAAAAATATTAACCAAAATGACGTATTTTTAACGATTTTTATGCTTTCGCATGTAGTTTCAGATGTGATATATTCCAGATTCACTTTTCCCTATATATATATATATATATATATAAAAAAAAACTATTTCAATAAATTATACAATCATTTTCTTCCTTTAAGTACAAATTGCTCAATTCTTGTAAATTTTTCGGAAAATAGAAAAGCAAAACAAAGATACATCTTGAACATCAACCCGACCCGACCCTATATGCATTCTGACCCGTTAAAGAATATAAAAGAACGCGTAAGTGGGACGCCTAAAATAACTTTTTTTTTATAGTTCGAGTTTAAGTTTTGCAATTGACTTGTGCCAAAATATCTGGTAGCAGCCATTAATCATGGGTGTGTCAAAGGAGCAGGTTGAATCAGCACTTAGGGCTAAATTGTCTCCTTCCCACATTGTAAGTACACCATGTGCCTGCCTTGTTGTTGTATTGTATCTATATATTTACCAACATGTTTTTTTTTTTTTTTACAACTACAGTAGTGTATCTAATACCTGTTGGTTTATCTAAGATTTATAACTAAACTGCTTGTTCAAAACTATCTTTAAAAAGTGGATAGACAGTTCGAGTAAGCAATCCCAAACACCCCCTAACATGCTTGGGAAAGAGCCGTTGATGGTTTAGGGTCATAATTTTTAGATAAAGAAAATCCGGGAGGTTTTCCTTTCTTCTCTATTGTGATTTTCTTATAACTATTAGCGGCAAGGATTGTCGAAGAGGCTAAACAAACATCGTGGATACTCCCGAACCAAGTGGTTGTGGGTTCAAGTCACGTATGGGACAATTGTGTGACATAGCTGTAAATATTGTGAGATTGTTAGTTTGCCTTAAAAAAATAGTAGATACGCTCAAGTTCTATAGAAACAAATACATGTTTTACTTCATCAGGAATGGACTGCAAATTGCTCTTATATATGCTGCCTCCAAGAAATGCTCCTCTAGGTTATGACCATTGTAGATCACAAATGCCTCTAATTGCCTTGCCTGATTATCAAATCCTCTAAAAAGCTTAGATAACAGTTTTTTTAAACAAGCCCCCAGCTAAATTTGTGAATATCACATCTACACATATATATAACTAAATTCTATAGATCACGATTTTTTGTTTGACTGAACAATGCTGAAAAGTAGCAAAAATCCTTAAAAACCAATCAGAAAATATGATTTAAAATGCCTCTGTTGTTCATTGAAAATGCCGGGTTTCTTTTCTGCTAATTCTAGATTTAATCTTTATGTAGGGTATTTCTATAATATTGCATGATGAAAGTATATTTAATATTGGTTTCCTTATTATAATTCTATCTAATGTTTATATACGGATATTGTATTTTCAGGAAGTGATTGATACATCTGGAGGGTAAGTTCCTTATCAGAAACACCTAACCATTTGTCACTTGTTCAGTTTAGGTTGTTCATTAAAGATGTTTTCTTGTTGTTAGGTGTGGTGCAAGTTTCCAAGTTGAGATTGTTTCGGAACAATTTGAAGGTAAGAGATTGTTGGAAAGGCACCGAATGGTGAATGGAGCACTGGCTGAGGAGATGAAAGACATTCATGCTCTCTCCATTACTAAAGCTCAGACACCCGACCAGTGGAAGAAGCAACAAGAATCACAAACTTCTCAACCAGCTGCTGCTTAATCAATAGCGTTTCATTTACTAGTTACTACTATGACAAACAATAATCATCCGTATGGAACTGAATTCAGCATGTAATATGTTTTGCTTGAACCCTTGATGCTTAAGACTGGTTGTGTGCCTTCTTTGATGGTTTAAGTTAGGTAGATTATGTTGATTTGTTTATCTGCTAACCCTTTTTAGTACAATTGAACTCTTAACTTGATCACAGGTTCTATGTGTGTAAACCCGGTTGACATTTGGCTATTTTGTGTGTATGATGCTTATAATATTGTTGAGCTGCATGTTCGTACATGATAAAAGATTTTGTATTCGACATTGGGTCTCACAACATCTACTGAGTGCACAAAAGTCACGATAGGCTATATTCAGTGACGTTGAGCATTCTCGCTTGAAATCAAACCGTCCTTTTAATTTTAATAACGAAAGGTTTTATCTGTTTTTATAGCAGTTGATTTGGAACCGAACGCTTACCAAACTTGTTTAGATCGATCCATATTCTGTTGTTTAATTTAATTTTTTGTTAGTGTATCGCTTTAGGACATGATATAAGAACTTGTCACCGACACAAAAGCGAAACGATCGAGAGGCTAAAATACGATAAATTATTGGTTTGATGAAAAGTGAATTCTCTCCGTCTCCCAATAGAACGCCAACACATATGTTTAGCCATATTATTAGGATACGAAGCAGATCCAATCAACGCCGACACAAAATATAGCCAAACGTTATTCTTTTCTATGGTCAAGTCTCATCGAGTTTGCTTTTTGTTTGATTTGGTGTGTATTATAGCTAGGTGCATATTTGACATTTTAAAGGTAATTGCCATTTCTTGATTTTTAGTCATAATGAAATTAATATCACATAGTTGTTGCTTAATATGAAGAAATATGATATAATATTATTGTATTTTGTAACTAATACTCCATCACACTTAACCAAGACAATATATTCCAGTTTTTCCCCATTGGTATATGGCAAAACAAGCAACAAAGTAATATGTTTAATTAATATTCACTTTGTTCATAACCACAAGCCAGATGCAAACCACAATACTCTTGAAGGTGCACCATCGAGGCATCGACAAGCCAAATTTGTATGAAACTACCATATATACGAACATATGAAATATTTACAAAAACAACTCCGACATAACAAAACCAATATCATCATGATCAACTCGTATCATTATAATCACAGTCCGACTTAAAAACCAAACAAGAACTCCAAACTTTTCCATACATTTTCCGTCATCACTGTTCATTCTAGAACTTCCCGGATTGCCTTAACAGCTGTTTAATGTCGGTGTACACTTTGAGCTCATCTAATGCATCAGAAGTGGTCTTGACGCCAGAAACTCGAGAAGAATCCAGATTTGAAGAAGAACCTTCAGTAACAGGTGGAACTTGAATCTGTTTGGATGAATTTTCGGGCCTTGAGGGTTTGTTATACACGTTTTGTGATGGATTCAAGTCTTTTCTAAGAGGTGGTGCTTTCTTCAGCATCTGAACAAGAGCACCAACTGCAGCATCTTGTGATTTTCTTGGTGTAAATGGCCCCGAATGTTCGTGTGGTGTGCCTAGATTTCCTGATCGATCAGATGAACCAGGTCTGGGAGACACAGGGAGTCAAAATTACTAAACATGGCACACAATGTTATGCACAAATAAAAATGTTATGCACAAATAAAAGCAGACTTCTATGTGGCATGAACAGGTCTCAGTGTCTCACATCAAAATGAAACGTATTAGATTAACCATGAAAGCTGTACCAAGCTCGAACATAGATTCATAATATTTGATCATAGATATCAAGTAAACTGCTGACATATTAAGATGACAAACACTATCTAGGTGATCTATCTGTCAATTTACTGTTACTCTGAAGGATATTGACTCGAGGAAAGGCAGTTTCGACCTAACAACCCAATTACTTGAGAAAACCGTAGAACTTACAAAAATATACTGTAACTTAACAAGAGACAAGTCAAAAGTGAAAATGTATTCTTTACTGAGTTTCAAGCAGTTCTGTTCTGTCCTTAGCGTCATTACAATAAAGATAATCACTGATAACTGTTGTTTGTTATGATTATATCAGGCAAACATAAATATTCATCTGTATCATTTGCTCCTACTATCTTCAGTTAAGGTGATTACTGTTAGTTTGATATATCTAGGTTGTATTGCTCACATATCATAGATGACATTGAGTCAATGACTACTCTCAAGTTCTTCTTTGTAAGCTGTTGAGCACACTCTTGTCCTCCCTTGTTTCTTCTCAGTTTGCTACAATTTTTCAGCTCTCCCTCATCTTTCAACCTTAAGTGCCAGTGAGTAAGATAAAGTTTAACCCAGTACATATTATTTAACATTTTGCTTGAAAGACGCGAATGGGACTTTAACCTACTAGAACTATCAGATGGCTTTCCACGCTGGACCGCGGAAGACCTAATCTCTACAGGCTACAATATCTTCTTTACTAGCATGGGGTATTAGAGAAATTAATACAAATCATAGCTTAAGATAAAGAGCCATATAATTATAACTCTTTACTCATGTTTTGACGTTAAACGTCAAAATGAGATACAATAAAGCATGCAGCAGTGCCGTTGCATAAACAATCTCCAAGTGAACGCATGCAAAGAACAAATCATAAACGGGCGATATCATTAACTCTACTACTATGCCAAAAAATGAACTTAGGCTGCCATTTCCGAACACATATATGGATCGCTGACAAAGAAAATGCATAAACATAAACAATCATACGATGCTTCAGCATGACCAGAAGCAACCTGATTCAAAGTAGAGAAATACTGTTAATTTTAGTATGATGCTCACTATAGTGAAAACTAGTGAGCCCCCAATAACATGAGAAATGTATACCCGGGCATTCCTTGTATAAAAATAACACAAATAATTTAATGATGAATAAGTCTATTTCTCATCATCGATTATCAATTTATTCTACAGACTAGAGCACCTAGATAACCTTATTTCTTGCAACTTACTAAAATATAGCAAAATAAGGCCGGCAGCCATGGGCCTGGAATTAACCAGTGTTTCGGAACTTTACAGTTTAATTCTAATGGCTCTTAGACTCGATGTCTCTCATTTTTTATTCCATGCCCACACTTCTAGAAGTCGTTGACTATCCAAAGGCTAAAAGAAGAAAGTTATCTTTTTAACGAAAAAGGAAATGAAAATCAGAAATGATATTTAAAAACATATGAGATTTCAATACAAGGGAAAAAGTTACTTGAAGCATTTCTAAGGTCTAAAGTCTTAACTGCTGCTACTGATTAATAAATGATACTCGGAACTCACATGCTACCACAAAGAACTTCTCTGCAAGGAATAAAAGACGCTACCACAAAAAACTTTTAACGGAACCAACCAACAGTCATAGTCTCTTAAATATATGAGGAAAGCCGGCTAATGATAAATCACTGTGCATGGATGCAGGGAAACAATAATTAATCAAATAGCACTGCCAATCAAAAGATGAGAATACAACGGGTACCTCTCTAAGAAAATGGAATATGCCCCGCTAACACTCACACTCATGTCTATATGTAACCTAATCCAATTAGGGTATCAGCCTCTGATCCCATGTTTTCCCTTAAATTTTAGACATTTCACATGAAACCGAGATAGATAGCAAGAAAAGTTCACAAGACGACATATTCAGCATCATACAAGATAACAAGAAACAGGAATTACTGTTATGCTTACATACCTGCTACCAGGATCAATCATTTCATCCTCATCCACCACAAACGGCCCTGAAAAGTCAGAGTCATCATAACTATCTTCGAACGAAAGCCTACTAAAACTTCTGGAAGAAGATTTATGTGGGGAGCTGGTGGATAAAATCCTCACACCATATGGTCTTGCATTCTCTTCTTCCCGGAGGGATAACATCTATATAGAGAATAAATAACTTAATAAGCCATTTTGATGTATAATCCTTAATTTTAACAGCATATTACAAAAACTAAAGAACAAAATGAAGCTGATGGAAAAAAATTTCCCTCACTTCTAGCTAGCTCCTAAACATGTGGTACATACAATTCATTTATGTTGCCTTCGCTGAGCTTCTCTTTCAGCTCTGTTTATAAGGCTATAAAGTGAACCAAAAAAATCCCGACTGTAAAACAAGCAAAATAAATACTCCAAATGACGAGCAACTCTAAGTAGAACGTACAACTCACGACAAACACAAGCGGAAGTACTGATAACTTCATTATTTGTCATTATCTTAATCACTAGATACACCATTAATTATTGGATTTAATATTGAGATTCCTTATTTCGATTACCTCGCCCCTTATACAGGAGCAGCTCTGGCTGAATATTGTATGTACCTTGCACGGCACACTTCTGTTCTATAAATATCCTATAATGATCCTTGGACCCAAAATCCTAACAAACATAACGAGTAAAAAAAAAATTAAATAAAGTAACACAGTTGCATTTCAGACAGCATTCAGATCCTGCGGTATTATAATCATATCTCACTCATTTAAGCACCGTTTGCGGCGATTTAAAATCCTATAATAAGCAGACAAAATTACATAAGCACTGATATACAAAAGTACCTTGCCAGCATTTGTAGCACCCTGACTTGGTTTAATAGCTTTGAGAGGAGGCGAAAACGGCAAAGCCCTCTTGCTGGAAGATAAAGGCGCGTCCCCAAGCCTAGAAGTAGGTATATACATAGGAGCACTATCAGACCGTAACAAAGCCTTTAACATATCAGTTCCAATGGGTGGAGATGGTGACGGAGATGGTGAAAAATTAGGCGACGGCAAATACTCATCATAACCCATATCCTTGTTATGAACTTGGACTGGTTCTAATGAAGGGTATCGTGAACTTATGGGTGGGCGATGGCTACCAAATTTAGAGTACAAAGTTCGTGACTCAGAATATGTAGGCGATGGTGATGGTAATGCAGAAGGTGGTGACGCCCTACTAGTGTCGTAACTCCAACTATGTCGTCTTCCAAACGGAGACGACGATGGGGAATATTGTGGCATGGGAATTGAAGGTAGCCTCTTTAACGGATCCGCCAACGGACTACCCACATAATCCGGTATAAACTGCGGCGACATTGGTGTAGACGACTCCGAAGTGGTATCAGAAATCGAAGGAAGATACAATAACGAAATGTTAAGTTTACCACACGAAGTATCCACAGGAGTAAACATAAACGGCTGCATTTCCGCCTCGTCCCTACGAGCAAGCGGCTCAAGAATGGACGACACCCTATGAATCAAATTAAACGTCCGAATCTGCCCCGACGAGTTTATCTCACGGAAAATCTTATAAGCAGGTAAAAGCCTAACAGTAACATACAACGACCTCAAAAGCAAAATCGATTTCTTATACAACGAATGTGAACTCGTCCCACTAGATCTCTTACTCCCGGCCGACCCTTCCTTACACCCTTTCCTACTCTCATACTGCACAACCCATCTCTCGATAACCTTCTCACTACACCCAAACTCCTCACCATACGGAAACCTCCTTACTCGACCCACTAACATAACCCTCTGAACCATAACAACGTCCACAACCATAGGCTCTAAGTTACTCTGCCTCCAAAAATCAATGTTTTCTAACGCGGCAGGACAGTCCCTAAGAGCCAAATTAAACCATTTATCCCTAGGGCGCATACTGGAACTACTAGAACCCGAGGACGAAGGGGAGTTCATTAAAAGCATCTGTTCACCGCTATAATTACGAGACGAAACAAAGGGGCACCTAGATTCAAGTATTATATGCAAACTTTTGGCGAAAAATTCTGTTATAATTTGTTCCATTTTCGCGGGTTCGGAATGCGAATTAACCGCCATAACTACTAACAACCTTAAACAATAATCCCCAAATTCAGTTATAAATGAAAAGCATAAACTAATTATGAAACCCTAACCCTAGGTTAAAAAAGTAGTAAATTAGGGTTTTGTAACTGATAATTGAAGAGATGAAGTAGTTATATATACAGGTGAGATGATTGTGATGATGACGTGTCAGTTAGGGTTTCAAAAGGAGGATCTAATGAAGATGATGATGATGAAGATTCATCTGAAGAAGAAGAAGATGAAGACTCCATTGGAGTAGTAGAAGAAGAAGATTAAATTGGGCCCACAAGTTTTGTGTGTAAATATCATAGCAAATTGGGAACAACAACTATGTCTTATCTTTTTGTTTTTTTCTATTGTTTCAGATATTTTCAATTTGTTAAATTTTTAATTAGGGTTTAAGCTACTGAAAAGATTCGATGATAAGAGAACTTGAAATAAGAAAAATAAGAGGAATTTATAGTCAGATATTTTAAATAAGATGGAGATCTACTCCTTATGGTCACGATTACCATGAGTGAGGGGTGTTTGTCACGCTTAACCCCATTGTGGGTATGACTGGTAGGGCGTGAGCCAAGGGAAAAATGAGAAAGAAAGGAGGGCTTATCACTACTCGGGTTTTGTGCAAAGTCGAGATGTTTTGTTATTTATTTGATTTGTAAGTATGTGTAAGATATCACAAGTATGTTTGTATAAAAGTTTTATTTTAATGAAATGTAGAGAGGTGACCATTGGGGTGAAAAGTGAGAGTGAGTGAGGAGAGGTAAATGAAGAGAGAAAGATGATGTGGCGATAAGGTGGAAGGTGAAGTGGTGTAAAAATTCGGAGTAGCCTAAGGGGGGTTGCATTTATTTTGTAGGTATATCTAAAATGTATGTTTCTGGTTTGTTCTCATCCTTCCGATTTTAATTTTTCTTTTCATTCGATTTTAACTCCTCCAAAACTAAACGTTTAAAAGTAAACGGAAGTGATTTTTTTCTTGTTTAGATTTTCGAGGAGACACTTCTTTGGCTTGTACGCGCGAGAAATCCTTGTGATTATTTCTGACCATCTCTTTTATCACTCTCATGTATGTGCCTAGTAAGTTTAAACTATTAATCTTTTGTGATACTATGTACTTTTTTTTTAAATGTTTTAGTCAAAAAATATACTTAAATATTGCTCGCCTGGTACATGAACTTATTATTATTGCAATAATGTATCTATTTTATTACATATTAATAACGTTTTCAAATATTGTTATCATGGTATGTCAAATGGATATATTAGTACAAACTCAAAAGTTAGTATACCAGACGAGTAATATGTTAGGTACGCGCATCATAGTAAATTTTTGAAAAAAAAATTGCATGTTTAGAGCATAACTTTAAATATGTTAGTGATGTTACATTTGGGGTAATGTGGGAAGGGATCTGGTTTGAAGAGAAACAAAAATGATAAGAATGAGAAATATTTATAGTCACACATTTCAAATAAAAGAGAGAAGTTTGAGGGGAGATGCGTCAGTTTAAGGGGAGATGCGTCTACTTTTATAGGTGCATCTAAAATGTGTGGTTATGGTATCTTCTCATCTTTCTTATTTTAATTTCTTTCTCATTTGATCCTAAGTATGTTACATGTTACCAAAGTCGAGGTTTTAATTAGTTTGATACTTTGATTGATTGTGTCGGATGTTAGTAGTATTTATTTGGTTAAAATGCATGTAGGTGTTGATTTAGATATTGTATTAATTCTTTTGAGCTGGGACATCTATCATGGCAGGTTTAGATTTAGTGTTAAATCGACTAAGTTTATACATTTATGATGGTAAAATAAAATCTCAGTGTTAAATTTGCATGCACGGGCAACAAATAAGTCTTATACACTTGATCACTTTTCATTGGCCCATGAGGCCACGCGCTAGTACGATAGAGATCCTATATATGTATATGTAGTATACATATTATTACAATAAAGATTACGGAATTGGGTACTCGAAAAGTTACTAAGCTAGTTAACTAATCGAGGACTAACTAGAAATGAAATGACTTATGTCGTAAGTCATATGGGACGTCTAAATGGTTAAAAGAAATAAAAGAATGTCTTTTATTTAAACCATTTAAAAGGGGGACAAAACTATATGGAAAGTATTGAATTTTATTCAATATCTTTAACTATATAAGGAGAGGGTGTTTAGGCTTTTGACTAACACTTTTCCACAACCCTAAAAACGATTTTCTCCCCTCCCCTAGCCTCATTTCAGCCGTGAGTTCTAGGATTCGAACCCTAGATCTCTCGGTTCTTTTCTTGTTCTTGTATTATACTAGTTGTTGACTAGCATCAATATGCGTTGTGATATCGCCTTGCAAGCATGGATTTCGCCAAAGAGTTAGTGTATGTTTACTCTTAAAGGGCTGAGTTGGGTGGTTACATAATTGTTGGTGATTCACTTTAATTCATGGTGTGTATGATCTTGGTATCGTTGGAATGATCACATAAGTTAGGGCTTGGGGGATCAATCCATATACTATCCGAAATCAAGTAAGTGTTCATTTAATTTTATGTATTTGTTTATGCATATGTCATGAAATATGAAATATATATGTATGCTATATATTTGTTCATTTGATAATTAACATGTTTAAATCACATAAATTGGAATTTTTTCCGTGTTGATTTAGTATAATTAATTTGTGTTGCTTGGTTTGATTATGTTGTAATCGTTATGTTAATGTTGTTGACATAAAAAAATTAAATTGACCACCCATAGTGTTGAACTATCTAGTTTTAAATTTATAATACTAAATCCTTTAGACAATCACCAACACTCACATGCAGTGTACCCGTTCGTGTAGTATAGAGAGTCGGAAAGATAGGGTCATTGGCGAGAAGCGAGGTATCCTAAATATCTGACTCGTAGTTTTATTAGTTCCACTACGATTTAAATCCAGCGATTATGAATTTAGATTAATTACTAAAAACAGAAAAGTAAATTGGTGAAGAGAAGATCAAGAGATAAAATCATGCTTGCCTTAGTAATTTCCTACTTTCATCAATGACATAAATCTAATTGTAATGTTCATCTAGTGTGTTTCAGTGACTCTAAGGTAGAGTAGGTCAAGTACGGTCGCTTCCGCTCCTAACTTCTTCCTAAAAGATGGGCACGCCCATTCGGGAACTGCTACCCTAACTAATGATCCAAGTTAAGTACTATCAATTGTTCTATGTAACCTACGTTTTTGTGTGGGTGCCAAACCACTTAGTTTTTTTGACAAAGGAAAAAGCACTCGGTCAGGTCTAATAACGCAGTGTCGCTACTAAATCTTAAACCCTATTGTTTACCACTTTTAACCAGGTGGCGGCTCGGTCAAGTCATCGCCACCATTAAAGTTACTTTCCAAGGTAATTTAATGATTCATATAGGTATCTTTTGTCACACCCCCAAATTACATTTTGCGGTGGAATGGAATTCTGGGGGATAACGATCATAGCATCAAAGTTCTGATTATATCGAGCGACCTAAAGTGTCGTTTGAAAATATCGTTTGATTCAAAGAAATAATCGAGTTTACAAAACATAGGTCCCAATAGATTTCCAAGATACCAAAATAAGTTTGTTACAACCAAACGATAGTTAAGTGCATAAAATGTAGGTGAGACGCGTCACACCGCGACTATGATAAGTCCACATGCATGCCATGAAGTGAATGCCTTAGATACCGAGATAAAACATGCTAAAAGTGTCAACACAATGGTTGAGTGAGTTCATAGAGTTTGGTTAACAAGTAAAGCTTTTAAAGAGCGCTCATGCAACAAAGGCAAAGTTTTTGGTCATTTAGAATAGTCCACAAAGCAAAGGCATTGTAATCCACCCGCCCAAGTTCCGCCCATACAAAACTTGCAACTTTGTGTGTTCACAATCCACCGCCAAAAGTAGTATGTCTAGTTTATGTTCAAGCACGAGGTCAAATGAGTTCTCAAAGCAAAGGCATTGTAAATCCACTCAATTCCAAGTTCCGCCCATACAAAACTTGCAACCCGTGTGTTCACAACCCATTGCACAAAATATAGTGTGTCTAATAGTCCGAAGGTATGATGTCATAGTAGTTCACAATATAGCACCACGTGATATAATAATGTATGCCAAGCAAAGCTCCTAGAATAAATAATATCGTCCGTAACATAATGGACGAGAGGTTGGCGACCTCAATAGCGCTTATCCATACTACCTACTAATAGGGAGACTAACAATGCGAATGTACGAACAAGACATCATACAACTATTATATATAATTAAGAACACTCCGAACATGGGAGAATTTGCACCGTGCTCGATTGTGGGAGACTTTAGATTGAGAACGCCTCCGTAACATAGTGAGACGCTTACGCTGGACCGGGAGGCTTTAAGTTGAAAATGCTCCGTTCCTATAGGAGACATTCGCTCCGGACCGGGAGGCTTTATAGTGATGCTCGAACATGGGAGACTTTATAGTGATGCTCCGAACATGGGAGACTTTATAGTGATGCTCCGAACATGGGAGACTTTAGGTCAAGGTCATAACACGTCCGGTTTAATAAGTTCAAACAAGTCATAAGTTTGTATTTAAGATCAAGAGTTCCGTTCAAAAGTTCGTAATTAAGTTCAAAGATTTAAGTCGAGTTCAAAAGTTCAAAACAACAAAGAGCTTGAATAATATCAAAAGGTTCAAGATAGTCGAGCGTTCAAAATCACGTCAAACGGTTTTAAAATATATCAAAGGGTTCTTGTACAAGTTAAAAGAGTTTAACTATATGTCAAAGGTTCATATCAAGTCCAAAGTGTTCACTTATATGTTAAAGGGTCCGAATCAATTTAGAAGAGCTCAAATATACATGTCGAAGGGTTCAAAATCAAGGAAAGTGTTTCAACTAATAGCTTTAATAACATAGTGATCAATTTAGTTCGGGCATAATCTACTCACGCGCACATAGAGTGAAACAAAAGATATTTAAGTTCATATAAATGTAAAGTAAAAGCAAGTAGTTGAGCATGTATCTCCAAGAGTTTATAAAACAATTAAACGAGTAGAAGTGGGGCTACGAACTCACTGTTGCAATAGTTATGATGACAAAGTGGATACGTAAATGAGATAGCAGTCCTAACCGCGACCTATAATGAATGATATGCTCTAATATAAGTCATGAAACAATGTCGTGCATGCAAACTCATATGATATCCATACCACTTGTACATTTTGGAAAATAAAGTTTATCGTCGAAATATATGTTTATGACATATTGTCAAGTTACCAAATACTTTACAAGTACTTACGTCGAAATGATATCCTCGATAATCATTTAGTGATTTATTATGAAACTATAACTTTCGTCAGAAAATAATGTCATTTGACAATTTCATGAAAGTGACTAAACGCCCTTGAAAAGTTAGTCGTAAAATGGTGCACATCGAGTGTTAGGAAGCAAACTCAACGGTTTTGGGAAGCTTGTATCATTATCTCAAAGTTTTAGCATTTAAGTTTTCATCCTAGAGGTCTCAATCACGGAGAAAAATATAGATAAAGTATGGTACTTGTGTCCAAAATATTGTTTAAGGGTGGTTTTCGGCAAAGTTTAAGTAACCGTAATTTATTCATTACAACTCCGCTCGACGAACGGTTTGACATTTTGGAAAATATGCTAGGCGAACTTACTTTTACTAGAAGACGTCACGTTATAAAAAGTACTACATCCTTGTTAAAAACGACCCTCAACATGGTCACTTGTTGCGTAAGGTTTGTCTAATAGAAATATATTAGTTTTTCTTATATAATAAAGTTACTGAGAACTTTGTAAACGCGATGTATAATTTAATCGTTACAAGTCCGCTTTTCTCGCTTTTATATGTCCTTAGCTTCGTATCAAAGTATACTAATATATTTTTGATAAGTCGACACAATTTATAACGCTTAAACCTCATTTTGACTCGCAAAAGTGATAGTAACATCTTGAAATTTCGAAATTAATAGTTTTAGTAGCCTAACTTGAAAAATTCATAACTTCTTCGTTATAGCTCCGCTTTAATCCGTTCAAGCGGCCACGCTTTCGTTTTAAAGTGTATTTTCTAAATATCTAGGCCAAAAATTTTATCTACTGTCGAGATTTACTGATTTCAAAATAAGGATGACCCTTTGGAAAACTTGTCGAAATGAGTTTTCTGCTAAAACCTATTCTAACCAATTCAAAACAACTCCGTTTATTCAAATCCTACCATACACCTTATTAGGGTGTCATGGGTTCCTAGACATCACTAAGAGTGATTTATAACAAGAGTAATTATAGAATGACATATATATATATATATATATATATATATATATATATATATATATATATATATATATATATATATATATATATATATATATATATATATATATATATATCTCTTAAAAGCAATGAAAAGTGGTATAAAACATCATATGACTTGCATGTTTTCTCAAGTAAAATGAAATGACCATAAAAATAAATATGAAATATGATGATGAATATGGATGCTTACTAGTAAACTTGATGAGGTTTATGGACAATAGATATTTCCTAATCACCCAAGGTTTTATTTCAAAACCTAAACATAGATTACTAGTAATACTTGATCTTGAAAATATGATTTCTTGTTCTTGTTCTTCTTTAGGCCTAACTCAACAAAGAAGGAAAAGATAGAAAAATGGTTGGAAGTGAAAGGGTGGGGCGTTGGATTGAAATGAGACAAGAGAAGTCTCATTTGACTTCTTAACTTAGATATTTTAATTTATTTAAGATATTTTGTTATTAGGTGTAGAGTTAGCTAGAAATCGATTTTAATGGAACTAAATAAAATATATCGAAGTCGTAAAAATTATAAAAATACATTTCTTACAAGTATTGGGTGAAACAATAATTATCGAGTAGTATTTACGAAAACCGTCATAATTATATAAATATAACAATTTATATACAAAATAAATTTAAAACACCGTAAAAACTAATAATATTATTTTATAAACTTAATATGAGTATAAAAATATATTGGGATAATTTTGAAAGTAACGGATCAATTGTTCAAAATAATTAATTACGCGATAGCGTTTATTTAATATGAAAATTACGCGTTTAATGTAAATGCAAAATCATGCATGAACTAATATGATGATAATGATGCTAATGATATGTAGACTAAACCTAGTCTATATGAAATGTCCTTGATGATTGTTTATGAATTCACACTACACCCCAAGGTTACGCGAATTTAATACTCAGAAACCTAGTTTACAATATACGATGAAATAGTAAATGTGAGAAATGACCGAAATTGAGAATTGTGACATCTTTCAAGTGGTTATTGTATACTAAACAACTATAATCAATAGGTAGCCATGATATACTGATGAGGTGTAATTTCATACGCTTTTAAAAGGTCATTTAGCCTCTAAATTCGTACATATTTGACCATTTATTTCCCTAAATCGTTTCTACTTGATTTTTAAGTACTTGGGAAGCAAATGCTGTAAAAGGATGCATTTTGAGCTTGATTGAATGAGAAACGTAAAAAACGACAACACCCAGAAAAACCATCACAAAAGGAGGTGTGACGGTGTCACATATACAACGTGACGGCGTCACAGATACAACGTGACGCCGTCACTTGAAGATGTTGTGACCACTCAGACTCATGAGACGGCCTCAAGGTAACGGTGTCAAGACCAAGAATATGAAGGCTGACGGCGTCACAGTTCCTAAGTGACGCCGTCACAACTAAGTCGATGCAAGATTGAAACCCTGGATGACGATGGGCTGAAGGCGTCACAAATTACAAGTGACACTGTCGCGTTTGTAATCCTGTATATATATTTGCATTATTTTTACTAGAAGTGTGGAACTTTGTGTGCAACTTGTGGAGGACAAACCCTATACTTTCATCAGTTGTGTAGGCTATTTTGCTACCCATAACTTCATGTTTATTGAAAATAAGTTATTCAATTATTAATCATTATAATATGTCTATATGTTGTGTCATTATTTGTATTTCTTTTCTTCAATCTAACATGCTAGGCTAAATTATATTATGTTTGCTTATGATTTCATGAAACCTAGTTGTAATCTTTAATATTATTGCTTCTTGTTAGTGGTGTACGCGTTAGGAATTAGAAAACTAGTTGTATCCCATACCACAGTTAGACGTATAGCGAAACGTGATTAGAATTAGAGGATACCCTCACATTAATAAGTCGACTGGGTGGATTTTCTTCTTAAGTATTTATTGCGCATGGATTTACTATTAGGAGATAGCGTGTCTGCAGGTAACACTTGCATAGGTTTTCACGTAGATGACGGACTTGACCAACTCTCTGTTGAATTAGGGGAATACTTACACATTACACTAACGAGCGTGACAGGGCAATTGTTAGGAATTAGAAATTCCAGGTATTAAAGAGTCGGTCACCTCAAGTATATGTAATCGTTAGAAAGCTCGTAGTCG
Organism: Chrysanthemum lavandulifolium; assembly: GCA_022545495.1. Classification (NCBI taxonomy): domain Eukaryota; kingdom Viridiplantae; phylum Streptophyta; class Magnoliopsida; order Asterales; family Asteraceae; genus Chrysanthemum; species Chrysanthemum lavandulifolium. The sequence goes on along the minus strand of CM040245.1, from coordinate 151,437,726 downwards.
TAGTTCTTTTAAGTTAAGTAGTATTTAGTTAAGTAACACCGTGGAGGACTGACGGTCTTTACCCACCGTATGCACGATCCACAACCCGATGTGTGGCGATTTATGTAAGATATAAATACTCTACCTCCCAAGGTAGAGTTGGAGCTCATAATAATATCTTTCACTTTCTCTCACTAAGTTCCTAAACCTCTAACTTTCTCTCTCTAGAATTCCACTTATTCGCCACCTTGTTGTTATGGTTTGATGTGTATGTGAAAACTAATATCCTACAGCAATAAATTAAAGAATTCAACTAGAGAGTAAAGCATGATTAAATGAACACGTTTGTTTACCTATACGAGTTTTCACCAATTTACTTTTCTTGTTATTAGTTTACTTAGTCTTATTAGTTTTAAAAACCAAACTCTTCAAAACCCGATATTTTACTTGTTTTCCTATAAAATATAAAAGACCAAAAATAATCTTCCCTCAACCCTTAGACTTAACTCGACTTACACTTCGAGCCTACCTTACTATTCCCCTAGAGAACGATCAATTCTCCGTGTCTTACCTATACTATACTACAACGGTTAGATACCCTGCCTAGGAGGATTGTAAACTTATTGTGTTTACAATTATCCGCATCAAGTTTTTGGCACCGCTACCGGTGAATAGCCTAGGTTTCAATTTCTATTTCGTTTAGGTCTACTCACTAGATTCATATCAAGTAAGATTTTCTTTTTATTTTGTAGCTTTCTTTTAGTTTATCTTTTTCTTTGTTACTTTTGTTCGTAAAACTCTTTTCATTCATCACCATGGGAATGAATTTCCATTTGAATCATTGTGAAGATCGTTGTAAGCTCTTAGACGAGGTCTAATATTATATCTAGGAACACATAATAACGAAAGCGGAATATTCAATAAGAATTAACGTTATAATGAACAAGGTTTTTCATTATCATAAACTAACTAATAATAATAAAGATCAAAGACTTGATCTTTAACACTAACTAACTAAACCACTAAACCCTAGGCGTTTTCCCAAATCCCTACGCCTAGGTTCCCACACACACACCTTTAGACGCCTACATCTTGTACGTCCGTGTTAAAACTAATGACCCTATGTCTCTTTATATACTAGAGACATCTAGGGTTTACAAGAGAATCATAATATAATTAGGAAACAATACAATTAGGAAACTAAATATTCTTTTAAGCATATCTTCTAGAATCTTCCAAATCCTCCATCTTTTGTAGTTTCCTTCTTGTCACTTTTAGTCCTTCATGTTTCATTCTTCTTGTTTTGTATCATTAAATCTATAATAGACCCAACAATCTTACCCTATTTGATGATGACAAAACAAACACAATTCTTGTAACGAACTTCCCAGACGAGTAGCGAAGTTGAGATAATTAAATCTCACCATGAATGAAACAATCTTCCCCTTGACTTAAACATGTCACTCAAACATCTCTTCCCCTTTTTGTTATCAACAAATAGAGAACATATGAAAACTTGATCTTGACCACCACGAACCAATATCATACTTCCAATCTAAGACTTCCAATGCTTCAAATCACCCACCATTACGCACCATAGGAAAAATGGATCCAAAACAGTAGAAAACTTCAACTAGCAGTAGTAATAATGATCAACAATAGTAAAAATCAAATACGAGCCTTTTTGAATCCTTTTAAGAACATAAATTTCTTCCTGTGTGTGTGAATCAAACAACCATTCTCTGTGTGTGTCATCCAAAAATCCATAACCATTATCACGCCGACTTCCCTTAAATCCAAATCTCCTCGTAATAAACCATTATACCGCTAATCCAAATAAATTTCACCATGCAAAACCTTGAGCAAGATTTCTTTGTAAGAACAAGATTTGAATGAATACGAGAAGCAAGACTTTGAATGAGACTTGCAAGATTTCATAAGGAGACGAGCAATGATTTTGAAAAGGATCAAGACATGAGCAAGATTTGGACAAAAATCAAGATTTCATATATAATCTAAAGATTTAAAAATCACCAAGATTTCAAAAATTTCAACAAGATTTCGATAAATTCAATCGGTGAAGATTTTAACAAAATTCTTGAGCAAGACTTTAAAAATAATAGCGAAGAAGATTTTGAAACAAAGGAACAACAAGATTTTTAAACCAAGCAAGACTTTGAAAATACGCAGAAGATTTCTCAAAGAAGATTTCACATAAAAGCTCGATGGAAAATCCTTCGTGGAAAGTTAGATTGATATATAGAGAACATCCACCAAAAATTTCGTTACGATCCAACAGTTAACGAAAAGTTATGATCGCTTCAAAACGATGATGTTGTAACCTTACGGATTTTTCAAAGACAGACTTGATCGCTTATAACTTTTGATTGAGAGCTCGATTGACAATCCTTCGGTGAGATTAAAGATAGATATACCAAGAAGCTCCAGCTCAAATTTTAGCTCAATCCAACGGTTCAATAAAAGTTATGCCTTCGGAAAACAAGGTCTTTGCGTATATTACGAATTTTGACTTGAATTTTTCTTCTTTTTCATCATTCTTGACACATAAAACCTTGTAATCCTAGATATCACGAGCCCCGTGCTCGATACCAATTGAAGATCGTTGTAAGCTCTTAGACGAGGTCTAATATTATATCTAGGAACACATAATAACGAAAGCGGAATATTCAATAAGAATTAACGTTATAATGAACAAGGTTTTCATTATCATAAACTAACTAATAATAATAAAGATCAAAGACTTGATCTTTAACACTAACTAACTAAACCACTAAACCCTAGGCGTTTTCCCAAATCCCTACGCCTAGGTTCCCACACACACACACCTTTAGACGTCTACATCTTGTACGTCCGTGCTAAAACTAATGACCCTATGTCTCTTTATATACTAGAGATATCTAGGGTTTACAAGAGGAATCATAATATAATTAGGAAACAATACAATTAGGAAACTAAATATTCTTTTAAGCATATCTTCTAGAATCTTCCAAATCCTCCATCTTTTTGTAGTTTCCCTTCTTGTCACTTTTAGTCCTTCATGTTTCATTCTTCTTGTTTTGTATCATTAAATCTATAATAGACCCAACAATCATTAATAATAGAGGATCAATTGTATTACACGAATAAATTTTCTTCTTGTTGTTCCAATGAATTTTTAAGTGATCTTACAGATATCCAAGAGGAAATTAGGGTAAGGTTTGATGGGTTTGATGAATTCTAGGCATGTGTGACTTATATTGAATAATAATTATTAGGATCAATTCCTTTTAGTGAGACTCTGTGGATAAGTTTTGAGGAAAACCTCCTAAGAATAAGCCATAAGTTGAATGAAATGACAAGTTTTTTTACATCACTACCTGAGGAAACAAATGAGGAGGATTTAGCTGACTATATGCACCATGAACAGGATGACCTAGTTTTTAAGAACATGGACCTTGAATCGGACCAAGATTGTTACCTAGTTGCATGCTTGGGTTAAATTTCACCAAAACGTATGACATGCATGAGGAATCCTTTAGGCAAATGGAACATACTGATCAAGTTATTGAGAATGATTCTTATGAATCAGACCAATAATTTGAAATGGCTAGAGAAGGATTTGAGATAATTAGGTGCGTGTTTGGGTTAGGTTCTACCAGAACACATGAGAAGCATATAGGTGATCTAGATATAATGGAGAATGAGGTGAAAACTCCAAGCCCATAATTTCTACCATTATTTGAGGAATATACACCGCCCGTAACTTACCCGGAAGAAGTACAAGAGACTATAGGAACCCCGATGGAAGTAGAACCTTTGGAAAAAACACAACTAGAGGATATAGGTTTGAATACTTATATTCATAACCTTTCTCTTAGTTCTAGGGAATTTCCTAGTTTTGATGAGCCGGAGCTTCAACCAAAACTGGTTAGCAAATTTTCCTTCCATAGATGTGAATCTAGGAATTGAAATAGGCCCCGATCCACCCATCAAACCATATAGTCCGGGTAGTTTTAGGATGAAGTTAGTAGACTCTAAACCATGTGGAGTGGAAGCTAATATAGGAATGAAACATAACCTTACATACTCACATCACCCATTTATGCACACTCATAAGATTCATTATGGGTTTAAATCGGGTTTATTAGGTCAGAGTAAATCCATAACTAGGAGTTTCTCGGAATTGGAGATGATAGAAGAAGATTCTTTTCTAGGAGAAGGATTTGATTTTCCCACTACACCAATATAATTAGGTAAGGTTATAATGAAGGAAGCACATGCTTTTGAGCATAAATTCAACCACCACTATTGCCTCAAGTGGTATACTACCATCGAAATGGTGCGTATCGCTACTATCACCCACACTTAATCCTAAGTGTAGGGAAAACCTCCCATTTATCCGTTAAATAAGGGTAGAGTCAGGCTCGTGAGTCGAACAAAAATAAGCGCTTCGTGGGAGGCGACCCATGTTTATTTGTTTGATGTTTTTCATTTAGTTTTGTTTGTGTCATATATGATTTCTTATAATTGTTTAATTTTTCATGTTTTTCGAATAATTTGTGAAAATGCTTTATTTTATTTTTAACCTCGTTTTAATTTCATACAAAAGTATTTTACAAAAAGATAAGTGTCGGGAAATTCTTATTTAGTTTTAAAGAATGAAATTCGGACATGAAAAAGTTTACAATTTATAATTAGCATATATACTATCGTATTTGTGTTTTTGTTTGAGTCAAATGTTTGTATCGAGTCGAGATAAATATTTTACACAAAATTCACAGGTTTTAAAAGTTAGATTTTTCCAGGAAACAAAACGAAAAAAAACCTGTCAGGAAACCTTGACGGTGTCACCATCACAAAGTGACAGAGTCAGGTATCGTAGCACTTATTTTTTTCAGATTTTTTTATATTGGAATTTAATTTTTGAAAATTTATAGAATTTTTAAATTTCCAGATTCGTGTAAAAGATTTATTTTGCAACCATTATGTTAGTGCAAATATTACGATATTTAAATCTCGTTTGTTTCTATTGATGACAACCATGTAACTTGTAATATATAACGTAAAATGTACAAGTTACTCGTAATCATATTTTGTCTCAACAAACATTCAATACCTCTCGATGTCTCAAGTCCTTGTATGCTACAACACAGGTTCGTACATGTTTGTTATGTGGCATTATGATCAAACCCCTTAACTGTGACAACTCGCAATTTCAGGTCATTTCTCAAGTTTCACTATTTCATCATTTATCGTGAAAGCGGGTTTACGAGTTTCAAATTCGCAGAACCTTAATGGTTTAGCTACTAATTCATGATCATATCATCAAGGACATTTCATATAGACTAGGTTTAGTCTACATTTCATTGGCATCATTATCATCATAGTAATTCATGCATGGTTTTGCATTTCACATTAAACGCGTAATTTTCATATTAAATAAACGCTATCGCGTAATTAATTATTTTAGACATTTGATCCGTTACTTCCAAAAATTATCTCGATATATTTTTATACTCATATTAAGTTTATAAAAATTATATTATTAGTTAACCCGATGTTTTAACTTTATTTTGTATATAAATTGTTATAAATATATATTTACGACGGTTTTCGTAAATTCAACTCGATAATTATTTATTCACTCAATACTTGCGAGAAATGTATTTTAATAATTTTTATGACTATTTCAATAACATTTTCTAAGTTTACACTTTTTATTTTTCAAGTTTTATATAAACACTATTATTACGCTGCTCTAATATTTACACGCATGCAATACTTAACCAATACCCGCACCACCTTTATCAAATCCCTAAAATACTTATACATTATCAAAGTTACTTATTTTTACTTCCATTTAAATGTAAAAGCTGTCAACAACCCTTTTATTTATAAAATATATCTCATCATATATTATTGTACCTAAAGTCTTATAAAATCTAACTAATACCAAGTCTTCACATTCTTTTGCTTCTCCTCTATTTCACGCCACCATCAACATCACGATCCCTCCTCACCTCCTCACCATACTTCCATTAAATTACTTGTCTTTTGGTCTCTTGATATTTTTCTTCCAAGAGTTTATATTTCCTTTCTATATATATCTAGTACTTTTCCTTCTTTACTTCTTATTTTTACAACAAACTCACAAACTCTCTTTTGTTCTCTCCTAAACCACGACAAAACACGAATCAAAAGGTGTACAAGTTGGGTCTTTAGCTTATTTGGTAGCTTCTTGAATTGCTTATTTGGTAAAGGGTACTAAGACTTGGGTTTTGGAAGCATACTGGGTTTATACTAGAGTTCTCTTGTGTTCTTGGGTTCACAAATCATCCACATCTTCTAGTAAGCATTTCATATTCATCATCATCTTTCATATTCATGTTGTGTTCATTTTATCATGTTTGAGTAAAGCATGCTATTTATATGGATGTTTATACCACTTAATTTGTTTTAAGCACTATAAGTTTATATAAGTTATCCTATAATTAATCCTTGTAATATATCACTCTTGGTGATGTCTAGGAACCCATGACACCCTAAGAAGGTGTATGGTAGGATTAGAATAGCCGGAGTTGTTTTGAATTGGTTAGAATAGGTTTGGCGCGAGAAAACTCATTTCGACAAGTTTATAAAAGGGTCCGATCTTATTTTGAAAATCGAAATCTCGACAAGAGATAAAAATTTTGGCCTAGATAATTAGAAAATATACTTTAAAACGAAACCGTGGCCGCTTGAACGGATTAAAACGAGCTATAACGAAGAAGATATGAATTTTTCAAGATTGACTGACGAAAGTAATTGTTTGTGAAATTCAGCATACAATCTCGACTTTTTACGAGACAAAAATGAGTCTTAAGCGTTATAAAAAGTCTCGACTTATCAAAAATATATTAGTATATATTATCACGATTCCGAGGATATATAAAACGTAGAAAACGGACTTGTAACGATTAAACTACACGCGATTTAACAAAGTTGCCGTAACTTTATTATATAAGCAACATTAATATATTTTCTATTAAACATAAACTACGGCAACGAGGGACCATGTTGAGGGTCGTTTTTAACAAGGATGTAATACTTTTCATAAAATGATGTCTTCTAGTAAAAGTAAGTTCGCCTAGCCTATTTTCCAAAATGTCCGACCGTTCGTCAAGCGGAGTTGTAACGAATAAAATTCGGTTACTTAAACTTTGCCGAAAACCACCCTTAAACTATATTTTGGACACAAGTACCATACTTAACCTATATTTTTCTCCGTGATCGAGACCTCTAGGATGAAAACTTAAATGCTAAAACTTTGAGATATTGATACAAGCTTCCCAAAACCGTTGAGTTCGTTTCCTAACACTCGACGTGCACCATTTTACGACTAGCTTTTAGAGGCCGTTTTGTCACTTTCATGAAAATTTCAACGACATTATTTTACGACGAAAAGTTATAATTTCATAATAAATCATTAAGAAACTATTGTAGGATGTCATTTTGGCGTAAATACTTGCAAAGTAATTTAAGATTGGTCAAGACGTCAAAAGAGTATTTTTCGATGAAGAGTATTATTTTCAAAAATTCACAAGTGGTATAGATATCATACGAATTGCATGCATAACATTACATCATGACTTATTGTATATCATATCATCCATAATAGGTCGCGTTAGAAGTTGCGCCTCATTTCGAGGTATCCACTTTTGCCATCACATTATTGTCCAAGTGAGTTCATAGCCCCACTTTTATTGCTTAATTGTTTTACAAACTCTTGGGGAGATACATGCTATATTTTAATCGAACACAAATGCTTTGAATTGTATGCTATATCTAAATGTTTTATTGTCACTAAGTAATCAATTGCCATGTTTGAAGTCCCTACATCATGCACCATTAGTCACTTGCGGTGGAGCGAATATTGTGAATAGGCCTATTGAATTAACACCCGTTCTTATTGACCCACTTAGGGAAATCGAACGCACTATATTTGAATCATTAAGGTAAATTGGCAAGTTTACCTACTAGGGTCTGCGATGAAACGATTTTACCAATTTCTATTGGTACGAGGTTTACGCTTTGGTTGTCATGAACTTAGTGAAATAAATGTCGCTTTGTTTTCAACGATGAGTGTGAAACAACGTAACTCACACTACGAATATTGTGTTCAAACGAATTAATTAAACCTATGGATTTCACTCAACCTTTGTGTTGACTGTTTTAAGCATGTTTTATCACAGGTATCTAAGGCATTCACTTCATGGCATGCATGTGGGCATATCATAGAGTCGCGGTGACGACGCGTCTCACATGGGATTTATACACTTTAAAAACATCGTTTGACTTGTAACAAACTTATTTCCGCATGTTGATTTTCATTTGGGACCTATACTTTGTAAACTCGATTATTTTATTAAATCAAACGATGTATTTTCCAAACGACACTTTAGGTCGCTCAATATAACTCGTGATTGTGATGCTATGACACCAATCCCGTAATTCCATTCCACGCAAAATGTAATTTGGGGTGTGACATTAACAAAGCATTTAGAATGTTTAAAATACTTTTAGAGCATTTAAGTATTCTATAGGTTTATCAGTATATTTCGAACCTCACTTTACATTTTGCATTCACAAGTATTTTATATAATTACATATGTTGTAAAATGTCTAACAAATATATACTTTTATTTGTACAAGTAAACTAATTATAATTCTCATACAAGCACTACAGTTTACTTACACTTGACAAAATACATTTTATTTTGACAAACACTCAACTAGATATTTTATTTTACAAAAGGTTACTTATATTTTTTTATATACGAGTAACTTACCTTTTTAAGTAAGTAAATACATTTGTTTAAATGTATTTTTCATAAAATGAAAGACACTCTTTTATTACCTCATGCATAGTGTCACACAATCCATCAAATTTCTGCAAATATCCTTTAGAAAGATCTTGTGTTGATTTGGAAAGATTGTGTGTAAAATCCAAGAAAATATGTCAGGCCCCAAGGAACCCTTTTTTTGGTTCCGTGGGATACGTGGGTCACTGACCTTGTTTGCCTATAAATAGAAGTCCATTGTTCACACATTAACTCACCATTTGAACATACATTCTCTCTATCATTTTGCATATATTTAGATCAGTAGATAACAATTTAGTAGCATACATTAATCACCCTCACAATCACATGATCATAATGCTACTAACATTCATCTTTGTTGTAAGCATACTTTACATCCTGTTCCATTAAAGAAAGCTTGGAGATATTGTCATCCTCATTCACCAAAGCATATCAACATACGAAGATTCAAGAGCACTTGTTATCCTCATTGATTGAAGACTTCTTATTTAAGAAGATCATTTAGATTAAGCATTTATGCCCATTAGTCATTTATGTCTTGGATCATCACTGTACATTTGTAACACTCATTCTATTTCACAACTAGATTAGATGGTTTATGTGTTTGTGCCATAAAACACAAGGTTTTTTTATGTTGGGCCATAAAACATAACGAGAGTGGTTGTACCCTTGTAAAAGAACTCGACATCTAACTTAGTGTCAGAAATATTGTATAGGTGACGTCAGGTTGGTTCTGCCTCGAACTAGAACTCGGTATTTAGCTTTATACCGAAAAAAGTGTAAGCGACGTTTGTAAGGTTTTCTCCACCGAGAAGGGAGCTTGTTGATTTAGTGAAGTAACTCTCGAGTTGGGTACTCGGGGAGTGGAGTAGGGCGGAGAGGAATTATGTGACCGAACCACTATTGTAACACCCCAACCCGACAAGGGTAGAAGTGTCACATTCTGGTGTCATATCAGAACATACAAATAAAATTTTGCAAACGGAAGCCTTATAAAAATAAATTATCAAGTCATATAAACGGATGACTTACAAAGAAAATACAAAATCCAATATGTCCAAAATGAAAAGAAATCTAAAAACAATAGCTCTTCAAATCAGTCCAAAATAATAAGGTAACTAGGGTCGGTCCACTCAATAATCCAACTCTCAGCCCATCAAAGCCCATTTTCCAACCTAAGACCTGCCGCAGGAAAAGAAATGCGGTTGAGCTTAAAAAGCCCAGTGAATAGATATAACAAAACGAAAGCTAAACAAAATCAGAAATATAAAATGAGACAAAGAAGCTGATAACAAGGTCACAATGAAATGAGAACAATGAGTCAATGAGGAACCTGTAGAATACAATAATAACAGATATCCAGAAGGAACATATAACAGAGGAGGACAAAGCACATAACACATTGATGACATATACATAAGCACATCCAAATAACCAGGCATACAATAAATCAGGAAATCAGAGTACATATAAGCCGAACGGAAGTCCAAAAGCTAGCGGAAGCAACTAACTAGAAAGTGAGCATGGCAATCACACAACAAGTAACCCACAATTAATAACGTCACAAGTATCACAACAGCAGAAATACTATCAGTAGTAAAACACGGTAGCCACACGTATCAAGTATGAATTCAACATGAATCGCTATAATTGAATGAATTAAGGACATAGCAGGCAATTAAACAAGTTAACAAGCCGCACCGCATAAGTTGAACCATTTACCCAATCAAACAAGAGCATAAATGTAAATGTAAACATGGCGGATCAACAATAAGCGATAAGGATACTAACGGATAGTCATAGTCCACGAGATTAATGAACGAAGTTTACATGATAAACAACAAAACAATCGATTACACACTAGCATGGTCACCAGACAAAACAAAGGGATCACATAACAGTAAGATAACACATAGTCAGATGACGACAGGTAAATCATATAATCGCATGTTAATCATATCGTAACAGGGTAAATGATAGTCACATAAAACATGGATATCATAATCAAATTCAATAATCATATAATAACCCGATACGTGAATGGAATAATAGTCTGAAGTAGCGAAATAAGCGTATGACAGATCAATGCAATGGAATATATATCATGGTAGTAGAGTGAATCACATAAGGGTACTGAGTAATGGACAATTAACACAGATATGGTGCGTTGGGGAATACAGAATGTACAACATAGGTATATCAAAAGTGTAAGGGTTGTCAGAAATCTATCCCAGCCAACAAGACAACACAAGAATATCGATAGTGGCAATAGCAGCCCGGATCCAATAGTAGCCATCGATTCGGAGGGTGACCTCGGAATACCAAACCAATAGGAGGAGACCTCGGAACCAATGGAGTAGCTAGCTCCCGGCGTGAGGGGTGTATTGCACACGCGCCACATCACCGTAACAAATCAATCAATATCAATAACGAGACAATACAAATCTAGGATGCATCTATACGCCCTAGAACAATAGTGGCCATACAATATATCCAAGCACGATAATCAATACAAGATGGGACGATGTGGAACATCACTCATTCACACCGAGTCACGCCATTGGTGCATCAATGACACGGACATGGAACCCCCATGCCTAGTTAATGGCTCGGGTATCAAACTGACAGGTCAATACAAAAGGTCCAAAGTGTAGCAATATATAAGTCTTCATAATCAGAGGTCCAATATCAGTGGTTCACAATCCAAAGGTTCATGGCAACAGTTCAATGTCAAAGTCCAATATCAAAGGTTCAGTAATAGGGGTTCAATAATAGATGTTCAATAACAGAGGGGTCAATAGCAATTGTTCAATATCAAAGGTTTATAGCATAAGTTCATAATCAGAAGGTCCATATCAAAGGTTCAATATCAGAGGGTCCATAGCAAAGGTTCAATATCAGAGGGTCCATAGCAAAGGTTCAATATCAGAGGGTCAATAGCAAAGGAATCATAGCAATGAAATATCATAAGCGAAACAAAGTCGAAGGACCAGAAAGTCATGAGAAACCCCTACTGAAAAGGGATAAAATATATGTACCTCAATCGAAGCACAAAATAGGAAAGTAAGGTCACACTATGAGTTAATCTCGCCGCCCGGAACCTATATGAATTAGATACTGGTTATTAAGATCGGGTTACTCATTTTTTACGGCTTTCCATTTTTAGCAGTTTTCTACTTTTAGTAACTTTCCATTTTAGGTAACTTTCTATTTTAGGCAGGTTTCCATAATTAACAGGTTTCCATATTAAACAACTTTCCAAAAATAGCAGGTTTCTATAATTAGTAACTTTCCAATAATAGCAGGTTTCCGTAATTTGTAGATTTGGTCATAAATGATATAATCAAGGTCAAATTAGGTTAAAATAGTGAAAACAAGTGTTATCATACTTTAAGGGTCATTTATGCCAAGTTACGCAAGTTTAGGGTCTAAATTGTAAATGTTACAAAGTGTAGGGTCTTAAGTGTAAATATATCATGTTTACCCATTTACTCATTTAGCCCTTTTAGTTAACATATTAACATGTTAATCCATCAAGTTTCATAATGTATAAAACAACCCTTGTATTTTATCAAACCAACATATATAATAAGCCCTAAGTTTTAGAATATGGTTATCGTACATATTTAGGCCATTTAAACTCTTTAATCATATGATTATATGACTACTTGTGTGATGCTATGTGATGAGTGTGTAAATACTCATCATTTTTAATCAATCTGAATCAAGAAACACTTAAAAATGCTCAAATGCATCAAAATCTTGAAAATATTCCAAAATTGCATTTTATATGTTTCAAATGCAAAATGTTTAAAATCGATGAAAAATGAGCAAAGTTTGCATAATTGGCGCTTCAGTCCCAAGTTTTAAAATTGTCGAAATAGTCCCGAGCCCTAATTTCAAAGAAAAATCACCAAAGGTCCTTTTAAATCATAACTTGTCAAAATTAGTCCTTTGGTGAAAATGTCAAAAGTTTTGAGAAATTACAAAATTGGTCCTTCAAGTTTGAAAATTGGCAAAAATGGTCCTTGGAAAATTGGAAAATGTCAAGTTTGGTCCTTGTACTTTTGGAGATTGTCACTTTTAGCCCTTGGAACAACTTTGCATAATTGACAGGATTGGTCCTTGTATATTTCAGAATTTACATATTGGTCCTTGTTATTTAAGCCTAAACCCATTGGACCCTTGTATAAACCTAATGTGACCCCTGCCAAACCCCTTGGACCCTTACCAATTTGGACCCCCCTTTAATAATTAAACCCCGGTCAAACCCTTTGGTCAAACCACCCTTTTGCCCGCCTTTTTCACTGTCTTCCCACTCCACCTCTGCAACACTCTTCCTCCCATAATTCCAACTCAACCCCCACTCAACTTGTTCCCTCCACTTCAACAAACCTCCAAGATACATTAATTGCATCCCCTCCCCAAACACTCAATCTCACCAGCTGATAAAACCATTCTCCCGCCAAAATGCAATCAAAGGCTGAGATCAACTTGAGTCATCCAATGGCCATGAAAGGAGGTGGGATTAGCTCAGAAAGAGGAGAGAAGGAGAGTTGGGTATAAAAGGAAGCAGGAGAAGCAATAAAAAACAAGTAGTTAGTTTAATAGTTTTCCTTTAAGTCGTTTTTCAAATAAATGTCTTAGTTTAATTCACAATGTTGTAATTTCAGTTTCTATGTATCACTTTTAAGCTAAAACATCTTTGTAATGTGTTTTGAATATCAATCCAAGTCTTTATCTAAGTTCCAAGTTTCATGCTTCTTTATTGCAGTTTTCGGTTTCAAATTCTTATGAACAAGTTCTTAGAAGTTTATTTTTAAGCTCAATCAAGCTTATGTAAGCTTATCATAGCTGTGAGAAAGTTAACAACTCATTTTCAAACAATTTGGGTCCTTGGTCAACGAAAGTCAAACAGTGAGGCATATTTGGTTAAGCAGGCATGGAAGCTGATAATGGTTGATGCAGATCTGGATTTGGGTTGGTATTGAGTTGTTTATTGGTTTAGAATAGATAAGTGGGTCCTTTGTTCTTTGGCAATCCACTGTGGATAGGACCATATGTAAGTGCATTTTCAAGCATATTGCATAACTGCTCTTTTAGTCTAGACTAGTTTTATTTGTTAATTAAGTTGTATTTAGGATAGATAGACTCGGTTTGATCAATAGCTAGAGCTAGTTTAATAGTTTGTTAGTTTTAAATTGCATATCGGTGTTTAAAGTCAGTGTTTGGATTTCTTTGTCAAAACCGTGCTGAGAGCTTGTTCATTGGTTAGAACACGTTGGTTCATGCTTGTGTAGTTCATTTTGAACTCTTATTAGTCATTAAAGTGTGCTGCTACTCTCAAAAGTCAAAATTCCATTTTATGCTCAATAATCATTTCATCGTTATGGATTTATAAGTCCAAATCTTTCATTCGGTGTAGAATCGCTTAAGCTAGCTTATTTCAGTTTCATTTCATCTTAAAACATCATTTTCGGTTCAAAAATCAAGATCAAAACTCATTAAAGTCAACCTTTCAATTCATTGCAAAAGTCAAAACATGAAAAATCTGGTTTGAGCTCAACCGAGTTGAATTTTCTTGACTCATTTCGAACCAATCTAAGTGAAATTGTGGGTTTAAAACTTGAGAGGTCTATTTTCTCATCATCATTTTGTATAATTTTGTCAAATTTTTATAACCTCTAAAATTGTTTGTTCAAAATGGACAAATGCCCACAGATCGACTCGCTTGATCTCGAGTCTCAAGACAGGATTGCGCACCTGCACGAGCTTATTAGAGTCTGGTCTAGGTTTAGTTTTTGGTCTATTGGTTCTTGGCCAGGTCTAGTTTAAGTTCATTCTCTTGTTTTGAGTCTCACTATCTAGTGCTTATTCTTAATCTCCTAGTAGCCCCAGAAACTCGCTTTTAGCTCGTTAGCCAAATCATCCAAATCTTGGTATTTAGCAATTCAATGGTTAAGAGCAGTTTAGATAAGTTGTTTTAAGTGTTTTCAAAGATATTACGCCTTCGTGTTGGATTGGTTCTCTTTGGTCCTTTTAGCTTAACTCGAGTGCTTATTATTAAGCACATTGTACCTGACCTCAAATTCCTTCACATAAGCACCTGTTTTCCATTTTCCTAGATTCCAAATAATATTTTAGACTTTTATTGAATTTTTCAGATTTTTCCAAGTCGGTTTGCTATTTTTCTTAATTTAAAAGCAGTTTTAAGCATTTTAATTAGCTTTTAATACAATTAATTAAGAAAAGTTTCAAAAATAAGTTTTCATTTTTCTTAAGTTAAGATAAATATAAAAAGCCAAAAAAATATTTTTCCAGATTTTCTTAGTTAAATTTGTATTTTTAAGTAATTTATATAGTTTTAAATAGTTTTTAATTCATAGAAAATAGAAAAATAATCAGAAAAATACAAAAATAGTTTTGAAAATTCTCTTTTGTTATTTTAGATTTTTCCAAGTCAAAATTTTATTTTTCTAGTTTTATTTTATATTTTCTTGTATTTTAGGCTAATATTAAATAGTTAAAAATAGTTTTTAATTAATAATAATTAATTAAATAGTTATAAAATAATTTTCTTTTTCTAATAATTTTCTTTTATCATTAGGTTTGTAAAAATATCATTTTCATATTTTTAGGATTTATATTGTTTAAATTTTACATTTTCTCTTGTGCGTCATGTAGTTTTTAAATTCGCTTTATAAAACATAAAATCAAAACATCATTTTGCAAATAGTGATAGCATTTATTTAATATTTTTATCTTTTTAATTTCCTTTAATTTGCATTTAAGCCTATGTAATTTGTTTGTTTTTCTTTAGTTATAATAATCACAAATCCTTTTTCTGTTCAAATTTCTCGATCACTATACGTTTGGTGATCCATTGCATAGCTCATTGGGACATAACGACCCGGGAAACACTATACTCCCCGATCTTCATTGCATTGGTGTCTCGAGCTGTTTTAAGTTTCTTACATTGGCCATTCACAAGTGGTCACTTGCGTGAGAAAACTTGACGGTTTCAGACCGATCAAATTTTAGCGCACGCCGGGAGTCAGTCTTGATTATCTTCCGTCTAGCGATTAGTGATTTGGATATTCACTCATTGTTCATACCATCCGTATGTATTTACATTTTCTTATAAAATCAAAACCCAAAAGATTTTCATTCTTTGTTTTTGCAAAATGTTTATCCAAAACCCAAAACATTCATCTTTACCCTCTTACCCTTTTTGATTCTTTATCCTTTACCCTCTATCCATTTGATTCTAACTTCTTCTATTCTCATGGAATCTCTCGAGGATCTAATTAAGGGACGAAGTTGAAAACTTCGACTTTATCACAAATGTCAAGAATTCGTGTTGTTCGTGATGATCCATTAATTTCGTAAGGAAATGGAACGAGAAACCGGGGTGACAAGGACTGTACTTCCATCCGACAATGGAGGTGCTAACACGTCCAACCTCACGGTTATCCAAAGATCTAACCCTCGATTGCTCCTAAGCCGTCTAAAATTGATCCTAAACTTTCACGATTTACGGTTAAAAGCAATCATGCGAAATTTAGACCGGTGACTAGCAAGAATGACTTGCCTAAACTTCACGCTTCTCAAGAACCGTAACCGAGACCATAACGGAAGTGGTGGAAATTGCTAGCCTCGAGCACACCACTTGTCCCACCTCCGGATTTTTCAAAATGCTCTTCGAGTCTTAATAGTCATTCGGATCACCATGTTGGTTTTGTTGATTCTTTGAATAAACCGATTCCTTCTCATAACTCTCAAATGCAATCGCTTATTCCTTGTGTCGGTTGTGGTGAGCCTCTTTTGGTTCACCCTGTTGTTGGTGTCGTGTGTACAATGTGGTAATGATATTCGTAACAGGAGTTGTTTGTTTTGTGGTTCGAGGAATTCATTTGATTATGATCCTAATCCGAACTCATTTAACGACCCTCAAACTTTTCCAATTACCCACCACACCGACTTATCTTCATATAATCAACATACCGCTGTGAATTTTGTGGAGGTCCTCACCTAGAATTTGATTGTCAATCGGGAAACACGTTTGTCTATGAACAGCTTTTCCGGTGATGCTCGAACTTTGGTTATAACCAAAATCCATATGATTCACCATCCCGACTCAACAGTTTCTTGTTGTGAGTCTGTGGAGGTCCCCATTTCACCTCGATTGTCAAATAGGGAACCCAATTCCTTGTAACAATCATGACTCTCACATGTTTGACAATTTCCAACCTCCACAAAGACTATACTGGTTCAAACTCCACCGAGTTGTTGTCTCAAGAAATCTCCCATGATTTTGAAACCGCAATGAAAACACTTGATGATATGATTCAAAACTTTAAGAATCAAGTGAGTGGTGAAAAGACCATGGAGAATTGCTGGTCAAGAACGAGAAGAACGAGAGGCCCGCAAATCTAGGGAAGAATTATTAGTCCTAGAGCAAGCGACTCTAAGGCGTTCCCAATTTCTTAAGGCAGCTATGTATGATGATGACGAGGAGAGTATTTTTAAGGATATTATTTCTCAACTCCTCGGTCGGTTGATATCCCAGCCAGCTGAGATTCCATCTCAAACAATCGCTATCACACCCGAAGCTCCCACTCACTCTCTCGAGCATGGGGGACGAGCATCTTGACACTGCTCACTAAAAGGAATCGGACGAATTCATAAATTCTAGTGTTGAGAACCTTGTCCCAATCCTAAGAGAGTCACAGGAATTCTTGATCATGTGTGTGATATCCCTCCTCCTCTTGTCTTCAAAATGATCATGTTGAGATGTTCTCCGATTCTAATGATGACGATTCGTTATCTTGTGGAGACATCGTTTATGTGAAGATTTACCTTCGAGCTTGTTAGCTTAGAAGAAGAGAATGATGAAGTTACCGACATCGAAATCAAAGATGAAGCTCTTCGTCTTACATTATTGAATGTCGGTCTTCTCATTTCTAAAATCGAGGCTTTCAAAGAGAAACCAATTTCATCTCCTATCCCCATTAAGGGTAGTGACATTCTTCCGATGATTCTAATCCGAAATGAAAGCCTTCTGTTTTGATAATATGGGAGAGAAGATTAGTGGCGCATACCACTTTTCATTCTCATAATTCTCTCCCGATTATGAATCATTTACATTGGAGGAGTTCACGGTGAACCCACTCATATCAATTCGAATATGATTCATTCACCTTCATGGAGTTCTCGGATGAACTCACTCATATCATATCTCCGCGGAGTATGATAATTTCTACTTTGATCTAGACACTCCCATAATATGTCTTGATCAAGCAAGCTTAACTGATGAGATTCATGAAACTATGAATTCTCCTATCGAGGATGAAGAGTTAGTCATGATTTCTATCATGATTTTCTTTCTTTTCTTCATATATTCTCGTCACTTCTCCTGTTCTTCACTCCTTCGGAATGAAGACATTATCTTGATCCCGGCATTTCCATGTACCATTATCTTGAACCGGGAATATATCTCATCGGTGTGGAACCTTCACGCTTCAAATGTTTGTCCAAACATCTTGAATGAAAGTCCGATGGAGATTGTTTCTTCCACTTTGCTTCCCATGAACAAATGGATACGGGTCGAGTCAAGCTAGCGACTCGGTAATCAAAACATAGCATGCCATATGGGTTTTCACCCATATTTCGACTTCTTTCTATCTTTCTACCACCCCAGCGTGTGGGGGGGTTGCCCACATGTTGTGCATATTTCAAAAAAAAAAAAAAAAATCCTTTCTAAATAATGGCCGTAGTATTTCCCTTTCACGTTCTTTGTTTCGCATAACTGCCGGTACTTTGAATATTGAGGGCAATATTCATTTCTAAGTGTGGGGGAATTCTCACGAATTTTATCATGTAATTATACCGCCCAATTCCCGTTTTTGGCCAAATTTTTTTTGAGTAAGTGTTTTCACTTACTCAATTGGTTATCGATCCGCTTTGTCTAATAAACAAAAGGATTGGCTAATCCAGAGCAAACGGCTCTTGGTAAAGATATCTCAAATCCATGACGGCTTGCAATTTGCCCAAAATTGTATGGTATTCACCACCATATCCTTAAAAGTGAAGAGTTGGCTAGCCCGTAAGTTTATGGCTTGTGGTAAAGGCGTGGAAAAACCATAATTGGTAATCACTCACCAAAGATAATATTGATAATTTATCTAAGAGTTGGCTAGTCCGAAGCAAACGGCTTCGGTAAAGACAAATCAAATCCGTTGAAAGTCGGTGGTTTGCTCAAAATCACATGGTTATCGATGTACCATGGTTCTTACTTGAACTGAAACATTTGGCTACTCCGTAGTAATGGCTTTTGGTAAAGAGATTCAACCATTAAGTTTTTCTCAAAAGATTGCTAGGGACTAGCAATAGTTTAGTGGGGATTGATGAGTGTGTAAATACTCATCATTTTTAGTCAACTGAATCTGAAAACACTTAAAAATGCTCGAAATGCATCAAAATAAAAATATTCCAAAATTGCATTTTATATGTTTCAAATGCAAAATGTTTAAAATCGATGAAAATGAGCAAAGTTTTCATAATTGGCGCTTTCACCCCCAAGTTTTTAAAATTGTCGAAATAGTCCCTGAGCCCTAATTTCAAAAGAAAAATCACCAAAGGTCCTTTTTAAATCATAACTTGTCAAAATTAGTCCTTTGGTGAAAAATGTCAAAAGTTTTGAGAAATTACAAAATTGGTCCTTCAAGTTTGAAAATTGGCAAAAATGGTCCTTGGAAAATTGGAAAATGTCAAGTTTGGTCCTTGTACTTTTGGAGATTGTCACTTTTAGCCCTTGGAACAACTTTGCATAATTGACAGGATTGGTCCTTGTATATTTCAGAATTTACATATTGGTCCTTGTTATTTAAGCCTAAACCCATTGGACCTTTGTCTAAACCTAATGTGACCCTGCCCAAACCCTTGGACCCTTACCAATTTGGACCCCTTTAATAATTAAACCTGGTCAAACCCTTTGGTCAAACCACCCTTTTGCCCGCCTTTTCACTGCTCTTCCCACTCCACCTCTCTGCAACACTCTTCCTCCCATAATTCCAACTCAACCCCACTCAACTTGTTCCTCCACTTCAACAAACCTCCAAGATACATTAATTGCATCCCTCCCCAAACACTCAATCTCACCACCGATAAAACCATTCTCCGCCAAAATGCAATCAAAGGTCGAGATCAACTTGAGTCATCCAATGGCCATGAAAGGAGGTGGGATTAGCTCGAGAAAGAGGAGAAGGAGAGTTGGGTATAAAAGGAAGCGGGAGAAGCAAGAAAAACAAGTAGTTAGTTTAATAGTTTTCCTTTAAGTCGTTTTCAAATAAATGTCTTAGTTTAATTCACAATGTTGTAATTTCAGTTTCTATGTATCACTTTTAAGCTAAAACATCTTTGTAATGTGTTTTGAATATCAATCCAAGTCTTTTATCTAAGTTCCAAGTTTCATGCTTCTCATTGCGTTTTCAGTTTCAAATTCTTATGAACAAGTTCTTAAAGTTTATTTTAAGCTCAATCAAGCTTATGTAAGCTTATCATAGTCGTGAGAAAGTTAACAACTCATTTTCAAACAATTTGGGTCCTTGGTCAACGAAAGTCAAGCAGTGAGGCATATTTGGTTAAGCGAGCATGGAAGGCGATAATGGTTGATGCAGATCCGGATTTGGGTTGGTATTGAGTTGTTTATTGGTTTAGAATAGATAAGTGGGTCCTTTGTTCTTTGGCAATCCAACGTGGATAGGACCATATGTAAGTGCATTTTCAAGCATATTGCATAACTGTTCTTTTATTCTAGATTAGTTTTATTTGTTAATTAAGTTGTATTTAGGATAGATAGACTCGTTTGATCAATAGCTAGAGCTAGTTTAATAGTTTGTTAGTTTTAAATTGCATATCGTTGTTTAAAGTCGTGTTTGGATTTGTTGTCAAAAGCGTGCTAGAGGCTTGTTCATTGGTTAGAACTCGTTGGTTCATGCTTGTGTAGTTCATTTTGAACTCTTATCATCATTAAAGTGTGCTGCAACTCTCAAAAGTCAAAATTCCATTTTATGCTCAATAATCACATCGTTATGGATTTATAAGTCCAAATCTTTCATTCGGTGTAGAATCGGTTAAGCTAGCTTATTTCGGTTTCATTTCATCTTAAAACATCATTTTCAGTTCAAAATCAAGATCAAAACTCATTAAAGTCAACCTTTCAATTACATTGCAAAAGTAAAAACATGAAAAATGCGGTTTGAGCCCAACTGAGTTGAATTTTCTTGGACTCATTTCGAACCAATCTAAGTGAAATTGTGGGTTTAAAACTTGATGAGGTCTATTTTCTCATCATCATTTTTGTATAATTTTGTCAAATTTTATAACCTCTAAAATTGTTTGTTCAAAATGGTACAAATGCCTGCAGCATTGACTCGCTTGATCTTGAGTCTCACAGAGGATTATCAAACCTCTGCATGAGCTTATTAGAGTCGGTCTAGGTTTAGTTTTTGGTCTATTGGTTCTTGGCCAGGTCTAGTTTAAGTTCATTCTCTTGTTTTTGAGTCTCAGCTTATCTAGTGCTTATTCTTAATCTCCTAAGTAGCCCCTAGAAACTGCTTTTAGCTCATTAGCCAAATCATCCAAATCTTGGTATTTAGCAATTCAATGGTTAAGAGCAGTTGAGATAAGTTGTTTTTAAGTGTTTTCAGCATATTACAGCTTCTGTGTTGGATTGGTTCTCTTTTGGTCCTTTTAGCTTAACTTGAGTGCTTATTATTAAGCACATTGTACTGCAGCCTCAAATTCCTTCACATAAGCACCTGTTTTTCCATTTTTCCTAGATTCCAAATAATATTTTAGACTTTTATTGAATTTTTCAAATTTTTCCAAGTCAGTTTGCTATTTTTCTTAATTTAAAACAGTTTTTAAGCATTTTTAATTAGCTTTTAATACAATTAATTAAGAAAAGTTTCAAAAAAATAAGTTTTCATTTTTCTTAAGTTAAGATAAATATAAAAAGCCAAAAAAATATTTTTCCAGATATTTCTTAGTTAAATTTGTATTTTTAAGTAATTTATATAGTTTTAAATAGTTTTTAATTCATAGAAAATAGAAAAATAATCAGAAAAATACAAAAATAGTTTTGAAAATTCTCTTTGTTATTTTAGATTTTCCAAGTCAAAATTTTATTTTCTAGTTTTATTTTATATTTTCTTGTATTTTAGGCTAATATTAAATAGTTAAAAATAGTTTTAATTAATAATAATTAATTAAATAGTTATAAAAATAATTTTCTTTTCTAATAATTTTCTTTATCATTAGGTTTGTAAAATATCATTTCATATTTTTAGGATTTATATTGTTTAAATTTTACATTTTCTCTTGACGTCGTAGTTTTTAAATTCGCTTTATAAAAACATAAAATCAAAAACATCATTTTGCAAATAGTGATAGCATTTATTTAATATTTTTATCTTTTAATTTTCTTTGATTTGCATTTAAGCCTCTGTAATTTGTTTGTTTTTTCTTTAGTTATAATAATCACAAATCCTTTTTCTGCTCAAATTTCTCGATCACTATACGTTTGGTGATCCATTGCATAGCTCATTGGGACATAACGACCCTGGGAAACACTATACTCCCCTCGATCTTCATTGCATTGGTGTCTCGAGCTGTTTTAAGTTTCTTACAGTTGGGCATTCATGTGGTCACCATGAGAAAACTTAGCGGTTTTGCACCGATCACTATGTTTAGTCGTGACATCCCTCCCCTTCACTTAATGATATACGCCCCATATTCAACCAAATAAGACCCTTAACATCCTTGTTATCGATTAATTTTATAAGATACGAACGTGCATAACATAAGACTCATTTAACTTGTTATCAAATTCATATATGTCGCATACCAAGGGATCCAAAACAGATTCGTGTACACAGTTTCAAAGCCTTATATCATTCGATTTATGCAAGGTGAAAATCATGATTTCATGTAGCCTTATTACTTGTTTTAAAATAGCCTTAATATAGATTATTTACATGATCTCGTCCTATCATTTAGGTGATGTTGTATTGCGTATAAAAGACATGCACAAGGGGACCAAACCCCACGACCCAAATCAGATAACCAGGAAGAGAAAACGAGACGATGATATGTTACCTTGTAGTGTGTAAATGAGGAAGAGAACAAGATTCAACAAAGAAATCCCAAGACCCTATTCTACCCAGCATCCCCACGACCAGATTTACAACCAAAGCAACCCCCTTTCTTGCCCTAGCAACCCACGACCTGAAGTACCACCCCCACGTCCAAGCAACCTTGATTACAACCCTTGAATCGCGATGCCTAGACACCTTGTTGCTTGTTTGCAGCCGAATGGATGGAGAGGGTTTTCTTCCTCTCTTTTTTTCTTTTTGCCGTCACCTCCTTGGTAGGGAATTAAGGTAATCTTTTTTTGTGTGATTTGAATGTGGAAATAGGTACGTAATTAAATGAGATTAAAGTGGGAATTAAAGGGGAGATATGGGCGTGTATTTACTAAAATTGAGGGGGGGGGGCGTGATTTGAGGAGACCAAATCAAGTATTTATTAGTTACCAATTTTACTTTGTTACATTTACTTAAATTATTTAGCACATCAATATAATTTAGACCAAATGACAATATAATGTGTGATATGAATATAACTTGTAAACATAAGTGTAATTCATTAACGTATTCAACGATATTGACGTGTTTACGAGTTTTCGTAATTATTAAATCTTGAGGGGCAAAATGGTCATTTAACACGTTCACGATTTTTAGGGTTTTACAACTATAAATCATCGTGTTCGGTTTGCACTTTATTTTACTTACTGCTTTGCTTTTATACTTGCACTATATTATTTCTTACGTTGTGACTTGATGGTTATGCTGTGTGACAACTTGTTTTACTGTATGCTTATATTAGTCATAGACTATAATTAGCATTCTTCATATTACAACAAGCTTGATCGGATATTTGATACAACAAGTAATAAGATTTTAAAACGGTAACGTATTCACCCCCCTCTACG
This sequence comes from Chrysanthemum lavandulifolium, assembly GCA_022545495.1. Classification (NCBI taxonomy): domain Eukaryota; kingdom Viridiplantae; phylum Streptophyta; class Magnoliopsida; order Asterales; family Asteraceae; genus Chrysanthemum; species Chrysanthemum lavandulifolium. Next base: position 151,413,831 of record CM040245.1, on the reverse strand, counting down.
TTTTCACAATTGGTATTAGAGCCTCGTGGCTCTTATTTTCAAAACAAATGGTTTTTAAAATGGAATACGATCCATGTATCAAATTACCATTGAAGCGGAATATAATATGAAAAATGTTTCGCTAATTATACTTAGAAATTTTGTTGTTAAATGTAACTTTGTATACAAGCTTGAAGGTTTCCTTGAAAAATAAAAGAAAAAGTTTCTTAAAAGAATTTGTAAGTATCAAGTTATGTGCTCAGAGCAAATTTATGAAAAATACGGTTTTGAAAGGATCGTTTGGGATAACTATAAATTTAGTTGAAAAATCACCTCCATAAATGTTTAGATAAGTCACATAAGTAGAAATGTTGTTAAATATGTGTATTATATGTTTACTATCTAATCTAGTAAGTCCTACATATTTTCTTTATGTCAAAATACGAGGTGAAGTGAATTTGTTACAGAGATTGGCGGAACCCTTTTTTACAAAGGGCAAAACTCTGAAATTGGTTCTTTGAAATCCGTTTGTATAATATGCAGTTTTTGGCAACTTAAAAAATTTATAACTAATTAACTGTAAGTCCGTCGGAGTCGTGCCACCTATCATTTTAAACATAATTGAGTCTACTTTCTTGTAAAAATACTCTTATGGTCTAAATCTAATTTAAAGTGAGTATAATAAACCAAATATTACAGTGTGTCCAATATATTAAGTTTCGTTTTGACACAGAAACTCAAACTTTTGAGCTAGGCAATTTACGTTGGTATTCCTTGAACATTAATATAATTTCTTATGAAACTAAAGAATTTGGTGATATTTATAAAGGAAACTAATCAAGCTTGGTATACATCGTCATATTTAAATGCAAAGTGATGAAAAGTATCTTTCTTTTTATGCTATGCTAAATGACTACTGGTTTTGGTTTATGTTGGTTGCATATATGTTGCTTACTTATTGCAAATTGTTGTTTACACTTTTGTTGTTTGTGTAACATAAGTATAAATCTTGCCATGTTATTTATTCGCTTGTTTGTCGATTTCTTGTTTATGCATAATAGGACATTATCTAGATTTTGTGCACTAAGTTGAGGAAATTGTTTGTGCATTTCTTACAGGCTTAGATCACTCTCTTCGCATATGTTATATTAAAATCATGCATAACTCACTTAGGAATGAGTACTAAGTAAACTAGTCAAGTACTTTGAAAAATATTGTTTTGCACTATCTCCCGCATATAAGTTCAAGTGTTAAAATATGTCACTACTTTCAATGATAGTTTAAAACATTTAGTATCTTTGAAAAAGGTGTTTGGTACAATAACTAACAATGAGGTATGAACTATTATGTGCTTTTTGGGATGATAATTTTGCTACTAATTTATCATGTGAATTAATGGTTTATCTTGCAGGTAGATAACATCGTTATGTTATCAATTTTCATTTTTCACGTTTTGTTGAAATTTCTATAGTTTGCCTGTAGATTATCTATGCATTTGTGAATATATGTTATAAAGCCTCATTCTCACTCACAAACAATTATTTCACTCCTTATAGCTCATTCCACGGGATTAGAATAGTTCAAGATAGGTTATATCTCTCCTTGGTAAAAACCTCAGTAAGCCACGGATTGGATGGAGCCAAATTTTTGGGTCCGCCCCTTTAAATTTTTGGTTCTGCCAGTCTGTTATGTTAAACACACATTTCTCGCTCAAAACCCGCACTCTAATTACCCATTTCTTATCATTTATATTCTTTTCACTTATATTTGAACATATTAGGATCACTTAACTTCATTTGCACCAATGGGATAAGAATTTATCATCAAAATTTGAAAATTCACAAAAACCACCCAAGGTACCTTTCTCTATAAAGGAAGGAACCCTAAAGTTAGTTCCTTGCAATCCGTGGACCATTGTTTACAAAGATGTCGTAATCATTACACACATTAACTGCATTTTTCCATCCTTTACTCATCCTTCACCCATTAGCTTACACTTGTTTTGTGACTTGACAACTTCCAAACAAATCCGAACTCATTATTTGCAAAGATTACACAGAATATCAAAATCACAAGTCTAACTCATGACTGTAGATATTGTCTTGTATCTACATATGTTGCCTCACTTTGTTAACATGAAAATAATGTGTCATCCTTCAAGATGATAAGGATTTACATCAAGTCATAACTCACACTTAGGTTGATGATCTATTATCAAGTTTTGCCATCCTTGAGTGCGATCCAATCTCAACAAAGTAGGATTGAGAACTTAAGTATTTCGTCTGAAATATTCAAGCATATTTGACCTACGATTGTAGTCATTAAAAGTCATATCCAAGACAAAACACCTACTGTGGCACTTATCCTAACACTCTCCAAATCAAGAGGAATAAGCAAATGTCAATACGTCTTCATCTTTGAACATTTACCACTTAAGTTCACATGTTCTTTCACTATCATCCCATCACATTCACCTCTATGATATATCTCAGCCCCTAAGTGTAACAATTCACATCTTCGAGTTACTATTCATATTCAAATTTTTACTATTCATCACCAAATTTTTTTATTTATCATGACAAGAGAGTTGATACTCATCGAGTCATCCTAACGACGTACATTGAATCCATTTAGAACCGATTTCACAAAACCGTTGGTTTAAACATCATTCAAGAATCCCGATATGTCCATACAATGTTACAAACAATAGAAATATGTGTTTCTCACATCATATGACAATTCTACAAGTTTTGGAATTTTACGTTTTCCAGTTTTGCGTTTTACGCAATTTACGTGTTTTAAACCTACGTTTCCAGCTTTAACAGCGTTTACGCAATCCATTAAACTTATCACTCAATTTATTTATTAATATGGATTATAATGATAAGTTTAATCATTTCTACAAATTTCGTATTTTTACGATACCTGATTTTACGTTTCATGACTTTACGATTTACTGTTAGCAGTTACCGGGACTAAACGACCTCCGTAAAACAAGATAATACCAAAAATAAGTACCTAGTCACCCTAACCATCATATTAACGTGTATAGGGGTGATTCACCATGCCATGTTCCTAAGAGATAAGTCTTGATCCTTTAGAAATGATACAAGTGTTAAGTCTTACAAGTTAAGCTTCTAAAAATATCATAAAGTCTTCATTTTGCACCTCCTTTGACTAATAGTCCTATATATACTTCATTATATGACTAAGAAACTCTTCATCACCATAACTGAACACAATAAAACCCTAGCACCATGATCCTTTGATCTTCAAACTACAAGTATTACATCAAAGTTAAAGGCCTAGTTAAGCTCTACATGAATCTAGTGTTGTTTTGGTGATTCTATGATTGAATTAAGAGATACTCAAGGTATATAGGGCTGAATTAAAAGTATTCATGGGTGATTATCAAAATTTTATAAGCTTGGATTGAAGATTGAAGAAATGATTAAAGTCTAGCAGGGTGTTGTTAAAGCTTTAGGTTTAGTATCCTAGTTCTTGTTCTTATTATCTATTTCAACACTAATCCTTGTAAGAAAGCTCTTACTCATGTTTAATTCTATGTTTTCATAATTACTCCATGCTATATACGGTCATTATATTGAATTCATGATGTACAAACCCTTAAAACAAGTTGAAAAAGCTTATATGTTAAATTATGTAAGTGAGCAAGTAAACTAGTGTCTTATGCTATAAAAAACGACCAAAATAAAATAGTCATGACCTTGGATAGATAATATACTATTAAAGAGGATCTTATAATAAAAACGTAGCAATTTGAATCACCCAAAACGGACACACGAGTCAAAAGATATGATCAAAAAAATTAGCGAAACTGAAAAACCGAATTTGCCAAATTACTTACTGCTCAGATTTTGAATTTTTTTTAGGCCCTTCTGGTCCGATTCATCAAAAAGTTAAAATACAAAGTTGTCCGAAACGATGTTTTACGTCCACCGCGAGGAAACTCGGCCTAAAAATGCATAACGAAGGCTATTTTCTTTAAAAATCTTAACAACCCTATGTATAGCCAAATGACTATACACTTTGTCACGGTTGAAGTATAACCAAATGGCCTAAATGCCTTAGGCCGATAGCACAGCCACAACTAAGGCCAAGGCTGAGTACTCAAGGCCATGGTATCCGATACCAAAGGCACGACTAAGGCCTCGAGGCTTTCTAAGCCGAGACCATTAGCCAAGGCCTTAGCCTTAGCAAAACAACACAAACACCAAAACAATTTGGATCTACTCCATCGATAAACCATAAAATTTTACAAATAACAATCTTCATTCAAAATAAACTTTCCTAAGTTTATTCGACCTTCGGAATTGTAACTTCTGTAAAATGACGAGAACTTGTAAAACCATTTAAGTTACTTGTATAACCAAAGGACCAAACTACTTTTGTTAAACATCTAAATCAACTCAAACTCGCCTACGGAACATGACCAAACTTATTTTGTAAATTATGTAACCACTTAAACTATATGTCATATAATCAAACAATCAAAACATATATTTTTCATATCGAGTACTTCAAAAGTAGGGAGCTCCATGTGAGGGGTTTCATTTGGGTAAACGGATCGACGAGTTGCTGGATTTATAAATTAAAGTGTCCTATCTCCTTGAACGTTTACTAAATAACCTCTGAATTATGATGGCCCGAACGGTAGTACGAGTTATATAAACTACAAATGTTTCATAAACCATTTCTATAAAAACGACATACACAAACTACCATATAATGCATCATGATCAATATAAGTGACATATATAGACTCGTTTATGCTTTCGCATTATTATTATATAAACTAAGACACGAAACCATATTATAGGTTGCTCGTAGAGGTTTTTACGACTCGACCACCACTTTCACTACTCACTAAATATCATCTAACTCACGATGAGTTTCATAGCCTCTAATTTTATACATTTTGAATTACTTTTGGGGGAGATACATGCTCAACTATTTTCATTTACTTTCACAAGTACTCTAAACTTTTACTGATTATCGTGAGTCATAGCCCCATTTTTTATCGTATAACTGTTTTGTAAACTCTTTGGGGGAGATACATGCTCAAATATTTTAATTCAATTTCGATTACTTGTAAACTATATGTTGTATCTGAACTAAATGTTTATTCATGCTAAATAACATTATTGCCATATTTAAAGTTTCTATATCATGAACCATTAAGCACTATGAGTAGTGAACACGCATACTATGGTTAGATCTGTTGTGATTAGTGTAACCATTAAGTTGACTCAGTTAGAACAAACAAACGCAATAAATACTATGTACAACAACAAATTACCTACTAGGCTATGATTGCGACTACTATGCCAATTTCTATTTGCTCGAGGTTATAGATTAACCAGAACGATGCAACGATTATGCCAATTTCTATTGGTACAAGGTTAAAGATTAACCATTATGCCAATTTCTATTGGTACGAGGTTAAAGGTTAACTAGAACGATTGGTGGCCCCATACCGGGTAGATTTTCGATAAACTATGATATCGACATCTACAAGAATGGGATGAGACAAACGAATTGTGGCCCCTACCGGGTAGATTTTCGATAAACTACGATATCGACATCTACTAAAATGTGATGAGACGACTATGGGTATATAATAACGTAACCCAAGATTCAAATTGATACAATGACGATTCAACGGACTTGATCCAAATACGATTTTATGTACTTGGTACAAACTATGTGATCTAATGGACTTGGTGTAAATCTCGAAACTAATAGAATTGGTATAATAACAAACCAACGGACTTGGTACAATTGTGAACAAACCAGAACCCGTAAACTCGTAACACCTTAGGCAAATCCCACATAGGCTGTGGCTTGGAGAGATGATGGGTTCATAAGATAATATTCACCTTATAATGACACAACGCGTTTTGTGGTGTACTGCGGGTGGAGTTCTTAGGAACTGGCATCTAAGTGTGCTCATGTGAGAGTAGTATTGGCTTGGGTGACCTGTCGGGAAGTCTTCACTTGAGGGCTAGAAAAGCAAAGCCGTGAGCCTACGGGCAAAGCGGACAATATTGTTGTCTATAAAGCGGGGTGTTACAGGCGGTATTAGAGCGATAAAGGAAGCAAAGTCAAGGTTCCTTGGGTCGGGAAGTTGCTGGACTAGCTCGAGGAGCTCTGCATGAGTTGGATTAAGATCCAATGCGCTCATGAGATCCCCAAGCTCTGTAGTGGGGATCATTCCATTTGCACGTGTGTCAAATAAGTTTGCTTTGAGCTCTGATAGCCTGACGTAGGTGTCGATTGGTCCAGCCATACGGTTAGCCGCCATGGTTGCAATTTGCAAATGTTGTTGGTGTAGGGTTTTTGTGGGGCTTTTATTTGTTTGATTGATATGTGTAATAATATAAAGGGGAAAACTTTTTTCTTTTTTCTTAACTAATTTTTACAAACAAAAAAACACATCGTGTATTTTTATTTTATTATTATTATTTTTTTATGAACATCACTTTTTTTTATTATTATTATTATTATTACTATTATTATTGTTATTATTATTTTTTTTAGAACGGTAATTTAATACAACCTACACCACCTATCTTACACATTCTATCTCACATGTCTTCAACGAGACTAGAACCCACAACCTCTAGGTTGATGGGACACTCACATACCGCTTGGCCAGGAGGCCTTTGAAATTGTAAATGTAAGTAAATGTTTTACATATCACATACCGCTAGGCCAAGAGGCCTTTGAAATTGTAAACGTAAGTACATTTTTTACATAAGATCTTCAACAGATAGTCCAACTTTAGCGCTCCATGCTACTTGTACCAACTCTCAGTCTCTATGTCTTTATTACCCTGCATGGAAACAAAATTCGGTGCTAGTAACTTAGGGCAACGAAAATACTATATCTACGTGTTATTGTATTTATGTGCAATAGTCATATACTCGAAGGTTTTATAAACTACATTTACTATTTACATATACTTGTCACGATTATTTTTACAAGGTTTCCACAATTATTTCCACAAACTCTATGAACTCACCAACCTTTGTGTTGATACTTTAGCATGTTTATCTCAGGTCCATAATGACCGAGGCTGGCACGGAGGAGCACGGATAATCAAGAAGGCTATAAATTTTATTATCATTCGAAAATCCATTTAATGTAATTTGTAAACCTTGAAACTATTGGGACCTCATTTTGTAAACTTTGATATTTATATAATTCGAATGGCAAATCTTTTTAAAACAACTCAATTAGAGTTCGTTTTCTATTGTTATAACTGTTGTGCCGTCGAGTAACACCCAGTTTGAATTCCGATGCGTTCACGAAATTGGGGGTGTTACAGATTGGTATCAGAGCTATAGTTATAGAGAAACGGGTCTACTTGAGACCTAAACTATAACTGCTTTTCCACAAAAACATATTATAGCCTTTCGCTCTTCGTGCCTTCCATCCTCCAGACGATTATGTGACTTTTAAGCATGTTATGCTACACGAAAATACTAGTATATTGATATATACACACTAATATACTTTTGATCATTTATTTAAACAATGTACTAAACATCTCTGCGTATGCCTATTCTATGGCATTACGACACAATCATATTTTCCCGATCACATATCTGCCTGTATTATCTTCTATGTAATGGGTTGTGAAAACACAGGTTAGAAATCTTGTATGGCCGGGACTTGCAACTGAATGGTTTGACATCACCTTTGCTTTGTGGACATTTTCTCAAGAGCTTTGGACATATTACAAGTATAACTAAGCTGAGTATTTAAAAATTCATTGAACCTCGGTTAAATATAGTCTGGTCAACTATGTTTAACTTAGGGGCAATGGGACATAGCCTGATCACCTATGTTTGACTAAGAGATGAATTTCGCAATACTGAGATTAGTTATGTTAGAATTATGTTCGGTTCGATTCCTACCTATGTCCTTAAAGCAAACTTCGTATAAGTATAAGCAATTCATAAGTATTCATACGATATAGTACCACAATTAATCAGACTCTTACTCTACCTCTACCACGTAAAAGCCAGCCTCATCCTACGCCATACTCTTAAAAGACGAATCAAAATACATCACTAGTTATTCTATAAAAAATTCACCGCAAGTAACCACATCTTTTCACCGAAATTGCTTCAACGTTTAACCCAAACTGAAATTCAGGACGAAGTTCCCTTAATGGGTGGAGACTGTAACAATTCGCATCTTCGAGTTACTATTCATTTTCAAATTTTTACTATTCATCGCCAAATGTTTTATTTATTTATCATGAAAAGAGAGTTGATACTCATCGAGTCATCCTGACAATGTACGTTGAATCCATTCAGAACCAATTTCACAAAACAGTGTCTAAGATTTACTTTTAGGTTTAACGTCATTCGAACATCCTGATGTGTCCATACAACGTTACAAACAATAGAAATATGTGTTTCTCACATCATACGACAATTCCACAAGTTTTGGAATTTTACATTTTCTAGTTCTGCGTTTTACGCAATTTACGCATTAAACCTATGTTTCCAGTTTTAATAGCGTTTACACGATCCATTAAACTTATCACTCAATTTATTTATTAATATGGGGTATAATGATAAGTTTAATCATTTCTACAAGATTCATATTTTTACGATAGCCGATTTTACGTTTCATGACTTTACGATTTATTGTTAGCAGTTACCGGGACTAAATGACCCCCGTAAAACAAGATAATACCAAAACTAATTACCTAGTCACCCTAACCATCATATGAACGTGTATAGGGGTGATTGACCATGCCATATGCCTAAGAGATAAGTCTTGATCCTTTAGAAATGATACAAGTGTTAAGTCTTACAAGTTAAGCTTCCAAAAATATCATAAAGTCTTCATTTTACATCTCCTTTGACTAATAGCCCTATATATACTTCATTCCATGACTAAGAAACTCATTTTCGTTCCTAGTTTCATCACCATAACTGAACACACATAAAACCCTAACACCGTGATCCTTTGATCTTCAAACTACAAGTATTACATCAAAGTTTAAGGCCTAGTTAAGCTCTACATGAATCTAGTGTTGTTTTGGTAATTCTATGGTTGAACTAAGAGATACTCAGGGTACGTTTGGTAGAGAGAAATTCAGAGAAATGAAATGAAGCAGAGAATAGAATCCAGAGAATAGAAATCAGTAGAGAAATATTATGAATTCTCATGTTTGATAACAATAGAGACTTTTGACCTGAGAATTAACAAAAAAAACTAAAACTCAAAAAAACTTCAAATAATTTCTTAGCAAATTTAATATCAAAAAATAAATATAAACCGACGAATAAATAAGAAAACATCAAAACACCAGCAAATTATATACCAACCATGAATGAACTTTCTAATCACAAAATCCAATACTCGTAACTCACCATCAAGATGAATGTGATAAACATGATATGTTGACCTTGTATAATTTTATATAGCAACCAAGATCTACAACCACTGTTTATGTTTAAATAATCAAAACCGAGATCCACAACCAAGATTCTATCAAACAAATCAAGATTCAGTTTTCATAGTCTTTATATACAACTTAGAATGAAATTTTTGAATGAAAACATAGAACAAACATGATACATGGTCTACAAGATCCGAGAAAGATGACCACAAGATGCAGTAATCAAAGATTCGAGGTCTACATGAACTAGAGGGATATGACGACGAGCTGGGCTGGAGACCAGAGGTGAAAGAGCATGAATGGTAAATTACAACATAGATCTCACAAAAGTTAAAAACCACAATGATAAATTAATGATTGACCAACCGACGACCCTTCCTCGCTTGTGCGAACTGATCAAATGATCACCGCTCGTCCGGATGAACTTAAGAAGTTAGGGATGAGTGTCTAAGATGCCAGCGCCCGGGCACTCATTGTTTCGAATCTTGCATGTAGGGTACTTAATGACTTGGATTAGGTGGCTAAAAACCACACGACTATCAAGGGGAAGACTTTTGACCTCGGGTAGGAGCCTTTGTTGATAGGTTAGGACGAATTGACCAAATGCTGTCCTAGCGACTTAAACCCCCACTTGAATCAATTGAAAGTAATAAAACATGAACATTACACGATAGGATGAGTAATTAGGTTAACACACTTTCCCTCTATTGATCACAACCTCTATTTACTTTACGCATTTATTTCTTGTTTATAAGTTAATTAATCATTTCAACCGCAAACCAGTTAAAACCAGTGACACATAGACTTAATTAGAATCCGCTCACATAGCTCTTGGGACGACCTCGGTTTTACCGATTACTACACTACACACGACTACACTACCCGTGTGTGCATAAGGTGGATCATAGGTAAACGAGACTATTATAAATATTAAAACCTGGTCAGAAATCCTGCATCAGGCACTCAGGCACAAAAGGAGGCAACGAAGTCATGGAAACCTGGCAATGTACCCCCATCACAAAGCATTCTATAGGATACATTTATCCCATTGTCGGACCCCGTAGTCATAACAGCAATAGTAGCCTTAAATAGGGTTTGTAGAATATATATGGATGGGGGAATTCAGTAGACATAATGTACGGACATTGTTTTAACAAACTCCTAGATTACATCAGGTCAAGCCTGAAACCTCCAACCACACCACTAATCGGTTTCTCAGGAGAGAGATCATATCCTGAAGGTGTAGTCACCTTATAGATCATAGTAGGAACACACCTGCTGTCGAGAACGATCATGTTACAATTTCACATTGTCAAATCTACATCCAAGTACAACGTCATACTCAGAAGAACAACGGTTCAGAAGCTTAGCATGGAAGTTTCAACCATCAGGTCTTTAGTAGAATTTCCAACAAGAGCAGGAGTCACTACAATAAAGAGTGACTACCCTGGCAAGGACGCAAGCCTAGCGGTCGTGGTAGAAGAAAGCAATATCGGGGAGATCGTGTGGGAGCCTATTTTGGGAGATAATCCCAAATAGGTGAAAGTCATCATACATCCCGAATACCCAGGTCAACCCATCAGAATCAGAGTCAACCTCTCACCCCGAGTTTAGAACCATATTGTACAACTATTGGTAAATAGCCTGTATATATTCACCTAGAAACCTTCAGACATGACTGTATTCTCAGGGAATTAGTAGAACACGGCCTAGGCCTAAACCAATATGCACCACCTATTAGATAGAAAAGATGCAGTATTTCTTAATAGAGCTCGTAGGATATGGATTCGCAGGTCACAGACCTAATCCAGGCGGGAATCCTACACCCGATGAAGTATCAAAACTAGGTCTCAAATCAAGTAATTTTCAAGAAGGTCAATGTCATGTGGCGTATGTGCGTCGATTTCACCATCCTAAACAAGGAATGTCCAAAAGACACCTACCCTCTTCCTCTCATCGACTAGAAAGTGGAATCCTTGGCTGATTTCAAATACAAGTGCTTTTTTCACACAAACAAGGGATATCACCAAATTATAATGAAAGAATTTGACGAATATAAAACAACATTCTACACCAATCAGTGTCTCTTTTTCTACACCAAGATTCCTTTCAGTCTTAAAAATGCAAGTGTTGCCTACCAGGTACTAGTAGACAGAGAATTCAAATCTCAGATAGGCGTCAACCTCGAGGCATATATTGATGACATGGTTATCAAAATCAAGACAGAGGATACCCTGTTAAATGACATCATAAAAACTTTCCCAAATCTCAGATGCATCAACATGAAGCTAAACCCATCTAAGTGTACGTTTGGGGTGGAAGAGGGCCAGTTCTTTGGTCATATAATCGACGCCATTGGATTCACGGTAAAACCTAAAAGGATTTAGGCTGTACTAAACATGACTCCTCCTAAGAACCTGAGACAACTACAAAGCTTAAACGGGAAACTCACAGATATTAGCCGATTTCTCTTACGAGCATCAAAAAAACAGATACCATTCTTCAAAGTATTAATCGAATGCAACAAGAAGAAGGTATATGAATGGACGGAATATGTTTGAGATAACATTTCAAGATCTTAAGGTGTTCCTAAACGAACTACCCACTCTGACGACTCCAGTACCAGGTGAAACACTTACCATGTACCTAGCAGCATCCCAGGAAGCAATAGGGTCAACGCTTTTAGCAGAAAGGAACAAGGTTCAAAAGCGAATCTACTTCTTCAGCAAGATTTTACAGGATGCAAAAATCAGCTATCCTCTACTAGAAAATTAGGCATTTGCCCTACTACTGTCATCAAGGCAATTCAAAAGATACTTCCAGGCTCACCTGATACACGTCCTGACAGACAAGCCCTTGAAATAGGTTCTATCAAACCACTAGTACACAGTCAGAATGTCAAAATGAGTGATTAAACTGAGCGAACACGAAATCACCTTTGTATCCAGGCACTCAATCAAAGGCCAAACATGACAGACTTCCTCGCTGAGGTCGATACACCACCTTTAACAATACCATGCAAGAAGTCAAAAACACAACCAATACCCACGGGCCACGATGATGAAACTTGGAATTTATACACTGATGGTGCGTCATGTAAACAAGGTTCAGGGGCAGGGTTAGTACTCATAAGCCCATCAGGGCACGACCTCACGTATGCCCTGAAGTTTAATTTTGATGCCTCAAATAATAAGCCAGAATATGAAGCGTTACTAGCAGGCTTACGCATAGCCAAAACAATGGGGGTCAAAAGAATCAAGTTGTTCATAGGATCATTGTTGGTAGCCTCCCAAGTAAGAGGTGGATACACTACAAAGGAAGAACCGATGAAGTTATACTTGGAAATGGTCAAACACATCCTACCATGCTTCACGTCTTTCATAATCACTCAAATCCCCAAGGGACAGAACCAGCGAGCAGACACCCTGAGCAAACTCATTGCTCTTACTTTGAACATTTCAGAAAGGAGGTCTTGGTAGAAGTATCAAAGAGAAACCAATCCTTTAATATGTGGAAGTCTCCCATGTCAAGACATATGACACTTGGATGACTCTTATCTTCAACTGGCTATCTCAAGGTATTTTGCTACCTTACAAACTAGAGGCACTGAGAATCAGGTGAAAGGCCATCATGTACTCTATCAGGGATGGCATTCTATACCGCAAAACATTCAGCATTCCAGTGGCGAGATGTGTCAGACCAACAGAGGCATGAGCAATCATTCAAGACATCCACAATAGAATGTGCGACATGCACTCAGGGTTCCGCATTTTAGCAGCCAAAGCAATCATGATGAGGTATTACTGGCCACAGTCAATCATGACGCCAATTTTGAGCTAAAGACATGCCAAGAATGTCACGCTTACGCCAAGGTCCAGCACGCGTCAAAATATGACCTCATCCCCATCACTACACCCTAGAAATTCCATCTATGGGGCATTATTATATGCGGACAATTCTTGGCTGCCCTCGAAATGTCAATAGAAAACTAGAAGGGGGTTGAATAGTTTACCGATTAAAAACTTTGTTTTGAAACTTATTGAAAGATCAATTGATATTGATCTTAAGTATGTTAATGAAATATGCAAGCAATATGTAATAAGTAAATAAGGAAAGAAATGATCAAACCACAACAAGTTGTTTATAGTGGTTCGACCTACAAGGACTCTTTTTCCTTGCCTACTCCACTCCCGAGTCTCACACTCGAGTTTAACTTCACTAGTCAACAAGCTCCTTTCACCGTGGAGAAAACCTTTACACTTAAACACACTATTTCCGACACTAAGCTAGATGTCGAGTTCTTTCCAAGGTACAACAACTCCCACACAAATGTATTTTGAGGACTAAAATACTAACCACTCACACTCACAAGATTATGATGGTTTGATACAACACTCAAGTATGAATCAACACTAGATCATACAACACTAAACAAACAAGACTTCCAACTTCTCGTTGAAGCTTGAATATGACTTGATCTTCTTTGCTACAAAGAGATCACTAATATGATATCAACCGAGTTAGAAAGGTTAGAGAAGATATGTATGAGAGTATGTTAGAAAGGGATGAGAAACTACTTGGCTTGGCATTGCTATTTATAGCCAAAATGGACGAGGCGTCCACGGACGGCGGACCCATTAAAGGGTTCCGCCGTGTACCATTTTGGTACCGCCGGTCTGACAGTCAAGATATCAAATCTTGCTTAAAGTCAACTCAATCTAAGAGAGATTGTGCAAGATATGGAGAGTATAAATCTTCACAAAATATCTAATGGAATCTACAAATGATTCCCATGATGTAATACATGATGTCAAATGTTGTATTACTATTAATAGAAATATGCAAATGCTTAAGTAGTGTTTGGTTTTAGGAACCTAACACATTCTACAAACTACTATCATACATAATGATTAGAGTCATATCAAGATGTTACTAATCATAAATGTAAATGCTTGAATGATGAATATATTTGTTTAAGAAAGCTTGTTTTAATATCTAATAAACTTGACAAGCTTTAAGCTTTTATAAATTAAATTTACTTTTGTCGTTAACAAAACTTAGGCAAAGATCAAAAATATAAATAACGTTTAATGGCGATATTTGTATTAACAATCTCCCCTTTTGTTGAGGACAAAATATAAATTTATTTTATAAAAGAAACAAAGTTTGTACAAGAGTTATAAAAATATTAGTTTTAGAACTTGAAAAGGAAATGATAATGTAAGTGTATGAAATTTGACTTTTATGAAAGTCAAAGAATTCACTAGTTGATGCATGATGTTGACTTTTGAGAAAGTCAAAGTGTGCGATTTGACCTTTTAAGAAAAGTCAAGTATTACCAATGAGGGTTCTGTTTGACTTTTAGAAAGTCAATTGTATGCGGTTTGACTTTTCGGAAAAGTCAAATATAAATAATTTCAAGTTCTATATTTTCTCCCCTTTTGTCTCAACAAAAGAAGAGGCTATCTTGAATGTAATGAGCCGAGCTATTATCTCCCCTTGTTCAAAGCTCCCCTAAATTGGGTGCTTTAATGGGAAGATACATGGATTGTGAAAATAAAGCTACAAAAAAAATTGTTAGTAATAATGATCATTCACAAGCATTTCCAAACACTATGTAATGACACCAACAACATAATAAACAACATTCATTTGTTAAAATTTTTCATGAGTAAAGATCATGAAAAGAGAACACAATGATGTGTTTCTAGTACAAGAGAAAAAAAAAAAATTATCCTAAAACAAAAAAAAAAACAAATAAAAGACTATTCTAAGAACCATCCTAAAGAGATGGTGGATGGGAAAAGCGTTGAGGCGCTCAAGAATGTGGTTGAGGATGAACCTCATTTCCTCGTGGAAGTCATGGACCATAATCCGGGTCCGTTCCACGGTTTGACCCGTTTGCTCACAAGTTGAGCAACCGTGCCTTGGAGGGTAGAAAGTTTGCGGAGGTTGTGGTGGTGGAATGGTTGATGTGTTGGTGGTGTTGGGGATGTTTGGAGTGGTCATGATGGATGCAAGCAAAGCACTTTGCATTTGCATTGTCTCACTTAAGTGAGAATCCACCATGCCTTTGAATTGGTGGAGGTTGTGGAGTTCGGCTTGAATCTCCTCTCTAGTGGGATTGTCATCCCACATGCTCTCGGAATGTCCTCAATGTGAGGGACATTGATGATGGAAGTGGATGATCCCGTATAAAGGACCATGAATGTCCTTGTGAATGGGGTGGAAAAGGAGAGGTCTTGGCCCTAATGGGCGTTTGGGTCAATGGATGACCGAGGTGATTCATGAGCGATTAAGCTCAATGGTGCCAAATGATGGCAATGGTGGTGGATGACTTGGCCTGGGAGGCAAGTCTTCCAAGTCCTCTAGGAAAGGATTTGGTGATGTTGGTGGAGTAGAAAATAACTCCATGGGAGTGAGTGGGAGACCTTGGTGAAGGTGGTGATGGTGTTTTGGATGTTTGGATGGGTGCGGTGGAGGTGAAGTAGGTGCTTTTGATGGTGGTGGAGTGGTGATCACAATGTGTGATGAAGTAGGTGTAGCCAAGGTAAGGTGTGTATCATCTCTAATGGGAGATGAGATTGTAAGTGGTGAGGAGTCGGATGATGAGCTAAGATGAGTAAGACAACAAGGTCTTACGCTAATTCTAGCGGTTTTCTTGCAAGGTTTTGGTGATGATTTAGTCATTTTTAACTTGGGTTTTGATTTGCTAGATAGTAATGAGAATAAGAAAGGTGTGAGGATGATCATGGTAAAGCCTTTCAATTTATAGAGGTGTAAAATGTTGAGAGATGTGTTTGATTTGATGTTGAACCATTGAAGAGATGAGGTTCCTCATGATTTGGAAGTGGGTTGAATGCTAGTCATGTCACCCAAGTCAATCCATTCAAAGAAGATGGAGTGAAGAAGAAAAGATATGCAATAAATGTGTTCTAGTGGTGGAATTTCCTAATATTGATTACCCACGGTTTGAAGGTACCAAAATTTTGGTTCCTTCCTTTATGCAAAGGGCTCCTTGGGTGGATTTTTCAAATTTTGAATTTTGGTGGAAATGGTTTTCTTACATCCCTTAGTGAATAATACTAGTTCTAATAACGGTATAAACTAGTTAAGATTGATTTATAAGTGATGGAAGATAATTTGGAATTACGAAAGAGTCGAAATTGAGAAAATTACAGGAGGATCCACGGCACCAAAATCATACAGACGGAACCCAAAAAGGGTGCCGTCTGGTCCTATATCTGAATATGGCGGTACCAAAATTCATAAAGGGCGGTACCAAAATAAGGGTGCCGTCGATCCGTCAGTCTTGAAATTTGGACGAAAGTTTCCTAAAAGCGAATTTTCCGAAATCGAAAATTTTCTCAAAACTGTTATACTAAACATTTCTAGTTAGGAAAAGTAAATAACACATATGTAAACATAGTGGAGCATAGATTAAGAGCAAGGCTTATTGATTTTCACAATATAGTGAAAATGGGTAAAATTGATAGCATACTTGTGCTATCCCCATGAGATTGTTAGCATACACCATTGTTTCAAGTTATATTATCATCCTACATAATAAAAACAACTAAATAGTATCAAACATTAACGATAATGCATTGTTCCAAACACTCCTTAAAGTACCCTTATTTGTCCAACTTCTTGTAAATTTTGTTCATCATCCTACCAAGGCACTTGAACATTCCCTTAGTTTGCTTGAATTCTGTGATTCATTCTCAATTTCGGGAAGAGATGTGTAATACTCTTGAGGTGGAAGACGAGAGCTTGGAAGACCATCCTCGGAGCTATTTGATGATGATGATGAAGGAGTTGGAGGTTTAGCTCTCTTGCCTTTAGTCTTAGCAACTCTAGCATCACTCAAGGGCACAAAGATGTGAGGATGAGATCATATTGAAGGTGCATCCCTTTTGGGGTTGGTGGAATTGGGCGAAGTTTCTATATAGCGGGTGAGAAGCATCCCGTATGGAAGAGCAACGGATCCTTGAGTTGGAATATCAATCATTCTTCTAGCTATGTAGTAGGCTAAGTTGAATGGTTGTCGGGTGGACAAGTTGTAAAGCATGTGACAAAGACAAGCGTTTATGTGATCCCTATTTCCTATGGTGCTAATGCGTTTGCTCTAAGTAACTCCTCCCATTTCTTAAATTAGTGCTTAAGTTCATTGAGCTCCATTCCATATGGATCTCGGTCTACCTCTTTTCCCTTTCGGGTGACTCGGGTTGTATCCGTTTTGGGTTAAAAGGTGTTCACGGATTACATCCTTATCGGCTAAGCGGGTTACGTGGGGAGAGGCGGTCATTGATTGCATCAAGGCGGTGGTGACCACTTATCCGTGTAGACACAAGTTCCACGGTTGGGAATTCCTAGTACTCTAGCAAAGTCACTTAAAGTGATGGTGTAGTCATTTTGGTTGATTCTAAAGCTAAGACAAAACTCATCATCTTCATCACTAAAACCGGTCACACTAGCATAGAATTCTAATCTGAACCTAGGACAAATTGGTTCATCAATGTCAAGAAGACAATCGAATTGAATGGCGGCTAGTTCTTCACGAAGATTGGTATGCTCAAGGAAGGATGAGTGAATGGTTCTACCCTCGTGGAAATACCTTGATTCTAGACCCTAAATATTTCTACTTGTTCCTTGGTGAGTCCTTTGGTTTTGTGGTGTTTGGGAATGTAGTTAAGGGTGTCTTTGTGATCATAGAATCTTGCGGCTACCATGGTTATTCCTAAGGACAAGAATTAACATGTTAAAAATGAAAATGAATTTTAACATTTTGATTCTAGTGTGTGCCTATATGAAAACAATTTGGAGTTGCGGTTATCTCGACTCATTTTATGCACAAAATGGTTTTAGTGGAGTGTTTGGCAAATACCATGAGATAACCCAAATGCTCCTAATTCAATGTGGCTACATTTGAATATACCCGGGAGTGCATATTAGTTATGCAATACCTTTAGTATTCAAGAGCATGCAAGTGATGAAAATACTAACGTTTCTATTTGTATTAGCAATGAAAAATGTTTTCCTATAAGTGAGAAGCTTTTCAAAACTTTTGACATGGGGTGTTTGGTTGTTTGAATAAGGCCTTATATTTATTATCTATCAATTAGTGGGAAACATGATTTTGTTTATGCAATATGATAATGTAGTACCTAATTTGAATGACTAGTTATGCAATTTGCCAATTGAATTCATATTTGGTATAAAAGCATACATAAAACCCCATGTAATGATTTGTGATAGTTTTGTGCATAAATAAGAATCCTAGACTCGAATTAAGAGATGAAATGTAGTTAGGATACTTACAATGATGTTATCTTGATGATTAGTGAGTGGGAAGATGATAATGATGAGCTTGGTTTAAGTTTTACGTTTTGGTAAAGTGGGTTGTGAGGAAGAAGATGTTATGTATAAAATTTGTTTTGTACATGAGACACCACGGACGAGACGGTACCAAAATTTTGGTTCCGTCCGTGTTGTCGTTTGGTGCCGTAGCTCTGATGGCGAAACAAGACAAAATTGTTTTGGTTTGACTATTCTAATGTTTTAGGAAATGTTTATTCTACATGCTTGGTTCCATTAACCCTAAACCAAGTCTAAGAAGATTAAAGGTTCTCGTTTAAGAGGTTTAGTAAGGATGTCGGCAATGTTGTCTTGGAGGATACTTTCTCGATTGAAATGTTTCCTTTTGAACATTGTCGCGAAGAAAGTGATGATGATTTCAATGTGCTTTATGCGAGCATGTTGAGCAGGATTCTTCTTGAGATCGATGGCTCCTTTGTTGTCATAAAGTATCACAATGTCGTTGAGATGAATTCCGTAGTCTCGAGCTTGCTTCATCCAAAGAGCTTGTTGACATGCTTTTCGGCCGAGGCGTATTCGGCTTGATGGTAGAGATGGCTAAAGCCGTTTGCTTCTTTGCAAACCATGAGGTGAGACAATGTCCAACAAAGTGCAAATACCACTTGTACTTTTCTATCGACATAATCACCGGCATGATCCGGTCGGCATACACTATGGTTTCTATACCCGTTCCTTTGGGATACCATAATCCTAAACACGTTGTTCCTTAATATATCTAAAATCCTTTTAATGCTTCTAAGTGTGATGCCTTTGGGTTTTCTTGAAAGCGAGCACATAGACAAACACTAAACATAATGTCGGGTCTACTAGCCGTAAGATAGAGTAGGCTACCAATCATTCCTCTATATTTAGTGTTATCTACGGATTCACCTTCTTAGTCCTTGGTGAGTTTAGTGTCCGAGGGACATGGGTGTTTTAGTTGGTTTGGAATCTTCAAGACCAAATTTCTTAAGCATGTCTTTTATATATTTAGATTGATTAAAGAAAATACCGTCTTCTAGTTGTTTAATTTGAAGTCCTAGAAAGAAGTTTAACTCACCCATCATACTCATTTCAAACTCGTCATGCATGATTTTAGAAATCATTACATAGTTCTTGACAAGTTGATCCGAATATAATGTCATCAACGTATATTTGAACAATAATAATTTGCGATTCCTTTTCTTAGTAAAAGAGTATTATCTACTAATCCCATAGTATATTTGTTATCAATAAGAAAAGTCTTAAGACGGTCGTACCAAGCTTTAGGTGCTTGTTTAAGGCCGTATAATGCTTTCTTGAGTTTGAAGACATGATGTGGTTTCTCAAAGTCGGTAAAACCGGGAGGTTGAGCAACATACACTTCTTCGTTAATAAACCCATTAAGAAAAGCACTCTTAACATCCATTTGAAATAATTTAAAATCATAAGCACATGCATAAGCAAGTAATATTCTAATAGATTCAAGTCTAGCTACCGGTGCATAAGTTTCATCATAGTCAATTCCTTCTTGTTGATTATAACCTTGTGCAACAAGCCTAGCTTTGTTTCTAGATACTATACCATTTTCGTCCATTTTGTTTGAAAGACCCATTTTGTTCCAATTATAGTTTGATCTTTAGGTTTTGGAACTAGTTTCCAAACATCATTTCTAACGAATTGGTTTAATTCTTCTTGCATGGCCATTACCCATGACTCATCTTTTATTGCTTCATTTATGGTTTTGGTTCAATGGTGGATACAAAACAAAAATGATTACTTTGATTTTGAGCTTGTGATCTTAAGGTTCTTTGATTAAGTTTTCCTATGACCTTTTCTAATGGATGACTTTTAGATTCTTTTATGTTGACAATTTCCTTATTTAATGGTTCATCTTCCTTATTATTATTAATTTGACTTTCAATTATTTGACTTTCAACTAAGTCATCATCTACCAAAGGTGATGTCTTAGAGGAGGTGGACTTTAAATCAAATGTTATGTTCAACGATTCCTCGACTATCATTGTTTCTTTATTTAGGACAATGTAAGCTTTACTAGTTTGAGAGTAACCAAGAAATACACCTTCATAAGACTTTGGGTCAAACTTGGTGAGATAATCCTTAGTGTTAAGAATAAAACATTTGCAACCAAAGACTTTAAAATATCCTAATGTTGGCTTTTACCTTTATAAAGTTCATATGGTGTTTTGTTTAGGAAAGGACGTATTAGGACTCTATTTAGAATATATGTAGAAGTGTCAGCGTTACACCAAAACTTTTGAGGAATGTTTTGTTCATTAAGCATTGTTCTACTCATTTCTTGAATTGTTCTATTTTTACGTTCTACTACTCCATTTGATTGAGGTGTTAGTGGGCGGAAAAGTTATGTGTTATACCATTTGTATCACAAAAGTTTCCAAATTGAGTTTCGTTGTCAAATTCACGACCATGATCCGTTCGGATCGACACAATTTGACACCTAGAAGATTTTGAATTTTCTTGCTAAGTATTTCAAATTTATCAAAAGCTTCATTTTGGTTTTCAAAATAACGTCCAAGTAAACCTTGAGTAATCATCTACTATGACCAAAGTGTATAAGTTGCCTCCATAGCTTCTTATAGCGGATGGTCCAAACAAATCCATATGTAATAATTCTAGACACTTAGATGTAGATACCATATTTTTAGATTTGTGACTACTATGTGTTTGTTTACCAATTTTGCAAGCGTCATAAAAGTGTTGGTCATATTTTAGTTTTGGCAAATTCTAACTAATTCTTTTGAAGATAGGTTTTGTATAAGTCTCATATTAGCGTGACCTAGCGTCTATGCCAAAGAGATGAGCTATCGTCTAATGTTGTTAGGCAAAGTTTGTCATTATATGTTTTATCTATTTTCATGACGTATATGTTATTTTTCCTAACTCCTTTAGCTATGGTGATACCATCTTTTAGTATTTTACTACCATTTTCATCAAATAGTACTTTATACTTTTTATCGCATAGTTGGCTAATACTAAGTAGATTAAATCCTAACCTATCCACATGAGCAACATTTTCAATAGTTAGAGAGTTATGAGCAATCGTACCTTTGCCAATGATTTTGCTTTTGAGATTGCTACCGAAAGTGACATTACCTCCGTCATACTCTTGGTATGATGAGAAGAGACTTTGTTGCCGTCATGTGTCGTGAGCATCCACTATCTTTTATCCATTCATCGGGTTCCAATCCAACTTTCAAACATACCTAAGAAGCGAATAACTCAAACATTTGGTCCCCAATATCTCATGGGTCCGTTTGGGTTAAACATACCATTTATTTGATTCATGTATGGAAATGATTGATAAGGGTTCCATGGCATGTAATCTGGAGTTTGATATGGTCTAGGAAAGTTTTGATTCCAACCGTTGTGTTGGTAGTTATGTTGAGCGTTGTGGTTGCTCTTAGGAAAGGCGTTTGGCAAAAGAAGTTTTATGTCGTTGTTGAGTAGTTTTGATCTAAATTCATTTTAATAAGTCCTACTCGATATAATGGCTGGTTTTAGTTTAACATTATCATTGGTTTTCTTTGTTATTTTAACAAATTGATGCGGTCCGTATTGCGAACATTACATTACTGTTGAAGTACCAGCGATACCGTTTTACTGTGAGACGGAACCCTTTTTGGTTCCGTCGGTCCGTCTTGTCTGACGACAGATGTGAGAATGTTCGTCTTTTTCGGCCGTTTGTTTTGACTCTTAGGTATTAAAACTTCATTAAACCCTAGCCCATTCATGTCTCACGGTGTTTTATGGATTTTAACTATTTCATCGGCAATAGCGATGTTTTGTTAAACCTTTTAAACTTAGAATTATTTTCTATTAAAACTTCTTGTGTGAGCTTTAGTTTTCTATTTCAAGATTTAGCTCTTGACATGATTTACAATCATTGTCATTTGCTTTTCCTTTTCAAGTCGTTTAGCTTTTCTTTTAACTCATATACCTCATTTTCCAAAAACTCCTTTTAGTTTTAGAAATTTATTTTAGTTATGATTTTTAGACTTAGCTCACACAATTGATTATATTGTTTTTGCAAGGTGTCATCATCTATGGAAGAATAAGAAGAATCGGAAAGTACCTCATTTGACTCATGTGCCATTAGGCGATCTCTTCCTTGCTTGATTCTTCATCGTCTTCACTATCACTCCAAGCACCGCTTACAAAAGCTCGTTGAGTTTTGCTCTTAGGTGGCTTGGGACATTCTCTATGAGATGACTTGTATCACCACATCTAAAACACTTTCTTTCACCTTTGATCTTCTTATCATCCCGATCTTTTCGAATGGCTTCTTTTCTTCTCGAGGTTGTCTTACAAACTTTCCTCTTCTTCTAAAGAACTTCTTGAAATCTCTAACGGCCATGGCATACTCCTCATCTTCACTATCGGAACAAGATTCACCATCATCGCTTGATTCCGCCTTTGCTTTAAAACAGCGGTTTGATCTTCTCCTTTCTTCCTTTGATGATCTCGAATCTTTCTCCATTACCATTTCGTGAACTTTGAGGTTGCCAATTAGCTCGTCTAGTGACATTATTGAGAGATCTTTTGATTCTTCAATAGCGGTCACTTTAGCTCTCCATTTGGGATGGAGTGCTCTAAGAAATTTCGACAAAGTTCTTACTACGAAAAGATTCGTCAAGTGCTTTAAGTGATGTAATGATAGTGTTAAAGCGAGCAAAGCCACAATCAATGGTTTCATCTTGGGGATAACAAATTGTTCATATTGTTGAACAAGAAGATCAATTTTGTTATCCTTGACTTGTGAATTACCTTGATGTGTAACAATTAAAGATTCCCAAATATCTTTAGCGGTTTCACACATAAAAATTCTTTCATATTCTTTTCTAGGTAAAGCATTATAAAGCATCATTTTAGCTTCATTATTTTTAGCAACTAATTTCTTTTGTTCATCAACGGAAATATCTTTTGTTGTAGAACTAAAATCTCCTTTAACAATAATAAACCAAAGATCTATATCTTTTGATTTTACATATGTTTCAAAGCGGTTTTCAATAGATAAATCCATTGGTTTCAAAGAGTGGTGGTCTTTGCATAGATTGCCCTTCTTTAAAGTTTTCGAGAATCCATGGATCGTTTCAAGTTTATAAAATACAAGTTATTTTAGAAATTCTTGAGCAACGAGGCTCTGGTACCAATTGTAGAAAACTAGAAGGGGTTGAATAGTTTACCGATTAAAAACTTTGTTTTGAAACTTATTGAAAGATCAATTGATATTGATCTTAAGTATGTTAATGAAATATGCAAGCAATATGTAATAAGTAAATAAGGAAAGAAATGATCAAACCACAACAAGTTGTTTATAGTGGTTCGACCTACAAGGACTCTTTTTCCTTGCCTACTCCACTCCCGAGTCTCACACTCGAGAGTTTAACTTCACTAGTCAACAAGCTCCTTTCACCGTGGAGAAAACCTTTACACTTAAACACACTATTTCCGACACTAAGCTAGATGTCGAGTTCTTTCCAAGGGTACAACAACTCCCACACAAATGTATTTTGAGGACTAAAATACTAACCACTCACACTCACAAGATTATGATGGTTTGATACAACACTCAAGTATGAATCAACACTAGATCATACAACACTAAACAAACAAGACTTCCAACTTCTCGTTGAAGCTTGAATATGACTTGATCTTCTTTGCTACAAAGAGATCACTAATATGATATCTGGCGAGTTAGAAAGGTTAGAGAGAGATATGTATGAGAGTATGTTAGAAAGGGATGAGAAACTACTTGGCTTGGCATTGCTATTTATAGCCAAAATGGACGAGGCGTCCACGGACGGCGGACCCTTAAAGGGTTCCGCCCGTGTACCATTTTGTACCGCCGGTCGACAGTCAAGATATCAAATCTTGCTTAAAGTCAACTCAATCTAAGAGATTGTGCAAGATATGGAGTATAAATCTTCACAAAATATCTAATGGAATCTACAAATGATTCCCATGATGTAATACATGATGTCAAATGTTGTATTACTATTAATAGAAATATGCAAATGCTTAAGTAGTGTTTGGTTTTAGGAACCTAACACATTCTACAAACTACTATCATACATAATGATTAGAGTCATATCAAGATGTTACTAATCATAAATGTAAATGCTTGAATGATGAATATATTTGTTTAAGAAAGCTTGTTTTAATATCTAATAAACTTGACAAGCTTTAAGCTTTTATAAATTAAATTTACTTTTGTCGTTAACAAAACTTAGGCAAAGATCAAAAATATAAATAACGTTTAATGGCGATATTTGTATTAAAGACCATGGTACATTGATAACCATCGATTTTTAGCAAACCAAGAACTATCAATGATTTATTTAGTCTTTACCAAAAGTCGCACTTTTGGATTAGTCATGGTTTTCTGACCTTTACCACAAGCCATGATCTTGTGGGCTAGCCAACTCTTCATCCATACGAGATATGGTGAGTTAAGCACCATACAATTTTTGGCAAATTGTTAGCCATAAATGGATTTGAGATATCTTTACCAGAGCTGTTTTCTCATGGATTAGCCAGTTCTTGTGTGGGTTAGACATAGTGAACTGATAACCATTTGTTGTGACAGTATAAAGTACTTTAACCAAGTGAAACCCTTCAAAATCCATTTTATTTATCAACTTTTAAAACCTACCCAATAACACTTAGAAAATTCTTTCAAACACTTAAAATTATTGTTGTTGAGCTTTTGATTCAACTAACCTCAAAAGCTGATAACATGCATCATCCTTTCTTTCACCAAGTAGCTTCTTCTCAAGCATAATCCTGCAAACCCTGTTTGGAAGTAGATCTCCACTTCTGTTAGCATATAAATATTTGCAGTTTCTAATACCAGACAATGCACTTGACAAGTATGGAAATATCGTCATCTTATCAGTTGTTCTTGACATGCCAACTTCCAGATTTCATCCTTTGCATCTGGTATCTCAAACATGGTTTTTAAATCTCCTAGAGGACTCTCTCATATTCTTCCTCAGGCCCCTTCTCATCATGCTTTTCCACCATTAGTGTATACAAACACTTCAAGTCATCCCTAGACATATCAGACAACTAACCTGGAAAATTAACATATACAGTACTGGTATAGTCTTCCCTTACCACCTGATAAGATGCCTTGTTGCCAGTCTTGATGATCTTGATATTAGCAATATTTGCAGCCACTAGACCCTTAGGGATAGTACCCATAGTGAACTCTTTAGATGGAGGTTCTTCTACCTTGTCCTCCATATAAGCCTCTACTTCCTTCTTTGATTCAGTCTTTTCTTTCTTGGAAGGTTTCTTTCCTTGAGATTTCCTTCTAGTACACTTGATGATAGGCCTTTTAACTTCAGCTTCTTCCTCCTTCTTCACAATACTGGGCTTATCCTCAACCTTTTCTGCTTCAACTACTTCTTCCACTTTCTGCTTTTTGGCTTCTTCAGACTGAAGGTTAAACCCTTTTCTCTTGACCTTAGAAGCTTCCATCTCAGAATCCATTAGGACAAACCTGTTGACCTGATCAACCACCTTCTTAAATTATGTTTTAAGTTCATCAGATGTCAGCTTCCTCTGTTGAGTGACCTTCCAGCTAGGATTTCCCTGAATCTTGATGAAGTTGATCATATACTCCCTCTGTTCTCCTTTGGTGAGAGGCTTGTTTTTCCTTTCCCTGTACCTTTGTTCTCTAAGCTGCCTCTTCTTCTCATTGATCATGTCAACCATCTTTCTGGCAAAGTCCTCAACACCAATGTCTGGTAAAATTTCCCTGTTTATCTCCAGCTTAGCTCTAATAGTATCCCAATCTTCATCAGTGTAGTACTTAGCAGACTCTAAAATCTCAGCCTATCTTTTCTGATGTTCCTCAGTTAATATTGGAGGTTGCTGCAAGGTTCTAACCAAATATTCATCATCCATTTGTTGTCTTTCACTCTTGGCTGCAGCAGCTTCTTCCTCAGCTTTAATCCTGGCAATCTCTGCCATACTTGCCTCATCCTCCAAGATCTATCTCTTGGTTTTTTTGGGCTTAGGAGACTCTTGCAGTATTCCCTTGCCTTCTCTTTGAGGAATTTCTTCACCAGACTTAACATTTTCACTGGCAGACTTAACTTCATCATTGCCAGACTTAACCTCAAAATCGTTACCAGACTTAACTGCAGAAGAACCACCAGACTTAACTTCAGAACCTGTAGCCTCTTTTTCTGATTTTCTTTTCTTCTGACTTAAACTCTTGGCTAATATTTCAGTTGCTTCTCGACCTTGTGGACTGATGGTCTCCTCAGAAGATTTCATTGGAGTTTTGAACTCTAACCCCCCTTCTTCCTCCATATTCCTCCCCTGTTTGGGATAATTTTCTTCCTCTTTAGAATCAGTGATTTCTATGCCTTTAGCTTTGAACTTTGCCTCCAACTTCTTGACTTTCTGAACTAATCTGTTAGGAATCAGAAATCCCATTATGTGAAGAGTCGGTCACCCCAAATATTATCTAGCATAAGTTAGCTCGTAGACATATTATGCATTACGTTATATAGTAGTTAGTTTGTTGCGTAGAATAGTTTAGTGTAACACCGTGGAGGAAGGACGGGTCTTTACCCACCGTATCCCGATCCACAGGCCGTCGGAGGTCGTTTAGTTTGTAACCCATAAATACCCTCTACCTCCCAAGGTAGAGGGTTGGATGTTCATTTGGAATCTAACCTTCCATAAGTTTCTCTTTCTAGAATATCTCAGTTTCTCTCTCTAAACCATCTAAATTATACGCCCCATTTGTATTTGTTTGTGTGTTTGTGAAATCCAATATGTTACAAATGGTATCAAGAGCCATGGTTTGATCATCTCTTACATATCCTTGGATTTCTAGTGGTTTTTAGATGGTTTTTGAGTTTGAAAAAGTTTAGTGGTTTTTGCATCATTTGGTTCATTTCTAGTGTTAAAGTTTGAATTTTGGTGTACTTTTGTGTTTAGAATCATTGTATGTGCTTGGGTTTTGATTTGGTAAGCTTGAATCAACGTGGTTGAGCTTGTTTTGGATTGAAAAGTGTGTTTTGAAGTTTTTCTTGGTAGCGACTTGGTTCTCGTAGTGAATTTCATCATAGCGACTTGCTTCAGAAAAAGGTAGCGATTTGTAGTGCTTTTTGGTAGCGACTTGGTCCTAGCGACTTGTCTATTGAGACAAGCCGACAAACAGT
The DNA here is from genome assembly GCA_022545495.1 of Chrysanthemum lavandulifolium. NCBI lineage: Eukaryota > Viridiplantae > Streptophyta > Magnoliopsida > Asterales > Asteraceae > Chrysanthemum > Chrysanthemum lavandulifolium. The sequence continues at coordinate 151,385,847 of CM040245.1, read as the reverse complement.
ACACTTAGTGGATTCTCCACTACGGGTAGCGACTTGGTGAAGGTAGAGACTTGCTTTCAGTTTTGTTAGCGACTTGTACTTAAGTTTCTTAGCGACTTGGACCTTAGCGAGTTGTTATTTAGCGACTTGACGACTTAGCGACTTGGTGCTTAGCGACTTGCTGTCAAAATTCGTAGCGATTTGGAACTTAGCGACTTGTCTTCATAATTCGTAGCGACTTGGTGTTATGGTTCTTGGCTAGTTGTTTTGTTAGCGACTTGTCTATATAGCAATTTGGTAAATTGATGCAAGTTACTTATATCTAATATCCATCAACACAATGTCTTATATCACTGATCCTTTAATCTCCAAAGTTCTGGAACTTTATGATACCTCACAGAGCAATAAAACATGCTGCTATTCAGAATGTTCTACGTTGAGTGATTCAGCAACTTATGATCAATACACTTTACAATCTGAGTCAAAATCTAAAGAGTCACACTTGGTATTGACAAATGATGCAAGGCAAATGGAATGCAACATTGAGCCCTTTCAACTACTTCATCAGCACCTCACACAACTGTTATCCACCACTATGGCTCGAACATGCAGTGCTCTTTTTCGTCAAGACTTACCCACTTTGACAAAAACTGTGTTGCTGAACTTAGAACAACTAAAACTTCAAATTTCCAGAAAGAAGGTACTAATTGATGATTCTAATGTTGCACTTCAAGTAATCTACAACCAATTTCAACCATTTATCAAGGGGGAATATTCCACAGACTTTGATCAACACGTAACTGGAATTTCATTCAAGAAACATACTGGAATGGAAATTCATGAGTTCATCAACACATATATCCAACTTATGAATAGTATGGAAGTGTACATTAAGACAGTTGCTCAAGGGACTGATAATTTGAATAAGTTGAATGGGTGTCATGATAAATTTAGGGAAAGTTGTGATATTTCGGGTAATTGATCAGTTGAAAGAACGGATGATGCTGATGCTGAATGCAGAATTTCAAATACAACAATGAATAATGTAACTGGCTGTACTGAACACAAAGGCTCAGAATCTGAAAAGCCTAAAATTGCTTGCATGTCAGTGACTCCTGTTATGCATAAGGTGAACTCAGATGCCATACCAACAAATGAACATGTGTCATACACTGAGGTACCCTTGACTGATCTTATCTCTGAACATGATATTGATAAATGTGTTTTGGTTGAGCCTGAATCTAAAACCTTTAAAACAAACAACATGGTTGAAAAAGAGGTTTATGATGAACTTTTAAAAAATACTCAATTCTTGAAAAACATTGTATTTCCTTGGAAATTGCAATACAACAAAGAGAAGAAAGTTTTCGTGCCACAAAATCTTGCATAAATCCGGAATTCCCAGAATTTTGTGATTTTTTGAAATTAACCACTTAAAAACCCAGATTCAGGACAAAGATTCAACCATATGCAATCTGAAATTACAACTCTCAGATCTGCATAAGAAATGTAATCTAGAAATAAGCAATCCTAACCATGAGGTGAGTAGTACACTTAAATCTAGGAATGATGAATTGGCTCTGTGTGTGTCCAACCTATTGAGGGAAAATGAGTCCTTAAGAATGAACTTATTAGAGAACAATTCCAAGTTGATAGATCAAACAAATTTCTTCTTGGTTGACATTGATGCCCTCAAAGCCCAAATTCAGGATAAGAGCTTCACTATTGTTTCCTTAAAAATGAGCTTAGGAAATCTATTGGAAATAGGGTGAACACTAAGTTTGCAAAACCATCAACCTTGGGAAAGCCAACTGCTCGTAACAACTCAAAACATAATGTAGTTAGGCACCCAATGCTTTTAGAACGAAAGATTTAAACCATCGAAATCTAGGCTTGCCTCCCAAGTTGATCTGAATCTTGTTTTGACAAAACCAATCACTTCACTACTTCATTCCGATATGATGAATAACAAACCCCAGGTTAATGTTCAAAGTTCAAAGATAAGGAATACTAGGAGTTCATCTAGTTCTCATAAGAAGCATCAAATGGCTGATCAATCCCCTAAGAAACCAACTAACTACAAAAGGACCAATATTTAAAAGAGGGAAGTGCCAACATCCAAATCTACTAGCAGCTGTTTCAAATGGATTCCCACTGGCAGATTATTTAAGTTTACAGGATCCAAACGGACTTACATACCTAAATCTTACCTTAAGTGGATGCCTACAGTAAAAATCTTCAAGAATATTGAACCTAAAGGGATCTCTATTAATGACACACCTAGATCAAATTGTGCAACATCCAATAGTGAGATTACTCATGTCACTAACCCATCTATTTGCAATACTACATGTGCTTCTAGTGCAATTGGTTCTCAGTTTTTTTCAGGTACAATGATCAATTCAATCAGGAACTTCATGACTTGGTTTCCATCAGAAATGAATATTGCTCACTCAGGAGTTATAATGTGCCAGAATTGATGTACCTCGTACTTTGACTCCTATTCGACTTGAATCTGGACTCGCTCTTATAATCTGTGTACAAATCTTTAAAAAAAATAAAATAAAAATCATTCTTTAATTCTTAATTTAATTCGTTTAACACAAACTGATAAAAGATATATCTCTTGTTATCGATAACATCTACGGTCCTAGAAATGTCATTCAATAATGACACGGGATCATAGATGAATTTCGAACAAATGATATATTCGTGTTTTATAACGGGTGGGTTAAATTCAATCAATGTTCATTGGTGACATTGATTGAGGGGGATAATTTTTCAAGTTATCTCATTTATGTATGCACCAGTGTTGGTTATGTTTTGTGCTCAGATGCATGTCTTTGTCTTGTCTTGTCTTCGTGGTGACCTCTGTGTTGATTGCTTATTTGTTTCATGGTGTCCATTGTGTTAGTTTGTTTATCTTATTATGCTATCTGTGTTAGTTTGCAATCTGATAAGTTCATGGACTGAAAGTGTCTATAATGCATTATATGATAAGATAGCAACTTGCTTTTGAAATAATAGATAGCAACTTACCTTTAAAAAAGCTAGCAACTTGGCATGTTAAATTTAAGGTTAGCGACTTGCTTTGTAAAGTCTTAGCGACTTGTTAAGATACTTTGCTAACGAGTTTCTAAACATTCACAAAACTACAGGGACTGAAAGTGACAACTTGGTAATCTTGTTTAAACCCTTCCCTACACCCTAGCGACTTACCATTTACCCTTCACTATTTAAAAAATTCAAAAAGTTTTTGTGTGTTTTTCTTTCTCTCGTGACGAATCACTCTTTGCAACTTGATTTTGGGTACATGTTTTACCTTTCCCTCTCCATTAATTCATGTGATATACATGCGCTTTCTAACTTGTTCCTTTTAATGATTTTACTTGAGCGGTTTGATCTTCAAAATCTTATCCCTTCACTTAGGTGTGTTAAAGGACTTAAATACCCAAACAAGTGTTACATATGTTATGGGTTTTGTGCAAAATAGGAGCCTATTGAATTATGGTTGTTTATGTCATTATGAGTTGTAAAGTGTGTTTATGTATTTCGTTAATATGGTTGTATGTGGGTTGTGTTGCTTGTGCTTCTGGTTTCATTTGTTGTTATGAGTTGCATCGTTGTGAGTTTGCAGGATTTAAATAGTTGAAATTGTTAAATTGAGTGTGGTGTTAGTCGTTTGTTTTGAGACATTCTTGGTAGCGACTTAACAATGTTCTTGGTAGCGACTTACAGTGTTCCTCATAGCGAGTTAGTTTAGATGTTATAACTTGTTCTTGATAGCGTCTTACATGAGTTCTTCATAGCGAGTTGGTATGTGTGTTCTTGGTAGCGACTTACCTCATTGATTCGTAGCGACTTATCATTATCACTGTTGGTATCGACTTTTATTTACAAGTTTGCAACTTAGTTAATCTTGTAGCGACTTGGTCTTATCATTTTTTATAGCGACTTATCTTTACAAGATTAGCGACTTGCTGGTTCAATTTTCAAGTGGCGACTTGGTTTACTAAATTATTTTAAGGCGACTTGCTATTATAATTTCATGTTAGCGACTTGATTCAGGATTTCCTGTAGCGACTTGTATTGACAACCTACTCTTAGCGACTTGCTATAACATCTTTTGTTTGAGGAATTTGTACTTGGTTTCTCTTGTAGCAACTTGGTATCACAACTTGTTTCAAACAACCTGTTATAACATCTCCATAATAGTATCTTGTCTCATGATATTATTTCATAGTAACTATGCTTTTAAATAATTTGATTCAAAAACAACTTGTCTCTCGAAACCGTGTCAAATGGAGCCGTTACCTTGAAAACTCTCTAATGCCACTCAATCTATTTCAATCTGCTTATGGGAACTCTGTCTAAGTTACTAAGTTATTGTCTTTATGTCATAAGGCTATATTCAAAGTTGCTTAACTAACCATATCTAATCTAACATGCTCTCAATCATTGTTGTTGTATGTGTATATCTTTAGATCTTCAATGGCTAACACAACCTCATCTGAGAACATTACATCTTCTGCTCCACCCAAAGTTCTTACAGACAACGAAATCTTTCCTGAAGACAAATGGGTAGAGATAGGAAAAAGTAATTGTTATGTAGATATGGAAAAGTTGCAACAAAATCCAATACTTAAAGTGTCAATTGATATCCTCAAAAACACAAATTTCTTCAGTGCCCTAACCAAGCAATGCACAATTCCCACCATCTACCTACAACAATTTTGGAACACCATTGAATGGGACAAAATCACTACTCAATATACCGCAAGTCGGATGATAAGGAATTTGTGATCAATTCGACATTCTCAAAGGCTTTAGGAATCACACCGCAACCCCACCATACGATCCGAACCTCCACCTAGTGCGGAAGAGCTAATAGTCTTTCCGATTGGTTTGGGCTATCAAGTTGGCATATCAAGGGATTCTGACATCATCACCGGACATATGTATCAACCCTGGAGAGCAATGACAACAGTTCTCAACTTATGCTTATTCGGCAAAACATCAGGCTTCATCTTGCAAATCCTATGGGGTATCGTCAATGGAGTGAATGTTAATGTCTCGGAACGTATCTGGGAAGAATTCTCGTTGTCAATGAACACATTTATCTCTGATGGAACGAACTTTCAGAATAAAGCTCAGGGTCGAAAGAAAGTAAATAAACTTGTGATTCCTAGCGTCAGATTTTCGAAGCTTGTCATCCAGTTCTTGCAACAGACTCACAACTTCAACCCTAGGAGTGAATCTACCCTACATAATGCTAAGGATGAATTTGTTCTCGGCAACCTCAAATATATTGCTAGAGGTCTTGATAAAGAGATCTTTGACCGCCAATTCGATATTCTTCTCACCGATGATATTAAGAAGACGGATCACTTTAAACTGTACAAGAAAAGGGCTTACGATCCGGTGTTAATGTTGATGTCTCTCCCACACCACCACAACCCAAACCGCTAAGTCTACTTCGCTCAAAGACTTCGCTCAAAGACTTCATATGTCGCCTTCCAAAAGGAGACGTGAAGGTCACAACCCATCGACACCACAACCCAAAAGCAAAAAAGAAAGGATAAGGAAGTGGAAAAAGGAAACGTTGAGGAAACTGAGGTTTCGAGAGGTAATACAAGTTTGATTGATGAAGATGATGCTGCTCTGCAACTGGGTATCAAGCAAAGCCTAGAAAGTCAGAATGTGAGAGTACCAGTTGGAGGTTTCATGTTAAGAGAACCTGAACCTGAGCCATGCCATACAACTCCAATCACACAAGACAAAGGGAAATGTATTGCTGGTGTAGATGATGAACAAGCCGCTCACATGCTTCTGACCATCTCCTCTTCACCATCAAGAACTACCACTCAATTTGAGCTGAAGAAAAGAAGTGTTGAATCATCTTCAGCTCAAGAACAATCTGGATTGGAAATGGAGGTATCTGAAGCACAAGAAGAAACTCATGCATCAAGTGATACCCAGTCTGATCAAAATGTTGATGAAGAATTGCGAAAGACTCACGGAGAACCTTGAGTCAAGATCGATGAGACCGAGCATTTGGATGAACCAAATCATCAATTGATTCTCTATCCTCATTGAAGAATCTAGATCTGAGACTACTCTTTCGGTGATCGCTTTTAAATGACAAAACCTCAGACACCGAGACTCTCAAGCAAAGTAATGAGAAAGAGGAAGTAGAATCCATGTACACCGTCAACATACAGCAAGGCACTTCAACCATCCCGCCTATGTCAGCACCACGTCATTCAACCGTACTTCCACCACCCAAACCCGCTAATGATCCATCAAATGTTGTCACCATCAGTGAAACCATCACTCCTCCTGCTTCTCCACCTCCTGCTTCACCGCTTCCAGTCAAAACTACTGAACAATTACTCGAGGAGGCTTTGTCACGTATTGCAACTATTGAGAAGCATTTTCCCATCGCCGTCAATAATCTAGATAGTCATGTCAAAAAGCTGGAGGATATTAACCTTAATGAGATTGTTACAAAGGCTATAGAAGCTGATATTAAAGATGCGGTTGAATGGGCAATGAAGGCTCCATTACTTCAGTGATTCAAAGACTTGCCAATCTCTGATATGAGATCAGCTCTCTCTGAAAGAATGTATGAAGCAGGAGAGCATTTGGACGATACGCATAAGAAACTATACGAAGCACTCGAGAAATCGATGAGACGTGACAATTATCAACAGTTTGTGGAAGATATACGAGAAGGGAAGATAAGAAGAAAAGAAAGACTGCTCCGGAGAAATCAACGGAGAAGTCGAGGTCCCAAGGCACCACCACCTCCTCCACCTCCAACTGGAGGAGCTGGAACTCGGGGTGAAGGAACTTCTAATACAACCTCTGCACCTCCACCACTACCACCATCATCACCACCAAAACCTTCCAATCAATCTAGTCCATCCGGAGATCGTGGAACTCGGAAGAAATCTGCTTGCTTGGACCACCATTGATTCAAGATTCACATCAACATCTTTTTCTATCCCAGAAACTCAAGTACTTCATGAAGAATCGTATGTCTTGGCAGAGTCTGAATCCGATGACGATGATGCATCCACCAAGCATATCCCCAAGCCATCGGATGATGATTGGTTTGATGTATACGTGTCAGGTGAACGCTCTAACCCATCTAGAGTTGCACCTTCAAAAGACACAATTCAAAGTTGGCTCACCAAAGAGAGACCTCATACTCTAGAACCTTCATGGTCCATCCCAGAGACTGACACGATGATCCCTGACAACAACTAGGCCTCAACAATTTCCACTAACTATGAAACCCCAGATGAAAACTCTCTCCTTCATGTCACTGGAGATATGGGCAGCTTCATTAAGTGGTTTTGTGAACAGAAGGGAATCTCGTCCATCACTCTAAAGGATCTTGAAGGACAAGCTTTTGAAATTGTCAAGGTTTTTCACTCAGATGCCAATCAGATCCAATATCAGATGGAAGAATGCCACAAGATGCTAAGTGATCAAGTCAGTGAGTAGATTAGTCGGTTCAATGTGAACAAGCCTCTTCCTCTCGGTGGTGAACCTGGACAAATGACCATTCAGTCTAAATTCTTCTTCAACCGTGACCTGGACTATCTATGTGCTTGCTCTACTGAAAGAAGACCAGCTGTTACACTGATCAGGGTCTTGAACAGATGGTTCCTGATCAATTCTGGGCTGACAAAGAACATAAGTATGACATTGCCGCTTCATATGGTATTTCTCATTGGTGGTACAAAAAGAAGAAATTCTACATTGAGAGACATGGAGCTGATAAAAGACGCAAAGCTGTTAGATCCAAGCTACGCATTCTGAGTGTCATCAGCATAGAGATCTTCTCAATCTATGGCTATGATTACTTGAAGAAGATTGTTCTACGAAGAGCAGACTTGAAAGAGCATGTTATTGAAGAGAACGACTTCAAACACTTGATGCCAAATGACTTTGAAGATCTCTACCTTCTGAACCTACAAGGACACCTTAACCATCTTCCGGTTCATGAGAAGAAGGCTCTCTCGGCTGCTGTCAACCTTTGGATCAGGGGCTTAGTCATTCGAAAAAGGGTTGAGGATTTTCAGCTAGGAATGAAAAGCTACTAGACCCGGGTCAACCTTACAAGTCCACAATGGAACACCTCAGGACATGAATTTCGTCACGAATATAGAGTTCTTGACACCCCTAGAGCCGTCATCTTCACCGACATATACGGGACTCGCATGTTAATGAGACTGTGCGAGCTCTACAAATTCAGTGATGGTACTCTCAAAATGGTCAAAGAAGAATTAAACTCTAGAGTGCATGAAATCAAAGTTGATCTGAAGCCGTGGAACAAAACAAAATTACGGGTGATGAGGACTTGAAGAGGTGTGAAGATTTCATTGTCGCAATCGGTGAAGACTTAAGACTCGAATGATCTTCCGCACCTTTAAAAGTTTTGTTGGTGGTAGACTTCGTGAAGGTCATTACAAACCGCTTCAAAGAACTGAATGAAGACATCTTCCTAAGTAGTTTCGCTTTTGTATTTTTTAATGTGTATAATGTGGTGTACAAACTATGAACAACTATAATGCATGTAATAGTGTTAGGTTATGTCTTGTGGTTTCCTTTGTGTCAAAAGGGGAACTTGATGTTGTCCAATTCGGATCATATAAAACCGAACACATTTTTCTCCAACAAATTTTTTGTTTCCTACATAATTAAATCACTTGAGATCCAAAATCTCAAAGGATTTGAAATTTTGATCGGGAGAAAATGTGATATAAATATGAAAGATGATAAAAGATGACCAATTTTATCTCAAAATGCATACTGCTCTCTAATATGTGCTAAACTACTTTCGAATCTCGAAGCATATATTAAGGGGGAGCATTTCAAAACAAATTCAAATCTTCAAGGTACAAAGATTTCCATGTTTTTACATAAGGTACCTTAATTGTGTGTTAAATGGTTTCAAAATATTTGGTAATCTTTGTTGTATTTTCAAAAAATCTCTTTCCTCTATGTGATAAAATGTTTTCAAAAATCCTATGCACATATTAAGGGGGAGAATTTACCAAGAAAATCAAATGGTTTTTATTAAGAAATTGTGATCAAAGAAATATTTCAAAGTACTCTTGCCTCCATGTGCTAAACAACTTCAAGATCATATGCACATGTTGAGGGGGAGCTTTTTCTAAATGATCAAAACTATTAAGGTACAAAATGCTTTGATCTCGTATCACAAGTACCTTGATTGTTTTTCCAAATGATTTTTTGATTGGTTTCAAGGAAGAAATGAACTGTACCAAAAGATCGACCATTTTGCTTTATGTATGGAGTTATAAGGATGGTTGGGTTAGGTATTTGTTCCCACGATCCAGCCAGAACCAGAAGGATCTACCCAGGGACAATCCACTAGATAGTGTAGAAGTCCTTAGGTATGATGAAAAAAAAGGAGAAAATGAGAATATGGGAAGAGTGCGGATGAGACGAGCTAGTACTGGAATAAACCCAACAAGGTTCTAGTTATGAAGTCTCGGTAAGCATCAAGGGTTGAAGAATGAAAAGAATTGAATGAGAAAAGGGTGAAAATAAATAGCCTCCAATTATTCAACCTTAGGGCGATACTGTGTTCAATTCATATGCTACCGGTGGTTACCAAGGTAACATCGGTATTGAAGACAAGGCGTCATGGACCTAGTGACGACCGCACTTCAACTTCCCAAACCACTCAAGTTCCTCTTAAAAGGACTTGTTTCATTCTCACGGGAATCGAAATTATCTATCAATTTCTCTTAGAGTTTTCGATATTGAAGAAGGAGACCCTCTCCCTAGTCTCCCAGATAGGAACCAAATGTGCACAATTGAGTCTAGAGCCATGAGATCATCAAATAAATCTCATTAGGACACTTTCAATGAAGACTCTCTCGTTTCACACAATGTGGAAGAGAGATTATATCTTATGAGTCCTACGCATTATCCTTGTGGTATTGCGAACATCCGAGTGATATGCAAATATAATCACAATGAAGATGGAAAGCCTTCGAGCCAACATCAAACAAGCTCCGGTGGGTGGCATGTGAGATCTATACAATAGATCAACCATGTGACAACCGAATGAAACAATGGGGCGATTCAATCTTTTGAATCAATCTCGGTTCGAGTTATGGATTGACGGATACCTTTGAAAAACCGGTCGTTGTGCTTAAAACTCTTTTCTTTAGCACATCGATCGTGTACTAATATTTAAACATAAAGGTGTTTATGATTGATAATTGATTTTATTTAAAACCTTCGTTGTCTTGCAAAAACAATTTATATTGAGCGGTACACCCATTGTTTATCAAATCTCTTTTCATCAATCGCTGAATCTCAATTATTGATTCACTCACTCCGTGTTGTCTTCTTTGAGACGTTCGGTTTGAGAACAACTAGACCACCGCGAAACCATGTCAAGAAAATTCTTGAATTATACACGATCACAGTGCGAGACTTGTCTCGATCAACGGGAACCGTGGGCGATGTACCTCAATTCAACGAAAGTGCTCAAAGACACTTTCGTGCACTTTATTGCTAACTGTTGTATGCGAGTGCGCCCGACGCTTGCGGTGATCGAATGAAGCGGTCAATCCATAGCCGCATGCTCACACTACACATTCATCTATAAAGAAATCATGATAAGTGCACCAACGACTCTGATATTTTACTCCATGCTTCTGCTACGCTGCTGCAAATATCATGAATCAACAAAAGCTTCCGCTACACTGATGGAGAAAAATCATGATCCAGAATGTGAGCATGTCGGTCCAAGTGTCACAATATCATATGCTGGCAACACTACAATGGGTGATGCTAAGATTAACTGTGGCTGATGATCTCGATTAATGCTCAAAGGTCATCAATGTGGATCAGCTCTACAACCTCCACTAAATACACATTGTAGATGAACAAATCACCGCGGAAGCACAGAGTTCGAATAGTTTGAATATTTGATGTCTACGAGCTCAAGAACAAAGTCAAGAATAGAATGCTAAGATGCAAAATGTAAATCATGGGGTGACCTCCCTTAGGGGGAGATTTCTAGGAATCATAAATCCCATTATGTGAAGAGTCGGTCACCCCAAATATTATCTAGCATAAGTTAGCTCGTAGACATATTGTCTGTTACGTTATATAGTAGTTAGTTTGTTGCATAGAATAGTTTAGTGTAACACCGTGGAGGAAGGACGGGTCTTTACCCACTGTATCCCTGATCCACAGGCCGTCAGGAGGTCGTTTAGTTTGTAACCTATAAATACCCTCTACCTCCCAAGGTAGAGGGTTTGATGTTCATTTGGAATCTAACCTTCTATAAGTTTCTCTTTCTAGAATATCCCACTTTCTCTCTCTAAACCATCTAAATTATACGCCCCATTTGTATTTGTTTGTGTGTTTGTGAAATCCAATATGTTACATAATCTAATCACAGTATCAGCCTGAGCTTTAGTTGACCTTTGTAGATCATTTTCCAATCTTTCAATTCTGGTCAGAAGTTGAGGAATTAGACTAATGAGCTCCTCTTGAGATAGAGTTGCTGGATCTGATGTAGTAAGAGTTGGAGGTTTGGAGTGAGGAATTTCAGGTGTTTCTTTCTCATATACTGGTGGGGAAGGTGGAGGTGGAGTAGGTGTCCTTTGTGGTGATGGTGGTGTTGATTTCCTCTGAGGTGATGGTGTGGGTGTTCTATGTGGTGATGGAGTGGGTACCCTTTGTGCAGGCTCTTGTGGTTGCTCTTGTACCTTAGACTCAGCAGCAGCAAATGTACCTACAAGGTTAGTATCACCCGACAATATAGCAGGCAACAAAGGCCTGTCAACCCCTTCAAAGCCTCTTTTCATATTAGCAAAAATCTTTTTGGTAAAAGCAACAACAATGTATTGTTGCTTGTTGGCTGTTTCAACATTAAGAATCATTTGCAAAAATTTGGGATACATTAAAAACTTTTTCTCTTTATTGGCATGTGCAACCATGGCATCAAAAATTATTTTTAAAAAGTTAAAGAGTCTACCAGTGGATAGACAGACCAACGCAGAAGCAATAGTGCTTCCAAATTGGTCCCATCCACCACTTTTAGAACTCAAGCAGTGTAAAAGATGGTGCACAAGAAAATGCCATTTAGGAGTAAAGTGACTTTTCGAGAAAGTAAAAGAGCCATCAGTTGGTTTCTTGAGGAAGCCCACTTGGTTGTGCTTGTCATTAAACTTGAATTGAGCCATGAAAGTGATGAATTTCAAGTACTTGTAGTGCGGCGCAAGATAGGGTTAATGCTGGTGAAACAGACTTTATCGAGAGAAAAGATTTGAACTTTTAAAGATTTTAGAGAAAGTAAATAATGGATAAATATAGATTTTATTAAAAAGTATGCATATATATACTTCTTACCGCCTAAGAGTAGGTAACGGTACTTTTTATACAATAAAAACGGATTTTCCCTCGACCAGCACTAACGATTATACAATAATTGGATTATGCGTAGTCTTTTTTAAATCTAGGTGACCCCTAGACTCTAGATTCTCATATTAAGCATTTTTCAGTAGATCTAATCCTGTCACGATTAGTCAGAACCCGCATAAATTTACTTAATGATTATCAATTTATCATTTATCCCTTCTAGTGCTTACATTAACATGCAAAACAATATTAATGAAGTAATAAACGTAATCAAAACACAAGCTTAAGCTGCCTATTGAATTAGTAACAAATCAAAACATCAAATAATCATTAAACATGGCTAATACCTATGGGTATTAACCCACAATCTTAGTTATAATACAAGATAACATGTTCTGAAAGATTCAAGTATAAATCAAAATAGAAAAATACGCTAACTAAACGATGATAGTGTATTAAAACGAATTAAGTGAATTCTCCTATGTAAATCTGCACTAGCGGGACCTTCTTGGTATTTTTTATATATCTAGTCTCGTACTTGGTGGTTATGTGCTCTTTGAAAACCGGACTTAGGGTTTTCTATTTATACATTCTGGAAAGAAGGTCGATACTGTGTATCGGGTTACCCGATACGGCATATCAAAGTAACTTCGCGTGGAGTCCAAGATTATTATATTATGAAATAGTCGTACACCACCATAGTGATAAGTCTTATCATAAATCTTCATACGGCGTATGTTGTCTTCTTATTTTGGAATTCTAGTGAAGTCATAGAGGTTGATACGGCGTATTCATTTGTCTTCATACGGTGTATCAGGACTAAAACAAGTCATATATTCATGTTGACCAAATATTCATATACGACGTATCTAATAATTGAATATGGCGTATTCTTCAAAGTCAGGCAATGGTCTTCATAATCTTTCAATTCTTTGTATACAGCGTATCTATCTAGAATGATACGGCGTATTCTTGTCTGTTTTGTGGACTTTCTCTAACTTGATCCATTTAGCTTCAAAACGTGTACATAATATCTAGCATTTACCAATTGCTTGTAAATAACTGAAATATGAACATTTAAGTGATTAAGTATCAAATCTTATACATGATGATATAAAACAAGCAATATACATAAGAGAAATGATGCTAATAATATGTGTGGAAAACTAGAAGGGGGTTGAATAGTTTACTGATTAAAAACTTTGTTTTGAAACTTATTGAAAGATCAATTGATATTGATCTTAGATATGTTAGTGAATAGTAATCAACAATATATAAAGAGTAGATACGGAAAGAAACAATCAAACCACAACAAGTTGTTTATAGTGGTTCGGTCTACAAGGACTCTTTTTCCTTGCCCTACTCCACTCCCGAGTCTCACACTCAAGAGTTTAACTTCACTAGTCAACAAGCTCCTTTCAACAAGGAGAAACCTTTACACTTAAACACACTATTTCCGACACTAAGCTAGATGTCGAGTTCTTTTCAAGGGTACAACCACTTCCACACACAATGTATTTTAAGGACTAAAATACTAACCACTCACACTTACAAGATTATGATGGTTTGATACAACAATGATGTATGAATCAACACAAGATCGTACTGAAAGGTTTTATGGATATTTTAAATATACGTATGACCGGATTCGAACTCGAGACTTCGGGATTGCACACATTACGTATGAGAATTGATGTTAAATAATTAATATATATAAAATGTTATTATTATTAATTATTAGTCACGAATAAATATTAACGATAGTTAATATTTAACGAGGTTTGGCTAACGGTTGTTAAATATAAACTACGAGAACTAGAGATGAAATTATAAGTCGGAAGGATCTAGAATCCCTTTGGGATTGATAGGCCGGTCGGTTGGGGTTCCCTAACCCAACCCACACATTAACTTGTTCTCCAAGATTGGTTACCTATATATACAAACCCCTTGTATTCATTGTAACCGAATCTTGGTGACTTGCAAACCTAATTTCTTCTCTTCTTTTCCTCTTTCTTGTGCTTGGCCGGTCGTACACCCCCTTCCCATAGGGATTCGATTTGTAAAACTCAAGTTTAAGTATTTGGTTTATTTGTGATCAAGAACCTAGTCTTTCACTTCAATTCGCTAATAGTACGTGTGTACAAGAACGAAGGACAAATGCACTTGTGTTTGTAGGATTTTTGGTGGTCGACTTCTTGGTGGGTCGAATTGGTTTAAACCCTAATCTAGGGTTTTGGGTTTTGTTCCTCATTCACATTAACGTGTGTTTCTTGATTTGCTAAAAGGTACGCATATTCTTATTCGGTTAATTAATATACATATATTATTCCTTATACTTCCGCTGCATGCTTTGATGATGTTTACTTGATTTTATAATTGTTATGATTATTAAAACCCAACAGTGGCATCACGAGCCGTTAATATAATGTAATTAATTACCGAAACACATAAAAATTGAATCTTAATGATTATTGCATGCTTTTATTGGTTTTTAGGGTTTTGAATTTGAAACCTTAATTTTTTATTTATTGGGTCGATTACCCTTTATTATTATTATTAGGTTTTAATTTTGTAAAACTTGTAGAAACCCTAGGATTGCATGCATATTTTATGTGGTTATTATGAATAATTGTTATGTGCCATGTATTATGTGTATCTTGGGATATAATTGTTATGATGAATCCATGGTGGAACATGCATGTTTTGCTATGGATTATTGTTGTTTATTAATTGTTAAGTGATATACACATGTTTTATTTATTTGATAATTATTGAATTGGGGAAGACCTCAATTATACTAATAAAATTTCGTTATGTGCTAATTGGTATATTATTGACTTTGGCTTACGCAATAGACTTGTCGATGTATGTGGCTCTTCTACCTTTGTTAGGAATTAGAAAATTCAGTCGTTAAAGAGTCGGTCACCTCAAGTATATGTATTCGTTAGAAAGCTCATAGTCGTAGTCAAGTTATGTTAGCAAGTAGTTTGTTAAGTAACACCGTGGAGGACGGACGGTCTTTACCCACCTGTATGCCCGATCCACAGCCCGTAGGTGGCGTTTATTTGTAAGACACTATAAATACCCTCTACCTCCCAAGGTAGAGGTTGAGCTCAATACCATTTTCTTTGTTTCACATAGTTCCAACTCTCTTCCCTTTCTCTCTAGAACTTTCTCTCTAAACATATAGAACGCCCTATGTGATTATGGTTTAGTGTGTTTGTGAAATCCTATATCTTACAATTGGTATCAAGAGCCATGGTTTCATCACTCGTCTTTCATGCTCTTTGTTTTGGTGGATTTCATAAGGTTTTTGGGGTTTTAAGTGTTTAGGAGAGTTTGAATCATTTGGACAAATTCTAGTGTTAAAGTTTGAATTTTGCTTGTACTTTTGTGTTTAAGATCATCATATGTGTTTATGTTTTGAATTGGAAGGCTTAATTCATTGTGGTTTGGTTGTTTTTTATTGATAAAGTGGTTATTTGTGAAAGTTGTACGAAGCGAGTTGAGTCTCGGACTTTTGTTTCTTCGAAGCGAGTTGCTTTGTTATTGGAAGTGAGTTGGTTTATGCGACTTGGCTATTTAGCGAGTTGACTCTTTATGCGACTTGGGTTCTAAGCGAGTTGTTTTTTTAAGCGACTTGTGTTCTAAAGCGACTTGGCTATTAAGCGAGTTGTACAGCTAGCGAGTTAGTTTAAGCGACTTGGTGGTTAAGCGAGTTGTCTCTGTTTGCGACTTGCTATTAAGCGAGTTGTCTCTATATGCGACTTGGCTATTAAGCGAGTTGGTTCTTTAGCGACTTGTTTCTTTAAGCGAGTTGGGTGTTTTGCGAGTTGATAACTAAGCGAGTTGATTGTTTAGCTACTTGTCTATCGAGTCTTGTTACTTCTTCGCTACATTTTTACGGTTGTTCTTTGGTTTAGTACAATCCCGTGAAAGAATCAATTTCCGGTTTAATCAAGGAATAGTAAAATCCGTAGAACTTGTAATCATGTCAAACATCGTACCTACTATCGCTTTCTTCAGAGGTCGAGGACGCTCAAAGCAGGATCGATACTGCCCACCCATGCTCGATGTAACCGATTATGACTCATGGGCTCAACGAATCCGATTGTACTTGTCTTGGAAAGGAAAATGAGGTTAACATTCTCAAATCCATTGATGAAGGACCTTATCGGGTTGAGACTACAAGAGACTTAATTGATATGCTGCAGATGGAACAATGATCTATGGATTAGATGCACCAAAGACGTATGATGAGCTCAATGATAAGGAGAAAAGAGATTTGATGTCGATATCGTGGCTTCTAACATTATACTTGTGGTCTTCCAAAGATATCTACAAGCTTATCAATCACAACACCGAAGCCAAGGCGCTTTGGGATAACGTCAAGACTCTTGATGAGTGTCTAAATACTCATCATTTTTGTACAATATAAACTGCAAAATCATCTCGAAAACACTCAAAATGCATCAAAATGATAAAAATATCACAAATCGTTGTTTTATGTGTTTTAAATGCAAAATATCAAAATCGGATAAAAACATATCAAATTTGCAAAATTGCGTTTGATCCCCAAGTTTCAAAAGTTGTCAAAAAGCAGGTCCACGAGTCAAAATTTCAAAAGAAAAATCACCAAAGGTCCTTTTTAAATCATAAGTTATCAAATTTAGTCCTTTGGTGAAAAATGTCAAAAGTTTGAGAAAATTACAAGTTTGGTCCTCCAACTTTGAAATTTGGCAAAATGGCCCTGGAAAATTGAAAATGTCAAGTTTGGTCCTTGTAGTATGGAAACTTGTCATTAATGGTCCCTTGAAATAACTTTGTTGAATTGGCGGTGAATAGTCCTTGATTTTCGAAAATGGCACAACTAATCCTTGTGTTTTATAAGCCTTATACCATTTGGACCCTTACCACTCTGGACCCCTCGTCACCTAGCCACTTTTGACCCCTTGATATTATAACGCTCGGTCAATCCCTTGGTCAAATAAACACCCAACGCCAAAAAGTCTTCTTCCTGCTTCACCACCGCAACACATCTCCAAGCCATCCCTCCATCACCTTATCTCCTCATTGTCCCCCTCCTCCACTACATCCAAAATCATTATATCTTCCTCACCAAACACTCTAGCTCATCTAGTCACAAATAAACCTTTCCGCCAAAATTGACATTTTGGCCAAATCTCACAAAAGTCACCCTATAGCTCGAATCGGGTGGGATCCACTCGTAAGAGGTGAGAGAATCAATTGAAGCTATAAAAGAGAAGAAGCAAGGAAAAGAGTAGCTAGTTTTATTGTTTTCTTTAAATGTCGTTTTTAATAAAATGTTTTAATTTAAGTTTAAATGTTGTAATCTAGTTTCTATGTATCACATTTGAGTGATAAAACCTTTGTAATGTACCTTTGATCATCTATCAAAGTTTTATATAAGTTCTAAATTTTATGCTTCTTGTTGAGTTTTTCGGTTTCAAACTCTTGCAATTAAGCTTCAAATAGCTTAGGTTCTGTTCTATAAGCTCAAATAAGCTCCCAATAGCTTTTGGTGAGCTTATATTTGTTTCCCAAATTTGTTTGCACAAAATCACTTAATCAGTCAAAAAGTCAAACTTGGTCAAAATGCAGTACTTCACTACTTTGGATCTGGATTGCTGAAGTAATGATGAAATTGTATTGATATTGGGTTAATTTGGATGTTTAATGGGTATAGAATAGTAGATTGTGATTCTCAGTCAACATTTGTTTTGCTTGGCCTCATGTGAGTA
Source organism: Chrysanthemum lavandulifolium (assembly GCA_022545495.1). Taxonomy (NCBI): domain Eukaryota; kingdom Viridiplantae; phylum Streptophyta; class Magnoliopsida; order Asterales; family Asteraceae; genus Chrysanthemum; species Chrysanthemum lavandulifolium. The sequence goes on along the minus strand of CM040245.1, from coordinate 151,367,683 downwards.
CCATATCTCTTTTATAATCGATTCCATGATATTGGTTAGTCTAGCTTAATTAGTGTTCATTATAGCATGATTTAGTTTCAAATCAAGTAGTTTATTTATTAGTTTAGTCTGTTTTCATCTTTGTTATTAGTCTATAAGTTTTCTCGTGATAGGTCCGATATAACATGCATACATAGATCGATAGGTTTTATTATAAAATGCTGTTGATAATGCTTCATATAGGTGTAAGATGGTTAGTTGAATCTGTTTTGAGGATTAGCATAAGCTGCTTTTGTGTTTTAGCTTGAAATTCTTGCATTTTCCATCATAAAGGGGTGTTTGGATTGCTAGTTATAACTGTCTTAGAGGTCATTTTATTAGAAAAGATCAGTAGTTTGAGGGTGAATATAGTTTAATACTCCTATATCTGTCATTGTCTTGAGCTTGTTTCATTCAAAAGTCAATTTCACTCTAAAACTGTCTTGTTCACTTCACTGTTGGAATCTGTTAACTCAAAACCAATCAAATAGGTCTAAAACTTGTTAAGCTTGCTTGATAAACTTTCATTACATCATATTTCATCAAGATCACCCTAAATTTGCATTGGAATCTCATCAAAGTCAAAGTTTAACCGATTTTCAAAAGTCAAAATGTGTCAAAGTTGGTTTTTCGAACTTGCAGACAGTGCATGTGGTTCAATAAAGCTTTGTAGGGTCTGATTTTTGGCTTAGGTGTAGTCCACTAGGTGGTCTTTAAGACTCATTATCTGCTTTTGTCTAAATTTCTCTGGATAAGTCACGCATAAGCCCAAACTTGGTACCGCTCAACGTAAGTCGCTCCAAATCGCTTAACTCATTTTCTTGACAAACTGCTTATTAGAGGTTAGGAGTAGTTAGATTTAGCTTACATTAGCTTATTTGAGTATCATTTAGGGTTTGCAGAAGTTTGGTGGCTTATTGTAACTGTTTGCTTATTTATAAGTGCTTATTTGGTATCCATTAACACTGCAGCTCTTGATTCTGTCACATAAGCACTGCATTTCTCATTTTTCATAGAACCAGATATATATTTCAGAGTTTTCCTGAATTTTTCATTAATTTTGGTCACCATTTAGTATTTTTATTAATTAAAAATAGATTTTAATCACTTTTAAATAGGTTTTATTGCAATTAATTAAGAAAAAGTTCAAAAAAATAATTTTTCAATTTTCTTAAGTTTAGATAAATATAAAAAGCCAAAAAAGTATTTTTCCATATTTTTCTTAGTTACATTTGTATTTTTAAGTAATTTAATTAGTTTTTAATAGTTTAAAAATCCTAGAAAATAGAAAAATAATCATAAAAATACAAAAATAGTTTTGAAAATTCTCTTTTGATATTTTAGACTTTTCCATTTCATAATTTTATTTTTCTAGCTTTATTTCCTAATTTCTTGTATTTTAGGTACTTATTAAATAGTTAAAAATAGTTTTTAATTTATAATAATTAATTAAATAGTTATAAAAATAATTTTCTTTTTCTATAAATTTTCTTTTATCATTAGGTTTGTAAAATGTATTTTCATATTTTAGGATTTATATTGTGTAAGTTTCACTTTTTATTTTGTAGACGTCACGTAGATTTTAATTTCGCTTTATAAAACATAAAACAAAACATCGCTTTTAAATATAGTGATAGCGTTTATTTAATAGATTTTATCTTTTAATTTCCTTTAATTTGCATTTAAGCCGTTGTAATTTGTTGGCTTTTCCCGTAGTAATAATCACAATCAAATCCTTTTTCGCTCAAATCTCCGATCACTATATCGTTTGATAATCCATTGCATAGCTCATTGGGACATAACGACCCGGGAAACACTATACTCCCGGATCTTCATTGCTTTTGTGCTTAAGTTGTTTTAAGTTTCTTCTGATTGGCCATTCACAAGTGGTCACCATGCGTGAGAAAACTTGACGGTTTTGCACAGATCAAATTTTTGGCGTCATTGCGGAGTCAGTCTTGATTATCTTACGTTTAGCAGATTAGTAATTTGAATATTCACTCTTTGTTCATACCATCCATCTGTATATGTTTATGTTTTCTTATCCAAAAGCCCCAAAAACATTCTTCTCATTCCTCTTATTCGTTGATTCTATTTCTCTTACCCTCTTTCGCCGTTTAATTCTATTCTTCGTATCCTCTCAACCATTTGATTCTCTTCTTAATCCTCTATATGTTTAATTCTTATGTCGACAATCGTCAACTTCATCGTCGTAAATGTGTGTGAGGTGTGGAGGGCCTAGTTCAGCTTAATTTTGCAATTCGTGCGAATTATCCATCAAAATTCTTTTCAAAGTTATTTCACCACCCGCCACAACCCGAAATACATTCTAATCTTGACAAACCGGTTCAAACGTCGAGCTACCCCAAGCACCCACCGAGGATTACGAGGACACTTTCTTTGAAGATAGAGCCCGTAATCTAATCGAACAAATTCAAGCCGATGAAAAAGGTCGAGAATTAGAATTGATTACGATGAACCCGTTCAAACACGGTGACTAGCAAGAATGACTTGCCTAATCTTCACGTTTCTCAAGAACCAAAACCGAGACCATAACGAAGTGGTGGAAATTGCTAGCTCTCGAGCACACCACTTGTCCAACCTCCGGATTTTTCTCGAATGTTCTTGAGACTTGATAGTCATTCGGATCACCATGTTGGTTTTGTTGATTCTTTGGATAAACCGATTCCTCTTCATAACTCTCAAATGCAATCATTTATTCCTTGTGTCGGTTGTGGTGAGCCTCTTTATGGTTCACCCCGTTGTTGTACTTGTGTACAATGTGGTAATGATATCCATAACGGGAGTTGTTTGTTTTGTGGTTCGAGGAATTCATTTGATCATGATCCTAATCATAACTCATTTAACGACCCTCAAATTTTTCCAATTACCCACCACAAACCCGACTTATCTTCATACCATCAACACTTCACTGTGAATTTTGTGGAGGTCCTCACCAAGGATTTGAGTGTCAATCCGAAACACGTTTGTCTATGAACGCTTTTCCAATGATGCTCGTAACTTTGGTTATAACCAAAATCCATATGATTCACTCGCTTCGCACTCAACATTTCTTGTTGTGAGTCTGTGGAGGTCCCCATTTCACTCGATTGTCAAATAGGGAACCCAGTTCCTTGTAGCAATCATGACTTTCACATGTTTGACAATTTTCAACCTCCACAGCACCATACGGTTCAAACTCCACCTGAGCCGTTATCTCAAGAAATCTCCCAAGATTTTGAAACCGCTATGAAAACACTTGAGGATATGATGAGTAACTTTAAGAATCAAGTGAGTGGTGAAAAGACCATGGGAGAATTGCTTGCCGAAGAGCGAGAGGCCCGCCAATCGAGGGAAGAATTATTAGTCCTAGAGCATGCAGCTCTAAGGCGTTCCCAATTTCTTAAGGCAGCTCTTTATGATGATGACGAGGAGAGTTTTTATCCTTTTAAAGATAATAGTTCTCAACTCCTCGGTCGGTTGATACCCCAGTGAGTTGAGATTTCATCTCAAACAAGCGCTATCACACCAAGCTCCCACCCACTCTCTAAACATGGGGACGAGCATCTTGACACTGTTCACGAAAAGGAATCGGACGAAGTCATAAAGTCTAGTGTTGAGAACCTTGTCCCAATCCAGAGAGTCACAGGAACTTTGATCATATGTGTGATTCTCTTTCCCTCTTGAGTGTTCAAAAGATCATTTTGAAACTTTCTCCGATTTTAGAGACGATTGTGCTTCCTTTGGAAACATCGAGTACGTTGAGGCATCACTCCCACAATCGATCTTGATCATCTTCTTGAGGAGTTCTCCGTGAACTCACTCACATCAATCCACTCTTTGATTTGAAGCCAATCTAGGAGGCCGAAGTCTCATTGATAATGATCGTTCACTCGCTTCTTATCCCAGCAGGTCCAATAGAGAATGTTGATCACTTTGTTCCCGAAACATTCAAAGCTACTTTCACCAATCCTCTATTTGAATTCGACTGAATTCACTTTAATTTCGAGAATCCACTCTTTGATACCGATGAGGATAGTGATGAGCCTACTATGGAACAAGAGTTCACAAATTCACTTCATGTGAATGATTCTCTTCATGAAGAGTTCTCCGTGAACTCTCTCATGACATATCTCCTCCGGAACATGATCATTTCTATTTTGATCTTGAGGATGATATTGGCTCGGAGGAAGGTGTGCTCTATCATACGAGTTTGCCTATTAATGATAATACCTTCACCCTTCCTCCCGATACGTCTACATTTGAGGATGAAGAATGGATCCTGATTGTTATCAAGACCTTTCTTCCTTTCCTCAAATATCTTGTGATTTCCCTTCATCTTCACTCCTTCGGGAATGAAGACACTATCTTTGACCCCGGCATTCTCATTTATCATTTTTGAGTCGGTTCTATGTATATCTCATCGGTGTGGAACTTTCACGTGCTTCAAATGTTTGTCCAAACATCGTGAATGAAAGTCCGATGGAGATTGTTTCTTCCACTTTGCTTCCCCATGAACAAATGAATTCGGGGTCGAGTCAAGCTAGCGAATCGGTAATCAAAAACAGTAGCTAAACATGGGTTTTCACCCATGTGTTCCACCCTAGTGTGGGGGAGTTGCCCCACATGTTATATATATATATAAGTTTCAAAAAAAAAAAAAATTCTTTTAAATAATAATGGCGTAGTATTTCCCTTTACGTTCTTTGTTTCGCATAACCGCGGTACTTTGAATATTGAGGGCAATATTCATTTCTAAGTGGGGAATTCTCACTAATTTCATATATTATCTACCCAATTTCCCGTTTTTGGCCAAAATTTTTTTTGGAGTAAGTGTTTTACACTTACTCATTTGGTTATCAAGACGCCTTGTCTAATAAACTAAAGGATTGGCTAATCCAGAGCAAACGGCTCTTGGTAAAGATTTCTCAAATCCGCTTATATGGCTTGCAATTTGCCCAAAATTGTATGGTATTCATTTCACCATATCCTAAAAAGTGAAGAGTTGGCTAGCCCGCAAGATTATGGCTTGTGGTAAAGGCGATGGAAAACCATAATTGGTAATCACTCACCAAAGATAATATTGATAATTTATCTAAGAGTTGGCTAGTCCGAAGCAAACGGCTTCGTAAAGACAAATCAAATCCGTTGAAAGTCGGTGATTTGCTCAAAATCACATGGTTATCGATGTACCATGGTTCTTACTTGAATGAAACATTTGGCTACTCCGAAGTAATGGCTTTTGGTAAAGAGATTAAAATCCATTATGTTTTCTCAAATCATTGCTAGGGACTAGCAATATCTCGATGTGGGGATTGATGAGTGTCTAAATACTCATCATTTTGTCAATATAAACTGAAAATCATCCGAAAACACTCAAAATGCATCAAAATGATAAAATATCACAAATCGTTGTTTTATGTGTTTTAAATGCAAAAATATCAAAATCGATGAAAACATATCAAATTTGCAAAATTGCGCTTCAGTCCCCAAGTTTCAAAAGTTGTCAAAAAGCAGTCCACGAGTCAAAATTTCAAAGAAAAATCACCAAAGGTCCTTTTTAAATCATAATTTATCAAATTTAGTCCTTTGGTGAAAAATGTCAAAAGTTTGAGAAAATTACAAGTTTGGTCCTCCAACTTTAAAATTTGGCAAAATGGCCCTGAAAATTGAAAAATGTCAAGTTTGGTCCTTGTAGTATGGAAACTTGTCATTAATGGTCCTTGAAATAACTTTGTTGAATTGGCGGAATAGTCCTTGATTTTCAAAAATGGCACAACTAATCCTTGTGTTTTATAAGCCTTATACCATTTGGACCCTTACCATTCTGGACCCCGTCACCTAGCCACTTTTGACCCCTTGATATTATATCGCCTGGTCAATCCCTTGGTCAAATAAACACCCAACGCGCCAAAAAGTCTTCTTCCCTGCTCACCACCGCAACACATCTCCAAGCCATCCCTCCATCACCTTATCTCCTCATTGTCCCCCTCCTCCACTACATCCAAAAATCATTATATCTTCCCTCACCAAACACTCTAGCTCATCTAGCTGTCAAATAAACCTTTCCCGCCAAAATTGACATTTTGGCCAAATCTCACAAAAGTCACCCTATAGCTCTGGAATCAGGTGGGATCCACTCAGAAGAGGTGAGAGAATCAATTGAAGCTATAAAAGAGAGTGAAGAAGCAAGGAAAAAGAGTAGCTAGTTTTATTGTTTTCTTTAAATGTCGTTTTTTTAATAAAATGTTTTAATTTAAGTTTAAATGTTGTAATCTAGTTTCTATGTATCACATTTGAGTGATAAAACCTTTGTAATGTACCTTTGATCATCTATCAAAGTTTTTATATAAGTTCTAAATTTTATGCTTACTGTTGAGTTTTTCAGTTTCAAACTCTTGCAATTAAGCTTCAAATAGCTTAGGTTCCTGTTCTATAAGCTCAAATAAGCTCCCAATAGCTTTTGGTGAGCTTATATTTGTTTCCCAAATTTGTTTGCACAAAATCACTAAATCAGTCAAAAAGTCAAACTTGGTCAAAATGCAGTACTTCACTACTTTGGATCTGGATTGCTGAAGTAATGATGAAATTGTATTGATATTGGGTTAATTTGGATGTTTAATGGGTATAGAATAGTAGATTGTGATTCTCAGTCAACATTTGTTTTGCTTGGCCTCATGTGAGTACCATATCTCTTTTATAATCTGATTCCATGATATTGGTTAGTCTAGCTTAATTAGTGTTCATTATAGCATGATTTAGTTTCAAATCAGTAGTTTATTTATTAGTTTAGTCTGTTTTCATCTTTGTTATTAGTCTATAAGTTTTCTGCATAGGTCTGATATAACATGCATACATAGATCAGATAGGTTTTATTATAAAATGCTGTTGATAATGCTTCATATAGGTGTAAGATGGTTAGTTGAATCTGTTTTGAGGATTAGCATAAGCTGCTTTTGTGTTTTAGCTTGAAATTCTTGCATTTTCCATCATAAAGGGGTGTTTGGATTGCTAGTTATAACTGTCTTAGAGGTCATTTTATTAGAAAAGATCAGTAGTTTGAGGGTGAATATAGTTTAATACTCTTATATCTGTCATTGTCTTGAGCTTGTTTCATTCAAAAGTCAATTTCACTCTAAAACTGTCTTGTTCACTTCACTGTTGGAATCTGTTAACTCAAAACCAATCAAATAGGTCTAAAACTTGTTAAGCTTGCTTGATAAACTTTCATTACATCATATTTCATCAAGATCAGTCCTAAATTTGCATTGGAATCTCATCAAAGTCAAAGTTTAACTGATTTTCAAAAGTCAAAAATGTGTCAAGGTTGGTTTTGCAGAACTTGCAGTTGTGCATGGGTTCAATAAAGCTTTGTAGGGTCTGATTTTTGGCTTAGGTGTAGTCCACTAGGTGGTCTTTAAGACTCATTATCTGCTTTTGTCTAAAGTTCTCTGGATAAGTCACGCATAAGCCCAAACTTGGTACTGCTCACCATAAAGTCGCTCCAAATCGCTTAACTCATTTTCTTGACAAACTGCTTATTAGAGGTTAGGAGTAGTTAGATTTAGCTTACATTAGCTTATTTGAGTATCATTTAGGGTTTGCGTAAGTTTGGTGGCTTATTGTAACTGTTTGCTTATTTATAAGTCTTATTTGGTATCCATTAACACCGCAGCTCTTGATTCTCACACATAAGCACTCGCATTTCTCATTTTTCATAGAACCAGATATATATTTCAGAGTTTTCCTGAATTTTTCATTAATTTTGGTCACCATTTAGTATTTTTATTAATTAAAATAGATTTTAATCACTTTTAAATAGGTTTTATTGCAATTAATTAAGAAAAAGTTCAAAAATAATTTTCAATTTTCTTAAGTTTAGATAAATATAAAAGCCAAAAAGTATTTTTCCATATTTTCTTAGTTACATTTGTATTTTTAAGTAATTTAATTAGTTTTAATAGTTTAAAATCCTAGAAAATAGAAAATAATCATAAAAATACAAAAATAGTTTTGAAAATTCTCTTTTGATATTTTAGACTTTTCCATTTCATAATTTTATTTTTCTAGCTTTATTTCCTAATTTCTTGTATTTTAGGTACTTATTAAATAGTTAAAATAGTTTTTAATTTATAATAATTAATTAAATAGTTATAAAATAATTTTCTTTTTCTATAAATTTTCTTTTATCATTAGGTTTGTAAAATGTATTTTCATATTTTTAGGATTTATATTGTGTAAGTTTCACTTTTTATTTTGTACGTCGTAGATTTTAATTTCGCTTTATAAAACATAAAACAAAAACATCATTTTAAATATAGTGATAGCGTTTATTTAATAGATTTTATCTTTTAATTTCCTTTAATTTGCATTTAAGCCGTTGTAATTTGTTGGCTTTTCTGTAGTAATAATCACAATCAAATCCTTTTTCGCTCAAATCTCCCGATCACTATCGTTTGATAATCCATTGCATAGCTCGGGGACATAACGACCGGAAACACTATACTCCCGGATCTTCATTGCTTTTGTGCTTAAGTTTTAAGTTTCTTATAGTTGGCCATTCACGAGTGGTCACCATGCGTGAGAAAACTTGACGGTTTGCAGATCAACTCTTCTCTCAGGTTCTGAATTAACCAAGGAAGACAGAGAATCACAACTGTATGATGACTTTGAGCACTTCAAGATGAAACCAGATGAGAGTGTCTATGATTACTACGTGAGATTTCATAAGCTTGTGAATGATATGAGGAACATCAAAATGACCATGCCAAACATTCAGCTGAACGCAAAGTTTGTGAACAACATGAATCCCGAGTGGCACAAATTTGTCACCTCTGTGAAGCTTACCAAAGGACTAAAGAATACAAACTATGAGCAATTATATGCCTTCCTGCTTCAGAATGAGAGGCATGCTATGTTTGAAAAAAGGATTCTTGATCGCTTCAAAACCAACCAGGGGAGAAACAAACTCACCAAATGATTCTCTGACTTTCTACACCAATGTTGGTATTACCACCAAAGCATCTCAAGTCATACCCTTGGGTAATGGTAATTACAAGCTCATCCCCGATTACGCATATAAGCCTCTCGACTCAAACACTCTCATGGAAAACTTCATCAATCAACTGTCTCTCATGGTTAGTCAAAACATGAACTCTCTCCCACACACCAACAATAACCTCGAGCGACATCCAATCCACACAATCAAGCTCTTGTCGGAGATGGGAAGGTTGTGGTGCAACCCGATTCAAGAAAGGCGGTATGATCGGGGAAAAGGTGGAGTTGGTAGAGGATATGTAGCAAATCGAATCGTGGAAGGAATCCAAATCAAGGACAAGGAAAGCTGTCAAATGCTACAACCGTGGTGGTGAGGACACATTGCTAGAACCGCACATCTCCAAAATGTCCACCGAATGCGTAATACTTGAGACAAGATGTTGCTCGTGCAAGCTCGGGATAATGGTGCCGCTTTGGATGAAGAGGAGTTGTTGTTTCTCGTGAGGCAATGCCAAGACCTATGATGCGATGTGGATGTGCGCCCAATTCGGGAGATAGGTCACAATCATCGAATGCTTTTCAAGTCGCCGATCGCGATGCATTCGACTCGACGTCGATGATGAACCTCTTGCACAAACAATTTTCATGGCTAGCATTTCTCCAATGGTCTCTCTAAGGTCTCATCATCACAAAGAAGTCGGTCCATCCAAAGAATCAATCATCTCGAGGTATTAAAACTATATGATGATGTGGATGAGCAAAGATGTATAATAAAGTACAATCTCTTGAAACTTATGAATCGATATTGATGATGAGGGTAATAGCAATATTGTCCCATATGATCAATATGTGAAGCAAAGTGAAAGTGAGGTTGTACCATGTAATGCATCTTCTGCAACAATGATGACTATGCTTTTGATGAATACACCGCATGTGCCCTCGATGATTCTGTTATCTCTTAACGAATGCCTATAAAGAACAAGTTGCTATTTATGAACAACGTGCTAAGTTTGAGTTAACTACCCGTGAGCAGGAAATGGATGACCAAATGCGTACAATTATTAGAAAAAGTAATTTTAGAGAAAAGTATTAAAATAAGAGTTAAACTCCTTACAAGAAAAGCTTTCTAAAGCTGCTAAGCAAAACAAGAACTTCAAGAAAATGTGAAAATGCTTAAGCAAGAATTCAATGCTAAGGAATCAAAACTTTTGAATGATTTTTCCAATCTAAAAACTTTGAAAAACAAGCTTGAAAATAAGTTGTACGTACAAGGGAATACCATTCGATCGCTCACTTGATCACTAAACACGAGTCTTAGCGATAAGCATAGTATTCCCATTATTAAGGAACCCAATCACGAGTATGGTAAGAAAGCAAGAGATGCTCGAAAGTAATTTATGATGGTAATGAAACCCTTAAGCCTAGGCGAAACCTAGTTCTTGTTGAGTGCCTTGAGGAAGATAAGAAATCGATGAAGTCACTAGGGAGAAAATGTTTAAGAAACTTAACAATCCCGCATGTAAAGAGAAAACATCACGATCAAACCTCATGATTACACTAAGGAAAATTGGATCTCCTTAACATGTTTAAGCCTCAAACTCAATTAACCCCAAAACAGATTTTTGGAAGAAAGATATGGATATGCAAAAGTCGAAAATCTTGTTGAAAAGAATCCCTTGTAGGAAATTGACTCGAGCAACTGTGTATCCTCCTAATACACCAATGCATCTAGTTCCTAGATCTATTGCCACTAATAGCAAGACCTTAATCGCCTATATGTTGTTTATCGGATGTTTGTTGATTTTGAGAAAACGTGTAAGAAGAGAATCACACCTACTGTGGGATAGCGAGGGGAAAAGGGTTTGAGCAAACTAAAGAATGTTATTTAACTTAGGTTATGCCTTTCTTTAAACAATTAAAGGTCAATTTGAGAGTCTTCAAAAGGAATAAATTCGAGATATTAAAGAAATGGAAAAGGAATTTGATGCTATGATTGTTGAGGTCAATAATTATGAACAGAACTCAAATATAATGAAGTTGAAAGGAAGAACTTGTATATCTTAAATGAGAATTTGATTTCGAGTTGTGTTGCTCAAGATGTGTTTTATCTTTGTTACTAAGCACTCTATTATTGCTTCTCGATTTCATGAATTATCTATTGCATTGAAAGTTTCCCATGATCGTGTCATTGAGCTTGAAAACAAAACTCGTAACTAAGTGAGAAAATTGATCGGGATGATCACGATAATTTGGTAAAACATCTTTCTAAACTAGAAGTTGAACATTTTGATTTACAACTAAAATATCAACATCTTAAAGAAAATGTCAAAACCTCAAATATCAAGACATCCTCGGATGTTCCGAGTTTGATGCGTTTTCGGATAAACAAACGTGACGAACAGATTCAAGCTCATTGTAACACGATCGAAAGTTGAAAGCCCAAATCTCTCAATTAAAGGGTGAAAAGAACAATGTGGTGGCTCCCAAATGCCTCCTCCTTTAGATTCTCAATATTCTCAAACTTTTCATCTTCAAAACTTAGTTAATGCTTTACAAAAGAAAGCGAGAGTTTTCTAGAAGAAAATGAAAAGTTAAACGACACTTTAAAGAGTTATATGATTCAATGAAAGTCACTCGTGACAAAACAACGAAAAAGTAACGTATTTACAAAAGAAATTGAGAATCGAGGAGACAAGAAAAGGAAGCGCCACTTGTCTTTAATGAGAATGTTGCATCAAGATCATCCTCGATCGCAAATATATTGTATTCGTTAAATACATTCCTCCTCATCTTAGGAATAATGAACTTGTGTTTCATAACTATTTTGCTCACCTTAAGGATAGTCTAGAATGTCTCCGTGAGATTGTGGAAGAGGATTTTATAAATAAGCCTCTTGACAGTGAAATTAGGTTTGCATGCATTCAAGCCAAACGATCTCAAGAGCTACTAGAATGTTTAATTGCAACATGTCCTAAATCCTTATATGCGAAAGGTAAAGTTGTGATGCCTTGTTCTATGCCTAGTGCCAAGCATACAAACCATTCTATGCCCGCTTTAAGAAAGTGAACACTAATATGCCTTCAAGTAGTTCGGATCCACACTTATTTCAGAATGCAAAAGTAGCAAAACCAACTAATGTTCCAATTCCTCTACAGGGTAAGAAGTGACACCAAAGCAAGCGGTCAAAGCCTCAAGGCAACACAAAGAATGATAGGACCTTGCATGTTAGGAATGTTCGGTGGAAGAGAGTAGAAGATCACCTTAGGGAGAATTTGAATAAGACGAATCGTGTTGATTCTAGTGTTAGCTCTAAGCGTCTTGTAATTAATGTGAATTCTACTACTTTTGCAAAACTTGTAATGATGATTGCGTGGTTTACACACTAATCTTGAATGTGGTGTGAATGATTTGTCTAATGTTGTTAAATGCTAGGAATGTTCAGTGGAAGAGAGTAGAAGATCACCTTAGGGAGAATTTGAATAAGACGAATCGTGTTGATTCTAGTGTTAGCTCTAAGCGTACTGTAATTAATGCGAATTCTACTACTTTTTGCAAAACTTGTAATGATGATTGCGTGGTTTCTGTTACTAATCTTGAATGTGGTGTGAATGATTTGTCTAATGTTGTTAAATGCCCAGCTAAAATTGTTAATGTTAAATTTTAAGCTAAAAAGGCAAAAGGCAAAGGCGAAAGAAAGTTAGAAAACGTTGGAAAACCACAGGAAGGAAATTTAGTAATATAGGTTATCAATGGATACCCACCGCCATAAGATCAATGTGTTGTGCCCTAAATTTCTTTGAGTCAATGCCCACTAGAAAATGGATGCCTCTTGGTAGAACTATTCCTTAAGAAGTGAACACACTTTGAATAGGTCAAATACTGGACACTAGCACCGCATTTATCTCGATGATTCTATTGCTTCTACTTGATGTGGGTGTTCCAATCATTGTTACTAGCGATTGTACAATAATTAAATGCGACCGGGCCTTCGATGGTGATCGAAGGGTATGAGGGTGATATGCTTGCGCCAAACTTGTAGTCAATCGCAATAAGAAATAGTAGACACTTCGTTAAGTGATTCTGCAGGGTTGGGCCTGCGAACCACCTCCGGCGTATGAATAAGTATGTGATATGAATTATGGATAATATGATGTATGTGAAATAATGTGTTGAGTGAACATACCATTGAAATGACTCGTCGAATCTATTTATAGGTGATGAAAATAGCTTGAGAGTGTTAGCACACGCTTAGGAGATCATGGGGCGTCCCCGATTTATGGTAACCGCTAGGGCTTCATCCCCACTATCTCGGACTTGGCGGGAAGCTAAGGACATAGTGGGAGCGTGGGGAAGACCAAGTCAAGATTCTTGTTTGTCTTGGCATCTTCAGAGAAGACACCGAAGGCATAGGCCTTGGTTTGGCGAATCCCAACCGGTAACCATATCAATGATGAATGGTTTCGCGCCACCAATGACTTATAAAGAAAGACTTGGGTCTTCGTAATGTAATTCGACAGAGGCGAAGGGGTCCTTCGACCGATCGGAGATGCGTCATCAAGCCCCGGTCGAAAGTGATATGTACGAACCGTAAATATTGCTTACGACTCGTAAATAAAACGAAACCTCTCCTTCGTCACAAAAGCGAGCGAAGATGAAAAGTCTAGTTAATATTGACCGTAATAAATGCATAGTTAATTATAACTACCCGTTTTCCTCGGTACTAGTAAACATCCTTTCAAAATTTAAAGAGGTTTGAAATCCGGTATAAAAGGGATAGCACGGACACGTGTAGGGCTAAGATGCAATACTTGTAGGGTATATAAAATGCAAAATCAAGTAAAACCCTAACAAAGTAACTTTCGCCCAAAGTTTTTCACCTACCAAAATTCCTTTCGATCAAGCCTTCGACCAAACAAGGTAAAGCGCTCCTTCTCTCTCTGTATTTCAAATATTTTTATGTTTTGTAGAAGGTGTCATGTCAACCAACAAAAATTTGTTATAAAACAACAAGGTTGCACATTAACCGAGGGAGGAGCTTAAAGCGTTCCTCACCGATTATCCCATTCCAAAAGAACACAAAGTAATGCTACCAAGTAAAGATCAAGGGATATTCGATGCCCCGAAAATTATGTAGGCTTGTATATCCATGCTTTCACCACTACCAATCTTAGGATACCACCGCATCCTTTAATTTTAGAATTCCTCCGATATTATGAGGTACACATTTCTAGGTTCAACCCTTTTGGCCTAGCTGCCGACAACATACATTGTGATGTGTAAAGCCTATGGGTTTGAACCATCCTTGATCAATGCTAGGGTTTTTAAATCTATATCCGGAGGAGATTGGTTAACTTTGGCCAAAAGGGTGAAAGGATGTGCCCATATTGATAGATAGGCCTTTACAAACATAAGGAGCCGGAAAGGCAAGTTCTTTTATATTCGACTACCATTATCCCTTCGGATACTCGCATTGTTAAACCGGACTTTCAATATGATGAGAAAAGGTTCATCGATCCATTGCCTTATCTTGTGAGAAGAAACCCAGCTGTATCGGCGTTTGGCTCGTTATCGGTGATCGCGGACCTTCCCCGAGCCAATCCTATTCATGGTGGCATTCTTTGAGAGATGGGAAGGGTCTCCGTTGGTACCGAGATAATTTGTGATGGAGAAAGTATGTATTTTTAAATTATCATAAGAAACAAAACTTATCTTGTTGATATTTATCTTATCCGCTTCTTTTGCGAGATGTCATTCGGAACTTTGTCGTGTAGTGGAGGTGCCAAAGAGGTTAGTTTCCTTCAAAGAATCCCCAAGAAACAAGCTATGGCGTGGGCTCCCTTCGGTGTCTATAAACAAAGGCGAGGTGGAAGCCCATCCTGCCGAACTGTATCTTCGCTCCTCCACCAAAGGAACCCATAGATGTAGAAGATCGGCTAGTGGAGAATATTGTTGACTCAGACGAACCGGTCTCCGATCAACCGTTGGCCATCACAGACCCTCCGGCATAGGTGAGAGGGTTCAAGCGAGAAAGGTGCTAGTGCGAGGCTACGAAATCGATTCAAAGAGAAAGCTTCTTCGCTTACTCCTCCTCTCAAACCACCCGGCAAAAAGTGCCTGGTAAGGTCGTGGTATTTCCGACCATCGAGGGCCCAAATGGTGATGACTTCCATGGTAAACTTCTTACCGTGAAATAAAATTAAATATCCAAGATCATATATTAATGAAATTTACTTTTGTAATAGGACTTCCTGATACGAAGGAGCTTCCTTCTCCCCAAGCTTGTCACCAACTTATGAGCCATGTGATCCCCTCCAAGTGGAAAGAGGTGATGAATAGTATGTCGATAGAGAGGCTTTGTGATCTGCATGATAAAAGCTATGTACGCCAGGGCATGCTTGACAATCAACTCAATGCTAGGACAAGGGAATTGCTCCGCGCTGTCACCAAAGCTCGAGAAGAAATGGATGCTATGCTGAAGGGGGAGAAGGTTAGAGATCAAAAGTATGCTGACTTGGAGAAGAAGTGTGAGGAGGCATTGGAGGATTTTGATAAGAATCCCTTAGTTCAAGATCTCAGAGCTGAGAATGAAAAGCTCAAAGGTCAATTGGCAACGAGTGAGGCTGAGTGCAACAGGTTAACTGTCGAAAGCTCTATGAGTGTTGGTTACAAAGAGCAGATATATGTTCTTTCATCCAAATGTGGAGGTCTCGAGCAGGAGAGGTCAAAGTTGCTGGCCCAAGAGATCAAGCTCCGAGAAAAGGTAGATGGCTTAAACCTCCGTCTGAAGATGCTGAATAAGGATAGAGTGGACATGGTAACCAAAGTGATCCCTACATTGCTATGGAACTTTATCATAGCGATGATGTGGGATGCGATTGGGAATGTGGTGAATCTTGCCATTTTTCATGGCAAGTGTACCACGTTGGAGGAGGTGGCGGGCGGGGAACCATGAGTCTTTGGAGAAAATTCCGTACACAGGCAACTCATGAAAAGAATATGATGATGCGGTAATCATTTAAGCGCTTTAGAGTTCCTTTCCTGCGGATGTGACGAAGGACCCATCGACCTCGATTGAGGATCTCGCTAGCCAAGAAGCCAAGGAAAGTCCACCTCCTTCTTCCTCCAAGAGGACTCAAATCACCCTGTGTTCCGTCTCTGTGCTCGGTGACCCCACTCATTCCAAGTGTTAGGAATTAGAAAATTCCATAGTGAAGTGTCGGTCACCCCAAATGTTATCTAGCTTAAGTTAGCTCGTAGACTTGTCATTAGTTACGTTATTTAGTAGTTTATTTAGTTAGTGCATGGCGTAAAATAGTTTAGTGCAACACCGTGGAGGAAGGACGGGTCTTTACCCACCGTATCCCCGATCCACAGCCGTTAGGGGTCGGTATTTGTAACTATAAATACCCTTCCATCCATGGAAGGGTGGTGCTTCTAATCTAATCTTTCACTTTTGTAAACCAACTCTCTAGCAAGAACACCCTTTCTCTACTTTCTCTCTAAAATGGAAAACATGTATTTTGATCTCCCAAGACCACCGAATCATTCAACACAATAAATATAACGATCCTACAATTGGTATCGAGCCAAGGTTATTGTGTTGTGTTGATTTAATGTGGTTTTGTATCATAGTTATGTTGGTATTTGGATCTTGTTATAAAATGTTTTGTGCTAGTTTGTTGGTTTGATTCTTTTTCCTTCTATTATTTTGGTCAAAACAATTTGTAACAATTCTCGATGGTGTTCTTTATTTGTATCAAAGTCCAACTTTTTTGTCCAAACATCAGTCCTCTTAACTATGATAATAAATGGTCATATGCTTCTTTTTTAGGTCAAACTGGGTCGAAATATAATGAGTCCGTATGATTTCTTTTGGGTTATGTTTATCCGGTCATCTTTGCTTATTCGTACCATGGTCAAAGCAATAAAAATGATACTTTTGTCACTTTTTCGGGTTCCTTTGAATATGGTCGGAAAACTTAATCGGAAAACTCATCGGAAAAAGTTTATTTTCATCCTAGCGAGTTGGCTATTGAGTCACTTGTCATCGTAGCGACTTAGTCGTGGCGACTTAGTCGTGGCGACTTAGTCGTGGCGACTTAGTCGTGGCGACTTAGTCGTGGCGACTTAGTCGTAGCGACTTAAGTTAGCGACTTGTTTACATAAATGGTTAGCGACTTGTTTTGGATGAGAAAGGATGAAGAAGAATTGCACCCGACCACATGACCAACAACAAATACCAAACACCAAATCAAGCTCGACCTTAGTTATTTTCTAAACATCATCGGTCCAACAATTGAAACTGAAATAAGACCATGAACGTGATTAAATCTCAGTCTTGCCACATCAAATCCATAACAACAACAAGACCTACTATCTACTGACACCCGCAAGACCCTCACATATCTCTCCTCAACACACATCTATCTAACACCAATCATCTAACTAAAATAATTTAATCTCAGACTCGGTTCAATCGTTCAATCCTTCACAGATTTTTTTGATTAAACCTTATTCCTCATCGATCAATTTAGAAGACGAAGCTTCATGTTAATATCCGAATACTATTAAGAATAATTGATAACAAATCATTATAATTATTCTTTGATTAGATAAAAGACCAACATCAAATTACAACAAATGATAAACCTACCCGAGACCCTTTTAAAGGATCATGAAGTCACAACAATTTGAATATGATCTGGTCTTGATTGGTTTTTGTTGACTAGTATCTTGATGAAGGAAGTCGTGAATGATGTGATATGCGATCGATTTGGATAAATCTGAGTTGTGAGAAGTTTGGTGGTAGGTGTACATGAGGAGGGGGCGGATAGTATTGTGAGTTTAAGGTTAGTCTAGGTAAAATGTGTGTAGGTTTTGTGATATATGTAACGGATTATAAGGAGTTGTTGGATTGGAATGGGCTTTGCAACATCTACTATCTTATGGGCTGATGTGAACAGTGTTTAAACTTTACCCATGGACAAAATTATGGATTGAATGGTGGGCCGAGAATTATATTATCAAAATATTTGTTATCCGATTATGTTTTATACAAAATATTGGATACAACTTTTGATACTACTTTTATAAATGAGTGGTAATTTTTGGTATGGTAAATTTTCACGGAGGATACAAATTCACGGCTTGAGCTAAAAGTTGATGAAAACTGACTACGAGGTTTGTGTACGGTATTATTGATACGTAATTGATGTGACGTTATCTCCATATGTGGTCATTACTTATAGCCGTTGAATCATTGGAGGTTCAATTTCAGCAATTCCCATGGGAGATTCGGTGCTAAAAATGTCAAAGACACTTCATAGTCTAAGCAAAATCGTTCAAGAATCTTCAACGTCAGTCGTTAATTTTTTAAGATGTCTGCTTATGACAAGAACTTCTCGTGCAAATGGTCGTACACGTTATGATGCTTCCGAAAGTTCGAAACCATCATGGGGGAGAAACGTATACTTTGATGTTTTACGGTCAACCTCAGGGAAAAGGTGTTTATTACACTTGACTTAATATGGTTTGTGAAGTTGTCTACATTTGGGTAAATAATTGTTGATGGTATGATGATTGTTGTTGTGGTATGAGGGTATAATTGTTGATGGTATGATGATTGTTGTTGTGGTATGAGGGTTGATACTTTGATATATACAGTTTCACGTTGATTATTATGTCACGGCTTGGCTTGAATGGAACTTTGTTGACTACGGGGTTGTTTGTACGGTATTTCTTATTTGGCTTTGCAGTAAGGTTTTCCGGGCGTGTTTACCTATTTCGTCTTCTTTAAGAAAACCATTCCGCGAAGATGACTTGTTTGGGCTTTTATAGAGTGTGATAAAGACTTGGCTATTTAGTTACGTTTGTGATTCTTTCTCGCTTAACAACGTTGCTATCACTTCGGTGTCTCATTTCTTTTGAGAATGTCAAGAGGTTTTGTACATTGGGTACACCGTTTCTTCTTCACAAGGATTAGTACAAGGTTAAGTAACAAATCTGGGAAATTCTACTTCATGATCAAGTTTGGTATATCGGGTTTACTTCTCCATGTGGTCATTACAATAGCCGACAGATTGCGTGATTGATGTGTTTTCCAAAGTGTTGATTGGATGGTTGATGTTGTCGATGATGTTGGATTATGGACCGTTGATGAACATGCATGTTCCCTAAAACAGATATTCATCGAAACCAAAGTCGTCATAACACATTCAAGTGACATTGTTTACGGTTTTGTCTTGATTTTGTAAAATCCATAAAAGAACATATTTCTCGGTTTAAATCATAGACTTGTAAAATCCGTGACAATGGAAACATCCTGGTATTAGTAAAGTGCATTTCCGGATCTATCTTACGGTTTATTCTTGGTTTTGTAAAATCCCGCGAAAGAAAATATTTCTCGGTTTAAACCATAGAGTTGTAAAATCCCGTAATGATGGAACCATCTTGGAGAAGAGAAAGTGTAATTCTGGATCTTACTTGACACTGGTGCTACGGTTTCTGCTTCAAAGAAGGGATAAAAGGATGTACTTCATGAATGGGGTGTGTGTTTGGATATTAGTCATGGCAGTTTGGTTATTACATGGTTTTACGGGGTTATGTGCTTCTAACCATGGTCGGGATGAAACCATTATCAAAGTTCATTTAAATATCAAAGAAGGCTAGATTTGAGCGATTCGGAAGATGTGACAACATGCGTTAATTCATGTTATTTATTTGAGGTTGAAGTGAATTATCACGGCGAGTGTACTTAGTATCTGAAGGTATCGGGGATGGTTGGATGAAGATTCTTCATGATCCTTGTTCGAGCTTACTATCATAAACGAAGACTTGGAAATCTAGTTATTGTTGGGTGTCTTTTACCTTTTCTTTTACCACTGGGGAATTGGGCTCATACCACCACAAAATAACTATCACTTTAAGGAGTTACGTTGTAGTGCTCGATGTCACATTCATTTGTGGACTTTCAAGAGGTGATGTCGTCTATTACTTGATGGTTGGTTGGTTGAAGAGTATAGAGTACTTAGAGATTCAATGGAGCATGATTTCTCGGCACCGCTCTTTGTTTCATATGTACAAGTTTAAGTCACGAGTTCGGGTTAGTTTACTTGGTCAAATTCATCATATTGGGTTTTCTCCATCGCCTGTCACTACAAAGAGCCCATCTTGAATGATAATGGGTTGGATTACATGTTTTGCTAAGAGATTTGAAAAGAGAGAGATTATGACGTTTGAACACAACAGATTCAAGCCTCGTTCTTAAAGAAAAGAAAAGTGTATGCGTGTCGGTGCGCTTTATCTTCCGAAGAGAAATCTTCTCTATTATGACCATTCTCATCAACATGCTTCATACTTTTCCATGCGCTTGGTCATTAAGTGAACCGGCTACTCTTGTTGATTGTTTTCTTATTCCACTTTCTCAACTATAATGACGATGGCGACATCATGTGCTAATTTTGGGGGAGAAGTGTGAATAGACTACAAATGGATAATGTTCACTTATTTAGTCAAGAATGGCATCTCCGTATGCAATTCTTGAGGGAGAAAAAGTGTGAATTTTTGCATTGTTGATTGACATTTGAGAATATAAATGGTCATCGGCTCTAAACTCATGTAAGAACCGAGCTTCTTCTTATCGGGTCATCTTCACATGGAGTTTTTTTTTCTAAGAGCCGTTGGTTGACATCTTCACTCGGATTGATGAGTTTATCGACAAAGTGCTTCGGTTAATGCTTCACGTATACATCAACATGATGATTCGAACAATCTATCTGTTCTTGTTTGATGTGATTGGTAGTTTGGTGTTACCATCTTGTGTGTTCGTTGCGGCACGATTCTTGATTTTCTTGATGAACATCATTCATTCTTGTTTGATTGGGAGGGATTTTAGCTAAGGGATTTGCAAGATGTAAGTTAATTGGGATGCTTTTGGTGAGATGCTTTTTGGTGTGAGTTGAAGATGTTAACTATCTATTCCCCAACCGCACAATCTTGAAGAAGGTCGAGTCTGATGCATTCTACATTTTACGCTACATGTCGAAGACTAAAGACGAGTTGCATTTAACGATCTAAAGACTTCTTCTTAATCTGGCATTTATCAAGCAGTTATCGGTTTAGGGAGAGCACTAATTGGGAGAAAGTTATAAGTCGATTCAATTCCCAATTAGACTTGCTCATATTCTTTAGCGATGACTACTCGAGGCGTTGATATTGACTATTGTTGGACATTTGACACAAGGTGATTACTTGAGTTAATCATTTATCACTTATTTGAGATTGAAGTTGACTTTCACAAAGGCGTGTTCTTATTTGATAACTTGCTCGGGCTTAAGAATTTGAGTTGAAGACTTGGCTTATCTAGTTACCGGTGATCGAGGTGGATGGTTGAAGACACAGTTAACTATCACTATTAGGAGTTACTTTGTTTTACTCGATGTCACACGCATATGACGGTGTGGATAAGCATAAGAGGTGTTAATGTCTCATACTCTGTTTGGGTAGTGAGTACTTAGAGATTTGCTTGAAGCATAAATTCTCTACACCGTTCTTCCATCATTAGGTGCAAGCTTAAGATACAAATGTGGGAAGTTGACTTGAGTTTCAAGTATGGTATAGCGGGTTTTCTTCTTGGTGGTCACTTCAAATTGTCTGAGAAGGGTTGATATAAATAGTCGGAGAGAGTCTTGACAAAGTTGATTCTCACAAAGAATTCAAGTGTTCTTCTCAACAAATTTCTAGTATACGGGCTTTAATGAGTTCTTGATTACGAAGCATCAAAACCAGCAAGGGAAAGGAGACACGCATCTAAGCGAGTAATCTTGATGAGATTAATTCTTCTAAGTGATTGAAGATATCCGGGAAGACAAATGTTATTACCAGAGAGAAACTCAAGGTTTGACTCATGGCGAGTAAACTTGATGAACCTAACTCTTCTAAGTGATTGAAGATATTAGGAAAACAAATGTCATGACCGCAGAGAAACTCAAGGTTTTACTCATCAAGGCGTTTAGTGTTCTTATTCCAACTATGTGGAGGAAGAGATGTTAGAAAAGTTTACGAAGATAAAGAGGTACACAAGTACGACATATTCGGGGAGATAAATGTGTAACATGAGGAGGTGTTATCAGTTATTCTCTCGTTGGGAATGTGTGTACTTTGGATTCTTCAGGCTTTATACACATTCATCGGAGAGTTCTTGGACTTTGGGTTCTTGAGCGAAAGATGTGAACATAGGGAGGTGTTCTTCATTACCCTCATGATGTGTATCGGGAGAGTTCTTTGATATTGGTGTACTTGGGTTCTTGAGCTTCATACACGATCATCGGGGAAGAAAATGTGAACATGGGAGGTGTTTTCATTCCTCTCATGATGTGTATTCGGAGAGTTCTTGAGCATTATACAAAGAGACCGATGCATCAATTCAACTACGTGGGGAAGTGGTCTCTTGACACCTTTTGGAATGGATTGCTTGAGACTTGATGGTAATGAAATTTGAGAAGAAATTTAAAGAGTGGGATGATACGTTCTTTGTTCTTCTTGTTGATGATATAACCCGAATGGAGATCCTCGATTATCGTTCTTAAATGGAGCAGTGGGATTTATGATAATGGTGTGCTTTCTTGTGCACTGCTAAAGCAAGCTTGAAATAGAGCTTGAATCTGCTCATCTTAAGGATTTTCGGTTTGGGGAAGTCGCGAGTCTCACTTTCGGATGGTTCAATTTCTCAATTCAGAGCATTGGAAGCTTTGGTGGTGAATGTTTAAGAGTTGATGACTTCTATCTTCTTCAGCGGGCTTGCTCGATATCCTTATCTCGGTACTTCGTATCATCATCTTCTTTACTATATCATCTTCTCTATCTTTGTATATATTTATCAAAACAAAATACAAAAATATAAAACCAACAAAAACAAAATACAAAATATAAAACCAACAAAAGAAAATAGAAAATATAAAACCTTCAAAACAAAAACAAAAAAAAAAAAAAAAAAAAAAAAAAAAAAAAAATCGAAAATTTCAAAAACACCAAAAATATGTTTTCCTAGACATGTCTTACGGTATCGATAACATCTACGGTCTTAGAAATGTCATTCAATAATGGCACGGACCATAGATGAAGTTCGGCAGGAGGTGTAAATATTTTTAACATGTTCTAAATATGGCTTAATTTGATGTAACCCGTCTTAAAAAAAAAAAAAAAAATGGCTTACGATTATTTCGATTGTAACCCGCTTCGAATAATGGCTTGCGCTTACTTGATCAGTAACCCGTTTTAAACTATGGCTTGCTATTATTTCAGATAGCAACCCGTTTTTTCAAAGAAGGAAAGTGCTACGCTTAAATAATTTTCAAATATTTCGTGCACTTATCCTAAAACTATTTGAGGAAAGTATGTCGAAGGACTGCTGTTCCTACACAAATGTTTTTCCGTCTAAAATTCTTCAGAAAAATATTTGGTGTTTTCTAAAATGGTGGTAAATGAGTTGCTTTCAAAACAATCAGATTCAGAGTTTTTGTTAAATTGAAAACTCAATCAATGACTTCAGTAGCTTTTAAACTTTTCATAAAATGAGTCATGGATTGAGGGATAATGTTTGTTTTCAAATCTATATCATCTAACGAGCTTTCTTAATTATCCTCGTGCTTAATTAAAAATGATAATTGCCTATGTCGAAGGACTAGGAATTTAGGATATGATTGTTAGGTTTAGATGATTAGAGTTTGATTAACACATAAACCCCATACCATATATGAATTGATTGATATGTTGGATTGACTTTTATTAGTCGATTCTTGTTTGGGTGATGTCGACCACCATATATCTGTATGTATGTTCACTAACGTATGCAAGTATATTGGTATAAGAATGTTCCCGATCCGGATCCCACTATTGATGATGATTGGATGCCGAAAGGAAAGGGTAACGATATCTTGGGTTGACATATGAAGAAACGGAGCTTAACTGGACTTCTATGGAGAGTTGGCATATATGCAACGTAAGAGGTCTCACCGCATCGCAGATGGTTTTCTTCTAAGTGATTGAAGAAGCGGAGCTTAATTGGACCTCGGTTGGCATTATAAATGCAGCGTAAAAGAAGTCTCACTTGCATCGTGAGACGGTTTTTCTTCCAAACCCTACAACAACAACAACGAAGCTTCTCAACCATCTAACGAATCTTTGTGCGGGATACCATTTTTAAACTATTTTGAATAAATTTGAATAAATTGTTTTGAAAATGGAATATATTGTTTTGAAAATATATTGGACTAAATTTTGAAAATCACCGGACTTCATTTTATCAAAACTTAAGTCACTCAATTATCGACTTGGTCATCGATTGAGGGGAGAGTGATTTAATTTAAAATATTTTCATACAATATATCTTCAAAAGTCCGTTTTGTACAACAAAAAGTGGTGATCTAAAGATTTAATGTTATGTCATGGTATGATTTTTCTTTAGAATCAAGGTCTTTCAAAATGAAATCTTTTACATTCTTGTTTGATTGTGAAATTGTTTTGTTTTACTTAAAAGATCTCTTAAAAACTATCATACGACACTAACAATCTTTAATGTCTTAAAATGGTCCATATCATCATCTTTCAAAATTGAATCTTGCCACGTCTTTCCCAAAATTTTATAAATGATTTAAATCGGTTGGGATCACAAATCTCAAATGGTTTGATATTTCGATCGGGTAGAGATCGTGTTTTAAATCTCAAATCTGTTTTAAATGGAATTGGTTTTAGTCCTTTAAAGGCACTCCTGCCTCCATGTGCCAAACGATTTTATACACAATGCACATGTTGAGGAGGAGGATTTATCCAAAAAC
Organism: Chrysanthemum lavandulifolium; assembly: GCA_022545495.1. Classification (NCBI taxonomy): domain Eukaryota; kingdom Viridiplantae; phylum Streptophyta; class Magnoliopsida; order Asterales; family Asteraceae; genus Chrysanthemum; species Chrysanthemum lavandulifolium. The sequence continues at coordinate 151,342,835 of CM040245.1, read as the reverse complement.
CAGATGAGTATTTAAACAAGGCCACATTTTCTCCCATGTTTTCTAAACCTAATTAAATCACTTGGGATCCAAAATCTCAAAGGATTTGATATTTTTGATCGGGGGAGAATTTGTGATTTAATAATGAAATTTGATAAAAGTTGATCGTTTTGATTCGGTTAATGCGTTGCTCTCTCATATGTGCTAACGCTTTCGAATCTCGAAACACATATTGAGGGGAGCAAAACCATCAGTACAAAAGTTTTTAAAAGAGATTATAAAGTACCTTGATTGTGTTTTCAAATGGTTTTCTTAATGGATTTTGTGATTGTGGATGTGCTTCAAAAGAACTCTTGCCTCTATGTGATAAAATGTTTTAAAATATCCTATGCACATATTGAGGGGAGAATTTTACCAAGAAAATCAAATGGCTTTTTCAGATGAAAATTGTGATCAAAGAAAATATTTCAAAGTCCTCTTGCCTCCATGTGGCAAACAATTTCTAAATCACACGCACATGTTGAGGGAGGTTTTCTAAATGATCAAAACTATTAAGGTACAAAATGGTTTGATCCCGTATCACAAGTACCTTGATTGTTTTCCAAATGATTTTCAATTGGTTTCATGAAGGAAAGAACAATACCAAAAGACCGACCAATTTACTTTATGCATGGTGTTATAAGGATGGTTAGGTTAGGTATTTGTTCCCACGATCCAGCCGAACCGGAGGGATCTACCGAGGACAATCCACTAGTTAGTGTAGAGTCCGTAGGTATATTGAAAAAGGAGAAAAATGAGATTTGGGAAGAGTTCGGATGAGGCCGAGCTAGTCTTGGAATAAACCCAACAAGGTTCTAGTTATGAAGTCTCGGTAAGCACCGAAGGGTTGAAGAATGAAAAGAAATGAATGATAAAAGGGTGAAAATAATAGCCTCCATCAATTCAACCTTAGGGGCGAAACCGGGTTCAATACATATGCTCTTGATTGTTACTAAGGTAACACCGGTATTGAAGACAAGACATCATGGACCCGGTGGACGATTGCACTAAACTTCCCAAGCCACTCAAGTTCCTCTTAAAAGGGCTTGTTTCATTTCTCACGGGGAACCGACATTATCTATCGACTTTCTCTTAGAGATTGTTGATATTGAAGAAGGAGACCCTCTCCCTAGTCTCCGACACAGGAACCAAATGTGCACTATTGAGTCTAGAGCCAAGAGATCATCCACAATATCTCGTTAGGACACTAAATTCTTGAAGACTTGCTTTTTCACACAATGTGGAAATTAAGTATATATTAAGAGTCCTACGCATTATCCTTGTGGTATTGCCAGAAAATCTGAGTGGTATGTAAAAGTATTCACGATGAAGATGGAAATCCTTCTAGAGCCAACATCTAACAAGCTCTTGGTGGGTGACATGTGAAATCTTGCAAAAGATCTAGCTTGTGACAAGCTGGATAGAAACGATGGGAGATTCATTCTTGAATCAACCTTGGTCGAGAATGGAATTGACGAATACTTTTGGAAAAATCGTTCGATGTGCAAACCTTCTTTTCTCTAGCACGTCGAATGTGTATTCATATTTCAAATACAAAAGTATCTCGATTGAAAAAATACTTTTGGAAAAACCGTTCGATGTGCGAATCTCTTCTTTTAGCTATACGTCGAATGTGTACTCTTTTCAAATACAAAAGTATTTTGATTGAAAATTGATATTTCTCATAAAACCTTCGTCAGTATTTCAAAACTCTTTTGTCTAAGTAATACTCGATTGTTTTCAAATCATTTTTATCAATCGGTGAATCTCAATTCATTTGGTTCACTCACTCCGTGTTGTCTTCTTTGAGGCGTTCGGTTTGAGAACAACTAGAACATTGCGAAACCACATCAAGGAGATTCTTAGGAATCCTACGATCACAGCGATGACTTGTCTTGATCAGCGGGAACCGTGGGCCATGTACCTCAATTCAACGAAAGTGATCAAAGACACTTTCGTGCGCTTTATTGCTAATCGTCAGATGCGGTACTCACCCGACGATTGCGGTGATCGAATTGAGGAGTCAATCCAAAGCCGCATGTTCACAAACATCCACACTTAATTTGAAGAAATCATGGTGGTGCATATCTACATAACACGGCTCGATATTTCATACTATGCTTATGCTTTCTTTGCAAATATCATGAACCAAAGAAGGCTTCCGCTACTACGATGGAAAGATGTCATGATTCAAAGTGTGAGCATGTCGGTCCGAAAGTCACAACTTCACATGATGGCAACACAATAAAGGGTGATCCGAGATTTAATGTGGTGATGATCTCAATGAAAGCTCGAAGATCATCAAAGATGTGGATCAGTTGAAAGGCCTCCACTTAAAGTACAAAATATGCGGACTATGAAGTGTCACTGCTTAAGCACAAAGATTGCAGAATTGAAGAATTGAAGTCTACGAGCTCAAGAACGAAATCAAGAATAGAATGCTAGGATTCGAAATGTAAAACATGGGGTGACCTCCCTTAGGGGGAGATTGTTAGGAATAAGTGTCGGTCACCCCAAATGTTATCTAGCTTAAGTTAGCTCGTAGACTTGTCATTAGTTACGTTATTTAGTAGTTTATTTAGTTAGTCTGTAGCGTAAAATAGTTTAGTGCAACACCGTGGAGGAAGGACGGGTCTTTACCCACTGTATCCCTGATCCACAGGCCGTTAGGGGGTCGAGTATTTGTAACTATAAATACCCCTTCCATCCATGGAAGGGGTGGTGCTTCTAATCTAATCTTTCACTTTTTGTAAACCAACTCTCTAGCAAGAACACCCTTTCTCTCTACTTTCTCTCTCTAAAATGGAAAACATGTATTTTGATCTCCCAAGACCACCCGAATCATTCAACACAATAAATATAACGATCCTACACACAAGGTTTAAAGAAAGCAACCATGTGGTTGTAATTTGATCCCAGTGGGTATGTACCTGCTTAAAACAATTATGCATGCTCGTTCCGGGCTTCGTGCGATGAAACAATTACTTATTGCATGTTGGTAGTAGGCTACGGCCTAAGACAATAGTTTATAATGTTGGATGTTTTATGGCTATGGCTCATTTTAGACTAGTAAAACTAGTCATAAATCTACAAACGCCACTATGGCTCGATTTTGGCTATGTGTGATTCTTCTCTTATTACTTTTACTTGCGTAAAAATATTTTTACAACCTAAGTATGGTAGATGCATAGCCTCATTGTGTGTAGTTACTTCACCAAGAATATTAGCAATCGATAATTTGATTCACGACAGAGGGTCGCGACCAACTCCGTCTTGATCCTTTGGGCAGCGAAAGGTTTAAAATACCTTAAGGCCATATAGGAAAGTTAATGTGAAGTTGAGATGGATGTTATGCATATGAGCAAGACATGTTATTTAGTCTTTGTACATCCCTTCGACATTCAAACTTATAAAGCGACTTGGTGGGCAAATCTTTGTTGTATTTGAACGAAACAAGAGATTTGAGGGAAATGTGTTATTATCATTAAGTGGGTAGGAGGATTACATCATTTTAAGAAATGAATACTAGACGCCTACCATTAATGCTTCTTTCCTAAGTGAGAAGAATGCAAATACATTGATTGAAAGCAAGTAAAATGTGTCCTTAGACATTGTAAGTTTCATACGTAGAACTTACGAAGAGTAGTGCCATTCCAGGTTCTATCAATAACGTCTCCGCCAAGGTTTCCACTTAGGCTCCGTTGCCATATGCTTCTTTAATAACGTAGGGTCCTTCCCATGTAGGTCCCAGTTTACCACAGTACTCGACTTTGCTTGCGCTTATTGAGTCGGAGGACATATTCCCCGGTTTGAAGGTCAAGGCCTAACTCGCTTATTATAGTACCTCTCAATCTTTTGCTTGTGGATAGCCTCTCTAATGGAGGCTATTTCTCTCCGTTCTTCAAGTAGGTCCAAGTTACTATGGAGTCTTTCTTCGTTGTCTACGACTTGAAGTTCATTACCCTTCTGTTTCAACACTTACTTACGAAGGGATGATAGCTTCCGTGCCATATGTCAAGTCGAAGGCGTTTCTCCATGACTTGACTTTGTATGCGTTCTATGTGCCCGAGCACTTGAGGTAGTTCATCTACCCAACCGTGATGACATGTATCCCACCTTCGTTCTATTCCTTGTATGATGTCTCTGTTGGTAACCCTACTTGACCATTACCCCGAGGATGGTAAATGAGGTGAATGATTGTCGACATTGAGGCCTCGCAAAATCTGGGAATACCCTTGACAAACCGCTTTCCATTATCCGAAATGAGGATGTGAGGTACTCGAACCTCATGATAATGTGTTCCCACACGAATTTTTCCATGTGTCTTCCCGTGATGGATGCTAAAGGCTTCGCTCAACCCATTTAGTGAAGTAATCAATGGCTACGACCAAGAACTTTACTCCTCCAGAGCAACCGGTAGAGGCCTACGATATCTATCCCCATTGGTGAAAGGCCATGCGGATGTTACTGAAGTCATATCTTGCTTTGGTAGCCTTGGGACTCTTGAGTGAATTTGACAAGCTTCACACTCGAATGATGTCGACGGCTCTACGTGCATCGAAGGCCAATAATATCCAACCCTCATTACTTTTGAGACAACGGAGCGAGGCCTGCGTGAAGTCCGCAGGATCCTTCATGCACTTCTTGGATGATGTTGTCGACTTGCCTTGGCCCTACACAATGGAGCCAAGGGATAGGAAAGATCTTTTGTATAAGTAATTTCCCATGATCTGTCTTCGTGGTGCTTTTATGCGCACCTTCGAGCCAACTTTGCATCTTCCGGCGGATGCCACTTATCAGATATTCTCTAATTGGAGTCATCCAATTCGAGTCTTCCTCCTGTATAACGTCAGATACCTCCTTTCGGACGATGGACCGATCTGTCAATACTTCGACCAAAACTTCCTTTGTTAAATGGGCAAATGCCATTGATGCCAGTTTGCTAAGTGCATCCGCCTTCTTGTTTTGGTTTCTTCGAACATGCTCTATGTTGTAAGATGTGAACCCTTCGAGCATTTCTTTGGCCTTATCCAGATATTGTTTGATCACAGGTTGTCTCGCCTCGTAGGAGCCTTTTATCTGGTTGGCCACCAGTTGTGAGTCAACGAAAATAGCCAAGTTTTCTACTTCCATATCTGCGGCCAATCGGAGACCTGCTAACAAGGCTTCATATTCCGCTTCGTTGTTCGTAGCATCAATTGAAACGGTGCATAGGTGTATTCCTTCCTTTGGGATCAACGAGCATGAGACCGCACGGAACCATCGAGTGGAGGTCTCCGTCAAGATAAAGTTTCCACCCTTCGATTGTCGCATAGCGAGTTCCTTTTCAACAACCTTTTGTCAAGTTTCATTTCGAGGGTGTTTACGCTAAAAAGTCCGCCAATATTTGTCCTTTGACCGAGCTCCTGCCTTTGTATTCAATATCATGTTCTCCTAGCTCGATGGCCCATTTAGCAATCTCTCCAGTTTCTCCGGCTTTGAAAGTATCCGCTTAATTGGCTTGTCGGTAAAATACGGTTATGGGGTGAGCTTGAAAGTACCTTGATGGCGTCTCATGAGATGAACTAAAGCTAAAATTAGCTTCTCCAATCTTTGGGTAATTTAGCTCGACTCCTTGTAGTACTCTACTAACAAAGTATATGGGGTTTGCTTCTTCTCCCTTCGCCAATAACACGGCACGATGCTTTCGAAAGAGGTCGCAATATACATGAACAACACTTCGCCTTTGATTGGGGCCGTAAGTGTTGGTAGAATAGCCATGAATTCCTTGAGCTTTTGAAAGGTCGTCGCATCTATGCTCCATTGGAGCGTCTTCTTGTCCGTGCACCCTTTGAGTGTTTTGAAAAGCGGCAAAGATCATCGGCACCCTTCGACAAGAACCCGCTGAGGTCGCTAGCTTTCCGTTGAGACTTTGCACCTCCTTTAGGGACTTAGGATGCTTTGCAAATCTGTGATGGCCTTGACTTTCAAAGGATTGGCTTTAATACCTTGGTGATCAAATGTCCCAAGAATTGTCCTTCTTCCACACCAAAGGAACACTTCTTGGGATTTAACTTCATGTTGATGGCGCGAAGCTGATCGAAGGTTTCCTTGATATCGGAGAGCATATCTTCCTCTGACCTACTTTTGATGACCATATCGTCTACGTAGGCTTCTAGATTCCTGCCTATTTGCTTGTTGAAGGCTTTGTCCACCAATCGCTGGTAGGTGGCACCTGCATTTTTCAAACCAAAAGGCATCTTTTTGTAGCAATAAACGCCTTTCCCTGTAAAAAAGGTTGTCTTCTCCTCGTCTTCTTCGGCCATTTGTATCTGATGGTACCCTTTATAAGCGTCTAGGAAACACTTTAGTCGGAACCACAGGATTCCACCTTCCAATCAATTTACGGAAGAGGTAATGATCCTTCTGGACGAGCTTTGTTAATGTCGATAAAATCTACGCACATTCTCCATCCTCCGTCGTGCTTTTGACCATCACCGGATTGGCCACCAAGTTTGATACTTCACCTCTCGATTATGCTGCCGCCACGAGTTCGTCCACTTTTTGCATGCGGTGGCATTTCTTTCGTGAGCTAGACTTCTACGCTTTTGTTTAATGGGTTCAATATGTTTGAACTCGTTGAGCTTGTGTTCGGTGCCAAGGGTCGTCCATCTATGGTGAGAGTTCGGGGACCCCGTCATGTCGAATAGGTCCATGCGAAGGCGTCTGCGTTATCGCGAAGTATCTTTTCCAACTCGCTTTAAAGGAGGTTGGAAGTTGCTTTCCGATTACTCTGCCCCGATCGGGGTAGAGATCATTTACCACGATGCGCTCTTGACGTTAGTGCAATCGAGAACATCTTTCAAAAGTTCCTCCGAAACTGTTTGACCCTCTTGTTTTCCGTCATAGGCCCTTCATCTTATAGTCGGAGAAACCATTCCAATGCCGAAAGGTGTTTGGAATTTGATTATGACATGTATGGTTGAGACAACAATGCCCATCTTCGCATTCTTGTTCTCCCTATCAATAGGTTGTAGGAGATTCCGACCTTCGATCGTGAAAACCGAGTTTCGTTCTTTTAGCCTCCCTTCTCCAATCGTAACCTCTGAGGACTTCTCCCAAGGGCCATGAGTGTTCCCCGAGAATCCTACTAAAGGTACCTTGAATCTACTCTTTGACCTTATTGAGGGTTTGAGCTTTAGGAAACACCGTTCATAGATAACCCGCAGAGCTACCACAATCAAGGTAGGCTCGCTTTACTTCTCTGTTGGATATCAAGACTTTGATGACCACGGGTCATTTGAAAGAATTTTCCCGTGATTGAAGGAAAGTGACATCTCTACTCCGCACAAGGCTTCCTCTCTTCCTTTCTCTTTGAACTAGAGTCTTCTTTATAAACCATGAGGATGGGAGCTTGACGGTGTGGTATCTTTTCCCAACCGTGTGTCGGAGGCTTTTCTTTGCTCTCTTTATACCCTTCACCAAATGTCCCAATTGGCGGACTTCTTGCCTCTTCTATCTCGCTTTTGAGCTCTCGGTAGTGATTGGTGTCGTGACCGTAATCATCATGGAAATAGCAAAACTTGGAAGTGTCCCCTGGGCCTCCCTTTGTTTGCCAAGCGAGGAGGAGGATCAAAGGTCTTGCACCTTTTCGTGAGCGAGTATTTCTCGGGGATTTGGATAGATTAGCCAGAGGCCGTGGTTGATGTTTTGTGGTATAGGGTAAATATGTCCCTCGCCTTATGTTTGTTCCTTGACCCTTCCCACGAAGGATGCTTGAGCCTTGTTGTGATTTTCCTTATTTTCCGTAGAGCCCGTTGGTAGACACTTCTTTGCTTGATCCATGTGTAAGCCTTTTCCACTAATCCTTTGTAGGTTGCGGGAGATCGGTGGAAAGGAATTCAACCAAGCTTCATTCCGTAGGCCATGTACGAAACCCGAGATGCGCTGGTCTTCGTGTAACCCATTATCCGCAAGGTGTCATCGGTGTATCTAGTAATGAAGGCCCTTGTGCTCTCGTTCTCCTTCGCTTGATGTTGTGCCTTTGTTAGGTGCGTTCTTGTGAACTTTTTCTTTGGTCGAAATGTGACTGAACTTGGCTTTGAGATCATCCAAATTCACAATGCTACCTAGTTTTGCCTGTTCCACCATATCTGACGAGTCTCGTAGGGTGTATGTAAACATGTGACAAGCAGTGCATTACCCACTTCGCATTCTAATAGCCCTTCGAACAAGTGTAAAAGTTATCCGGATCCCTTTTCCATCATAAGTACCAATATGCGGGCATTTTCAACCCATCGTGCAAAGGGTAGTCTTCATCCATCTTACGAAGGGTGTTGTGGAGCCCATGGGTTCCAATAGAGGCGATTATAAGGTGGCATGTACGTAGGGGCAGCATTGTATGGGTTATGATTAGAGGTATTCCAACGGTGTTTTGATTAACATATTGGGGATAAGCGGTAGGTATATAAGGTGGGTGACTTCCACAGATACGAAGGGTATACCATAGGTTGTCCATAGGGCATGCTTTCGTATGGTTGAGTAAAGTTGGGGTTGTTAGCCCGCCTGTTAGGTGGGGATAGACCCTTAAGGGTAAGATTGAGCACGAAAAGGAGGGTACATACCATGAGGAAGAAGACTTCCTCCCTGCTTAATTGAGATGGATCGCCTCCTACGCCAGATGCGTGAGAAGGCTGCAGTGGAACCCCCGTTTCCGTTCTTCCCAGATGAGCCGCCAAGAGTGGTGGCAAATTAACCTCCGTAGCCTCCCTTCGGTGACTCCTTCCATTGGAGCCTTCCATCGTTCCTTCCTTCTTGCTCGAGCCCGCTCCGAGCGCCTTCGAAACCAACCGACCTTCCGCTAGGCCTTGATGCTTGGAGACCCTACCCTTAACACCGAGCGAGTAGCCCCGAGCCAAGGGCCTAGCCTCCATTTCTAACTCTTCGTCATACTCATCGCTGAGTATTCTAACTCCCACGCATTTCCACATTCCGGTCTTGCCTCCTTCGAGCTCTTAGTAAAGATTCTAATGCTTCAATGTTAGCTTCGACAAACGCCGGATCGATCACCGGTTCGTGGTTAGCCGAGGTTGAAGCATGATTGTTGGGAGTTATTTCAGGTGAGATCGTGTGTAAAAGTGGATGCGGTTATATTGGGAAGGTTGCGGGATCATCGATAGATTGGTGTCAAGGTCGAAAACCCGGAGGTGTATCTTCTCTTCCTTGGGTCATGCCGTAAAACTAGTGAGAGCGATTGACTGGGTGTAAGTTTGGAATAACGAGACCAATAGTAGCGGGTCCCACGGATGGCGCCACCGATTGTACAATAATTCATACGACCGGGCCTTGATGGTGATCAAGGGTATGAGGGTGATATGCTTGCGCCAAACTTGTAGTCAATCGCAATAAGAAATAGTAGACACTTTGTTAAGTGATTGCAGGGTTGGGCCTCGCGAACCACCTCCGCGTGTGAATAAGTATGTGATATGAATTATGGATAATATGATGTATGTGAAATAATGTGTTGAGTGAACATACCATTGAAATGACTCGTCCAATCTATTTATAGGTGATGAAAATAGCTTGGAGAGTGTTAGCACACGTTTAGGAGATCATGGGGCGCCCCGATTTATGGTAACCGCTAGGGCTTCATCCCCACTATCTCGGACTTGACGGGAAGCTAAGGACATAGTGGGAACGTGGGGAAGACCAAGTCAAGATTCTTGTTTGTCTTGGCATCTTCAAGAGAAGACACCGAAGGCATAGGCCTTGGTGGCGAATTCCCAACCGGTAACCATATCAATGATGAATGGTTTTACGCCACCAATGACTTATAAAGAAAGACTTGGGTCTTCGTAATGTATTTCGATCGAGGCGAAGGGGTCCTTCGACCGATCGGAGGGTACGTCATCACTAACCAAATGGAACCCATTCTTGCATGGGGATCCCAATTATCCAGCTTATCCATTCTTGTATGTGTTCAACCGCAGATCGCTCAAATCATTCTCGTGGTACCGGACTCAGTCGTTCCAAGCATATGATGGAGACCGTCACGGCTCATGAACTTCATGAACAAATTCATCGGAACTGTGAGATTCTGAAACGATTATTTTGGTGCTATTATGGGTTATGGAGATTACGTGGTTGGAGATAGTGTGATTTCCGTGGTATATTATGTTGAAGTTCTTGGACATAATCTATTTTCTATCGGATAATTTTGTGACTCGGTTTAGAAGTGGCCTTCGAAAACATACTTGCTTTGTTAGAGAACTTGATGGTGTGGAACTTCTCGTGAGGAACTCGTGGTTCAAACCTATACACCATCTCTATCAAGATATGATGAAATCTTCACCCATCCGCTTTCCGTCAAAGGCTTCCAAAACTAAGTCATGGCTATGGCACCGCTGCCTCAATCACTTGAACTTTGGTACCATAAACAATCTTTCTAGAAAGGACTTAGTAAGAGGATTACCCAGATTAAAGTATGAAAAGATCATCTTTGTTCACTTGCCAATTGGGAAAAAGCACAAAATATGCTCACAAACCAAAACCCACAAACTCAAGAATGGAAGTTCTTCATACCATTCATATGGATTTGTGCGGACCAATGAGAGTGCAAACAATAAATTGGAAGAAATACATTCTAGTAGTTGTTGATGACTACTCGATTTACTTGGGTAAAGTTTTGAGGACAAAGGATGAAACCCGATGTCATCATCAAACTTATCAAACGACTTCAGTTCGACTCAACAATACCATTAGAAATTTTCAAATGATAATGGCACGATTTTGTTAACAAAGACTTAATTCGCTTTATGAAAGTGTTGGAATTAGTCATCAAAGAATTGTTCCACTAACTCCTCAATGTAATAAAGTAGTTGAAAGACGAAATCGAACTCTTGTGGAAGCCGCAAGAACAATGCTAATTTATTCAAAGGTTCCAATGTTTGTATGGGTTGAAGCCATTGCCACTGCTTGCTACACCCAAAATAGTTCCCTTATTCACACCTCTCGGAAAAACTCCATATGAACTTGTCCATAAACGAAAACCTGATCTATCCTACCTTCATGTGTTTGGTGCTTTATGTTACCCAACTAATGACGGTCAAGATTTAGGTAAACTAAAAGCTAAAGCGGACATTGGAGTATTTGTAGGTTATGCACCAAACAGAAAAGGATACCAAATCTACAACAAGAGAACCCGAAATATCATGGAAACAATTCACGTTCGCTCGATGAGTCGACCGTCAAATGGCTCCGGACAATCTAGTTCGGACCAGATTTCAACCTTTATCCAAGTAGTCCTATCGCTTCTACTCTTGTTTCTAATCCTCACCAAAGAACTCCTTATGTACCTCCTTGTAAGATGATTTGAAGATTTTATTTGATCCAATGTTTGATGAACACTATGAGCCAACCGCTAATGATATGTCGCCCATCAACAGAGGCTACCTCTATCCCTATCAATGAAGATAACCCTTCGCCCAATGTCATTAAGTCAAGAAGCGCCGTCACCGATCACTCTGTCTCATCAACAAATCATCAATCATCGAGTGTACACAATGGAAATGTTGTAGTCATACGTATGATGAAAACCCTTTGCTCCTCCGAAGATGAACCCTTTGAAAAGATAGTTGCTCCCGAGTCATCATCGTAACCATCTTCTTCGTGAGATATCTACTCGCTACTTCAGCCTCAACAACAACCACATGAACACCTTAGAAAATGGACACATGATCATCCATTGGACAACATCATCGAAACCTTTCCGTCCAAAGATCCACACGGAAACAACTTGCAACCGATGCCTTATGGTGCTTCTTCAACTCCGCATTTCTAAGATCGAACCAAAAGACGTGAAAACTGCTATGAATGAAGACAACCGGTTCAATGCCATGCAAGAAGAAATTCATGAGTTTGATCGACTAGATGCATGGAATTAGTACCGCTCCAGATTGTGCTATGATCATTGCTCTAAAGTGGATCTTCAAAGTGAAACTTGATGAGCATGGTGATGTTTTAAAGAACAAGGCTCGATTGGTTGCAAAAGGATACCATCAAGAGGAGGGTATTGACTTTGAAGAATCATTTGCTCTGCTTGTTCGTATCGAGGCAATCGTAATCTTCTTGGCTAATGCTTGCAAGTAAGAACATGGTAGTCTATCGATGGATGTAAAGACGGCATTTCTTAACGGAGATCTTAAAGAAGTCGTTTCGTCGTCACCAAATCAAGGCTTTGTGAATCCAGAGCATCCTACTCACGCCTATCGCTTGAAGAAGGCTCTTTACGGTTTGAAGCAAGCTCCAAGGGCATGGTATGATAAGCTATCAAAGTTTCTTCTATCTACCGGATTCAAAGAAGGAGCAGCTTGATCCGACATTGTTCACCGTAAAGTCGTGCAAACATTTAATTCACGCTCAAATATATGTTGATGATATCATTTTTGCCTCGACCGCCCCAATGAATGTGACCTTTTTCAAGTGAAATGGGTTCTAAATTTCAAATGTCAATGATGGGACAAATGTCATTTTCTTGGGATTACAAATTTCACAAAGTCCCGAGTTTCATTAATCAATCTAAATATACAAATGAAATTTTAAAGAAATTTGGATTTGACACTTGTGACACCGCTGACACTCCCATGGTGGAACGTACTAAATCGGATGAGGACCACTCGTGGATCATGGTAGACCAAATGAAATATCGTAGTATGATTGATCCTCGATGTACCTCACCAATAGACCGACATTTTGTTCGTTGTTTGCATGTGTGCTAGATATCGTGCTAAGCCTACCAAAAGCACCTTGAAGCGGTTAAACGGGTCTTTCGGTATCTCCAAGGAACCATCAATATGGGACTTTGGTACCAAGGAAACCGGTATGTCACTAACGACCTATGCGATGCCGATCATGCAGGTGTCAAGATACACGTCAAGCACGTCCGAGGTGCTCGCTTTTTGGGTGATAAGCTTGTGAGTCGGTCGTCAAATAAGCAAATGAGTACTTCTATTTCTCTCATAGGTTGAATACATAGCCATGTCATCTTGTTGTGCTCAAATCCTATGGATGAGATCCCAATTATCGACTATGGCTTTGTATTCAACAAAATTCCTCTGTACTATGATAATAAAAGTGCTATTGCTCTCTCATGCAACAACGTACAACACTCAAGAGCAAAGCACATTGACATTCGACATCATTTCATCAGGGAGCAAGTGGAAAAAGGTGTGGTGGAACTATATTTTGTGAGGATTGAATACCAATTAGCAGACATCTTCACCAAATCTCTTCCTAGAGAACGTTTTGAGTTTATCCTTCCACGTCTTGGTCTAAAGAGTCTACAACCGGAAACACTCAAGCTTCTTCAAAAGGAAGACGAGGAGTAAAGGTCTTTATTCATCTATCTCTTGTATATACTTATTCAAAAGCAAAATACAAAATTTCAAAACCCACAAAAGAAAATATAAAATTATAAAATTCTCAAAAATCCATAAAAGTAGAAAATCTTGAAAAATTCCAAAATATTGTTATTTTGTCATGTTTTTCCTTATTCGATATCATCTACGGATTTAGTGTTGACATTCAAAGAATGTCACGGGTCTTTAGATGTTCTTCAATGTACATAGTTTTGTTTAAAAAAGACGGAGAAAATGGTGGTTTATTGTCATTTCGTGCAATAACCTGCTTTTAAAAGTAAAGAACGAGCCATGCTTTATCTTATTTTCAAATCCCATGCTCGATTCTTAAAACAAATGTTTGTCATCAAAAGACAAATGTTTCTCTTTCCAAATATTTTTCCGTCTAATGATTCTTCCGAAAATATTTGCCATCTAATGAAAACTAAATTGCTTTGAAAATACCTCGTATTCTATTATTCGTGTAAATCATTTGTGCTTATCATCTGTTAAAATCTCTATCTCTCAATCAAAAACTTGTGTCATTGATTGAGGGGGAGAATGATTTTATTCAAATTAAAAAGGTTATTTTGAAAGGTCATTTTTCAAACAATTGGCACGTAAATGAGCAAGGTTTATTGTTTAAAAAAAATAATCAAAAAGAATAATGTTTTATACTGTGGATTCAAAACCTTTGCTAATGTTATGTTTTCATAAGACAATCTTGCATGTTTAAACAATGGAGTTTAAAGTCTGAAAATCTGATCCTTATCAGTTAAAAATATTTTTTTTTCAAAAAGCAAGTCACTATTCTCCTCAAAAAGCTTTCAAAATTTAATCTAAATCAATAGAGATCACAACTCTCAAAGGATTTAAACAATGTGATCGGGGGAGAATCTGTGATTTAAATTGGATTTAAAACTGATAATTCGATAAATGGTTTCATAAGTGTTTTGCATGCTTTCCTCCCCACATGTGCCAAACGATTTCAATTTTCCATGCACATGTTGAGGGGGAGCATCTTTTTAAAACCACAAAGAATTGAAACATGATTGATTTGTATCTAAGTGCAGGTTCCCTCTAGTATGTGCAACACTCTTTCAAACCTTGAGGCACATATTGAGGGGGAGCAAATTTTTGAAAACCTCATCCTTCCCCAATATGCTTTATCTACTTGATTTAATCAAGGAAGTGATAATGATATCTTTTAGAAAATGGTAATCAAAGAAGTTAATTCTTCCTCTTGCCTCCGTGTGCTAAAACGATATCAAATATATGATACAAATGTTGAGGGGGAGCTCTTTTTCTAAAAAATATCAAAAACAATTTAGGTACAAAATGCTTTGATAATATATCACAAGTATCTGAATTGATTTTCAAATGGTTTTCGATTGATTCCAATAGCAGATGAACAATACCAAAAGACCGACCAAATTTACTTTATGTATGGTGATATAAGGATGGTTAGGTTAGGTTTTGTTCCTATGATCCGCCGTAACCGGAGGGATCTACCGAGGACAATCCACTAGATAGTGTAGAGTCCTTAGCCATGATGAAAAAGGAGAAAATAAGAATGGGAAGAGTGCGGATCGAGACCGAGCTAGTAATGGAATAAACCCAACAAGGTTCTAGTTATGAAGTCTCGAAGCAATCAAGGGGTGAAGAATGAAAAAGAATTGAATGTGAAAAGGGTGAAAATAAATAGCCCTCGATAATTCAACCTTAGGGAAGATACCGGTTCAATTCATATACTCTTGGTTGTTACTATGGTAACACCGGTATTGAAGACAAGACGTCATGGACCCGAAGGACGACTACACTACAACTTCCCAAACCACTCAAGTTCCTCTTAAAAGGACTTGTTTCATTCTCACGGGAACCGACATTATCTATCGACTTTCTCTTAGAGTTTGTTGATATTGAGGAAGGAGACCCTCTCCTAGTCTCCCAAGATAGGAACCAAATTATGCACAATTGAGTCTAGAGCCACGAGATCTTTAAATAAATCTCTTTAGGACATCACAATAAAGACTCTCTGTTTCACACAATGTGGAAAGAGAGATTAAATCTTATGAGTCCTACGATTATCCTTGTGATATTGCGTAACATCCGAGTGATATGCTAACATATTCACAATGAAGATGGAAAGCCTCTCGAGCCAAAATCAAACAAGCTCCTGTGGGTGGCATGAGATCTATCCAATAGATCAACCATGTGACAACCGATCAAAAACAATGGGAGATTCAATCTTTGAATCAATCCTCGTTCAAGTTATGGATTGACGGATACCTTTGAAAACCGTCGTTGTGCTTAAAAACTCTTTTCTTTAGCACATCGATCGTACCAATATTTCAAAATAAAAGGTGTTTATGATTGATAATTGAATTTCATTAAAACCTTCGTTGTATTGCTAAAACAATTTCTATTGAGCGACACATGATTGTTTTTCAAATCTCTTTTCATCAATTAGTGAATCTCAATTACCGGTTCACTCACTCCGTGTTGTCTTCTTTGAGACGCTTCGGTTTAAGAACAACTAGAGCAATTGCGAAACCCTCACAAGGAAATTCCTCGATTTATACATGATCACAGGCAAGATTTGTCTCGATCAACGGGCACCATGGGTCAGTGTACTCAATTCAACGAAAGTGATCAAAGACACTTTGCACTTTATTGCTAATGTGTATGCGCATCGCCCGACGCTTGCGGTGATCGTAATGAAGCGGTCAATCCATAGCCGCATGCTCACACTACACATTCATCTCAAAAGAATTCATGATAAGTGCTTCAACGACTGATACTTTCACTCCATGCTTCGCTATGTCACGCAAATATCATGAACCAAAGAAAGCTTCCGCTACTCGATGAGAATATATCATGATCTAGAATGTGGGCATGTCGGTCTAATTGTCACAATATCACATAATACCAACACCACAATGGAAGAGTCGAGATTTTGTTTGTCAAGATCTCAATGTCGGCTCAAAACTCATCATCACGTGGATCGCTTAAAGACCTCCACTTGGATTATCCAAACATGCGAACATGAAGAATCAAAGACTTCGAGCTATTGAGCAAAGAACTTAATCAAGAATCCTAGAACAATATAATGTAATATCTGCTTGTATTCATTGTAAATTGAGGTGACCTCCTTAGGGGAGATTGTTAGAATTAGAAAATTCAATTGTTAAAGAGTCGGTCACCTCAAGTATATGTATTCGTTAGAAAGCTCGTAGTCGTAGTCAAGTTATGTTAGCAAGTAGTTTGTTAAGTAACACCGTGGAGGACGGACGGTCTTTACCCACCGTATGCCCGATCCACACCGTAGGTGGCGCTTATTTGTAAGACACTATAAATACCTCTACCTCCCAAGGTAGAGGTTGGAGCTCAATACCATTTTTCTTTGTTTCACATAGTTCCCAACTCTCTTCCCTTTCTCTCTAGAACTTTCTCTCTAAACATATAGAACGCCCCATGTGATTATGGTTTAGTGTGTTTGTGAAATCCTATATCTTACAACCTTGTAGTTGAAAGCCCTAGTTGATGTATGCATTATTTACGCCTAGAATTGTTTATTAGCGTTTATCGTAATAATTATGCATGTGACTAATTGTTTTACATATGTTAAAATTGTTTAGTTATATGTTTATATTATTTGAGTTTGTTTAATTTTTATTAAAATGCTTTTTGTTTATATATTGTTTGACATATTAGTAAGCAAAAAGGTTTTTTATGAATAGAAAATTAAATTGACTAAATAATGGCAAAATTGATTTGTTTTCTAAGTATTAATTCTTGAACTTTTAATCGATTGATGCGACTGTACTAAATGGTTAGAACGGCTCACCCATTAGAACAAACTATAAAGGGGTTAATAAAGAAGTGCTCACAGTCACACTGAAAGGATGTCTAAGGTTATACTTTTGGTCCTCTGCCCTCTGTGAGTTCGATTGGAGCTACCTAGTATAACCATTCTATGTACGAAGCATCTTAGTGCAAAGTTGTAAGTTTCTCAACGCATCGATTAAAACTTTGTAGAATTTAATCTTAGCAATTAAAATATTATGTAAGTTTTTTCAAAAATTTTATGCTATAAAGATGTATGTGATAAGGTTTTAAAAGGTACCATTTTGAGGGGTCGCTTAAGTCCTTATTTGATCACTTTGTATCCGTTATTGCTTAATATCGCTCCTTTTCACTTTTTAGGTCTCGTGAAGGCAAAATGTCGGAATGGCACTTATTTGGACGTAAAGGCGTGAATATATGAAGAAATGGCCAAAGTCGAAATCGACACTCACAATCACGAATGTAGAAGGCGACGCGCCAGTTCTATGTACGACGCCGCCGGAGAATTGTTGTGACGGGTCGAACTCAAAACTCGTGATTTCAAGAGACGGCGCCTAGTGTGAAAGAGTAGGCCGTCGCTACTCGCACGCCTAGATGCGATCCAGACGACGCCGAAGTCAAGAGGACGGCCACGGACATAAGGTGACGCCGCAAGGTTAACGTGGCCAAGACGAAACCCTACGAGTAGGCGACACCACGGCGGCCACTAAACATAAGGTGACGCCGTCAATTGTAATCTTATATATAGAATCCGAATTTTTCGCCTTTGTGTGGAGAGTCTTTGGAGTAAAACCTAAAACCGAACCTAAGGTGTCTTGTACAGATTTTAGGGTTTTAACCCTATCTTATACCAAGATAAGTCTTTGCTTCATTAATTCAATTATGTCTTTGATTATTTGTGTGTATGCTTGCATGTTCTCCATGTCCGCTAATTTATTTGTGTGTTTGCTTAGGAAGTATGAAACTTAATTATTGAATATTGATTGGTTGTTTCTTATCTTAGTTGATTAATGATCTAGTAATGCGATAGGTCATTCGTTGTGTACTTAATGCTTGATTCATCTTTGTGAACCCTAGAGTATGATTACCCGAGTGATTGTAGTCTAAACCATCCGAAGAGTGCCTTAGAGTAGGAGTCTATAATCTCTACGTGATTTGTAGACAAGACCCTTTGGTAAGTTCAAAGAGTTAGGAGAAACGACACCCTACAACTTTAGAAACACAACGCAACTAGGAATAAGACGTGACACTCAACCATCAATAGGAGATAATTAAGGAGTAATACAAACTAAGTAAACACATCTTTAAACTATCATACGAGCACACATTAATTAGACATAGACTCCCACAACCTTAATTTAGATAATTAGATAATAGTAGAGTAATCGGTAGAAATACCAACCCCCAAATCCAATACCCGAGATTCGTACCTTTCCATTTTCATAAAATATAAAAGACAAAAATAATCTTCCTCAACCTTAACCTTAGCGTAGTAACTCCCTACTAGCATTCCTATTCCCCAGAGAACGATATCAATACCCGTGCTTACCCTAATTACTACACTACAACGATTAGGTTCATCGCCTAGGGTGTTATAAAACTTGCTCAAGAAAAGGAAGTTCCTTTGACCCCGAACGACGCGTGTAGCGTTATCAGTATGCATGCTTCTTTATAGATAAGTTTGATTACACGTCAAAAATTGTACCCTTTAAAATTTAAGTTTATGCCATCTAATGATATAAAACACTTGAAGTTGTAATTTAGTTATGTGAGACTTTGATCTAGATTACAATAACAAGGTGAATCTTTATGTTGTGTGAGACCTCAGCTTAACATTTGCTGTTTCTAAACTAGACAACTTAATTAAGTTAGTTAGTGAGACCTATAACTTAAGGCATAAGATGGGATAAAACATGCTTACGTTTTGCATTAATTGTTTTGGCAAAATTGTAAATCCAATAAAATTTTAGAATTGAAAACTTGTTTGTCAATTATTGTTTTTCAACAATTACCTATTCTATACTTTCACCACTAGCAGATCAACTGATGTGGTGAAACTATGATAATGAGGATCCAAAATTCAAGGAAAATACTATGGTTAATATGAATATTGACCAAAGGGTATTTTATTTTCTTGAATGTTTATTTATCGAAAGTACTAGCTTTTGAACTTTTATTTCTGTAGAAATGGCTCAAGTTGAATCTACTGCACTAGCCTCATCATTCAAATCTATGTTTGATCGAGATAAATTGACTGGTAGCGCGAATTTTAATGATTGGTATCGGCAACTCAGAATTGTCTTGAGGTTGCCAAAAGACTAGATTATTTGACTACGCCTTGTCCTCTCGAACTCGCAATGGTGCTACCGTCAAGCACGAGCCGCATGGCAACTGAGTATGACAAGTATAATGAGGTCGCTTTGCATTATGCTTGGGAGTATGAATTCAAACTTGCAAAACAGCTTGAAATTTACTTCCTCACCTCATGCTCAAGAATTGCAAAGGTTGTTTGAAAAGCTGCGATCAGAGAGCTATATGATCCGATAGATGCTCTACAGCTTGCAAGCAAGGAGAAGGAAACCCGTGAGCACCCACCGCTCGGAAATGATGAGTTACATGGACCACTCGGAGACTCAATTACGCCTACCCTAATGACATACAAATTGGCTCGATCAATGATCCCTTAACAAGGAATTTTATGGTTTCGCGCAATTATAATATGCATTGACGGGAAGACAGCTTAGTGAGGTACATGCAATACTCATTAACTACGAGAAAGGTTTGCCCAAGAAGGCCCCTACACCTACGGTTCTAACCATCCAAAAGGGTAGGATTTCTAAGCCTAATAAGCCGCTAGCGAACAAGAAAAGGAAAGGTAAGGGTAAAGTTGATAAGGGAAAACAAGTTATGACTTATCAACAAGAACCCAAGAAGTACCCTCCCAAAAAGCGTGAGAATCCTAAGAAGGATCAGGCTTGTCATCACTGCACTGAGGTAGGACACTGGAAGAGGAACTGTCCACTCTACCTTGATGAGTTGCGTACTAAGAGGTATAAAAATACTGGCATTGTGGCTAGTACTTCAGGTACTCTTTTGATGATAGAATTATTTGCTTTTCCTCATAAAATAAATTCCTGGGTATATGATAGTGGATGTGGTATTCACATTTGTAATACACCGCAGGACTTAGAGGTGCAAGGAAGCTCGCTTATGGACAACAATACATGCACGTGGGTAATGGAGCACATGCGATCGTTGAAGCTATAGGCACGCTTTGATTTAGTTTTACCTTCGGGTTTAGTAATCGCCTTTGAACGATTGTCATTACGCCTTCTATTGTTAGGGGTGTCGCTTCGCTTCCTTGTTAAAAGATATTGGTTTTATTCATACATTTACCGATTATGGAATTTCGTTTTCTTTAAATGGTGTTTTTACTTTAATGTTATTCCAAGAATGTGATTAATAAAAATAATTATGTCTTTAGCATCAATAATAAAAGAATCAAAAGTGATTTGGATTCTTCATTTCTTTGGCATTGTAGACTTGCTCACATAGGCAAGAAACGCATGCAAAAGCTGCAACACGATGGGCTTTTGAAAGACATCAATGATGAATCATTTGATAAATGCGAATCTTGCATATCTGGTAAGATGACCAAGAAACCTTTTATAAATAGTTTAGAAAGGGCTTATGATCTTCTTGGTGTGATGCATACTAACGTATGTGGACCACTAAGACATGTGTCAAGGAAGGGTGCTAGCTACTTTTTAACCTTTACTGATGATTTCAGTCGTTATGGTTATGTTTATTTACTTAAACATAAACATGAAGTCTTTGAAACATTTAAGGTTTTCAAGAGTGAAGTAGAACTGCAACTAGGAAAGAAGATTAAAGCTCTTCGATCCGATAGAGGTGGTGAATATTTAAGCCAAGAGTTTAAAGATTATCTTGCTGAGTGTGGAATTGTTCAGCAACTCACATCTCCATATACTCCACAACAAAATGGTGTATCTGAGAGAAGAAATCGTACATTGCTAGATATGGTGCAATCAATGTTTAATCTTACAACTCTTCCCTTATCCTTTTGGAATTATGCTTTAGAAACTGTTGTTCGAATATTGAATATGGTTCCAACTAAGAAGGTTGAAAATACTCCTTATAAAGTGTGGTATGGGAAAGCTCCCAACTTGTCTTACTTAAAGGTTTGGGGTTGTGAGGCGTTTGTTAAACGTGACTCTGCTGATAAGCTACAACAAAGATCTGTTAAGTGTATCTTCGTAGGATACCCAAAGGAAACTATGGTTACTACTTTACTTTCCACCGAAAACAACGTAATTGTTTCTAGGTATGGAGACTTTCTTGAAAAGGATCTCATATCTCATGAATTCAAAGGGAGAGTTTATGATCCGAAGATGATCAAGAAGATACAACACCTTCTCGAAACACTAGCCAACCTCAAGTAGAACCAAAAAGTCCGAGTGTTCCACCGAAGTTGAAGTGGTTCCCATTCGAGATCTACAAGGACTACGCACACCGAGAGTCTATGCCTTAATGTAGAAGCCGAGGAAAATATGTTAGGGGATCTTGGTGAACCCGCTAACTATAAGGCTGCCATGATGAGTCCCGAAAAGGATAAATGGCAAGTCGCAATGAATGGAGAAATGCAATCTATGAAAGATAACGAAGTCGGATAGAGGTTGACTTACCTCCAAATGCTAAGGTAGTTGGAAGTAAGTGGCTCTATAAGATAAAGACCGATATGGATGGCAATGTACACACCTATAAAGCTGCCTTGTAGCTCAAGGGTTTACTCAAACTTTGGGATAGACTACGAGGAGACATTTTCTCCTGAAAGGACATTAGAGCTATTAGATTCTTATAGCCATAGTCACAGACTATGACTATGAGATATGGCAAATAGATGTCAAACCGCTTCTTAAACGGTCTCCTAGATGAGGACATCTATATGGCGCACTCAAGGGTTTGTGAATCCAAAATTTCCAAAGCGGTATGCAAACTTCAAAGATCCATTTATGGGTTAAAGCAAGCATCAAGGCAATGGAACAAGAAGTTTGATAAAGAAATCAAGAAATTTGGTTTCACTCAAAATCTTGATGAGCCATGTGTATATCACAAAGCTAGTGGGAGTAATGTTATTTTCCTTATCTTATATGTTGATGACATATTGATCATGGGAAAAGACATTCCAAGTTTGCAAGATGTAAAGTATTATCTTGGAAAGTGCTTTTCTATGAAGGATTTAGGGGAAGCAGCATTTATTCTAGGAATCAAGATCTACCGAGATAGATCAAGGTGGTTGATTGGACTAAGTCAAAGTACTTACATTGATAAAATATTGAAGAGATTCAATATGCAAGATTCCAAGAAGGGATATTTGCTGATACAAGTTGAACATGGCTTAAGTAGTGAACTATGCGTGTCAACACCAAGAGGTGGCACACATGAGAAAAGTTCCTTATGTTTCGTTGTAGGATCTATCATGTATGTTGTAAGATGTACAAGGCCCGATGTGCTTGCACAAAATATCACTAGTCGATATCAATGTAATCCGTGTGAAACATCGGCATGTTTAAAGAACATTCTTAAGTATCTAAGGGCTACTAAAGAAATGTTTCTAGTGTATGGTGGAAATCCGTATGCATAAATTGATGTTACAGTGTTTTATGGCGCCTTCCAAACCGATAAAGATGATAAGAAGTCTCAAACGGATACGCCTTTGTCATTAATGGAGGAGTCGTTGACCGAAGAGTAAGAAGCGCATAACGATCGCGATGTCTATTACGTGCTAAGTACATAGTCGCTTGAAGTCGCGATGGAAGTCGTTGATTAGGAAATTCATTTCGGGACTCGGAGTAATGCCCTCAATCGAATTACCTTTAAATGTGTATTGTGACAACTCTGCTCAGCAATAACATTTTCCAATGAGCCCGAGTCATGAAGGCGCCAGACATTTTCCTCGTCGATATCACTATGTTCGAGAACAAGTCGAAATAGGTGAAATCAATCTACTCAAAGTTCATACAGATGATAATCTAGTCGATCCCTTTACGAAGCCTTTGCCAAAGGAAAACTTATCGACCATGCCGATGGGATAGGACTTCGCTTAGCTAGTAGTTTCATGTAGATCCGTGATTAGTATTTGGATAAAGGATGTTATGAACAAATATTACTTTAATGAAATATAATAGTTGTTTATGTTTATTTTTCATTTTCTTAATATTATATCTTGTATTTGCATGTTTAAATCCGTGAATGACTTGTGTTATTCTAAATAGTCCGTTGTTAGTCAATGATTTGGGAATGTCGTTGAATTAAGACAAATCTGAGTTTTGGTAGAATATACTTAAAGTATATTGATGCGAGGACATACCAGATTCACATGATATTCAATGAATTGAATATAGGATGATCCCAACTTTACATGATTATACTTATGGATCTTTGTCATTAAGTAAATCATGAAATGTTTATCCTCGACTTGAGATACCAAATAATCATGTATGAATGTAGTGCACTTGTGTAAGATAGTCTAACGCTATCCGTGAATCGGTAGTTATAAGGGTTATTTTCGTATGTTACAAAGTTCATGAGTTATGTTTGTAGTCAATAGAATTTGTTCCTTTGAATTTGTTTCAAATCATAATACTATATTTGGGCCCCTCGTAGGGTTGACAAGATGTTTGTATGACCATACCCAAGATCAATTTGGAATACGTTCAGATGATTTGTTAATCTTGTTCAATCAGATATAACGAGAAAAAGAATATTAACTTATGAAATGACTTGATCCATATTCATAGTTAATGTAGTATTAGTAACAAAAGGATAAGTAAAAATGATGAATCATTAAATGGTTTTTTCCAGGAGACCATACTCGATTTGATCTGGGGGCATTGGCGTGTTAGGCTAGACTAAGCCAATGTCATTACTATATTTAGTAATATCCAAGTGGGAGCTGAAAGGTTTTATGGATATTTTAAATATACGTATGACCGGATTCGAACTCGAGACTTCGGGATTGCACACATTACGTATGAGAATTGATGTTAAATAATTAATATATATAAAATGTTATTATTATTAATTATTAGTCACGAAATAAATACTTAACGATAGTTAATATTTAACGAGGTTTGGCTAACGGTTGTTAAATATAAACTACGAGGACTAGAGATGAAATTATAAGTCGGGAAGGATCTAGAATCCCTTTGGGATTGATAGGCCGATCGGTTGGGGTTCCCTAACCCAACCCACACATTAACTTGTTCTCCAAGATTGGTTACCTATATATACAAAACCCTTGTATTCATTGTAACCGAATCTTAGTGACTTGCAAACCTAATTTCTTCTCTTCTTTTCCTCTTTCTTGTGCTTGGCCGGTCGTACACCCCCTCTCATAGGGATTCGATTTGTCCAACTCAAGTTTAAGTATTTGGTTTGTTTGTGATCAAGAACCTAGTCTTTCACTTCAATTCACTAATAGTACGTGTGTACAAGAACGAAGGACAAACGCACTTGTGTTTGTAGGATTTCTGGTGGTCGACTTCTTGGTGGGTCGAATTGGTTTAAACCCCAATCTAGAGTTTTGGGTTTTGTTCCTCATTCACATTAACGTGTGTTTCTTGATATGCTAAAAGGTACGCATATTCTTATTCGGTTAATTAATATACATATATTATTCCTTATACTTCCGCTGCATGCTTTGATGATGTTTACTTGATTTTATAATTGTTATGATTATTAAAACCCAACACATACAATAACAAACAAACAAGACTTCCAACTTCTTGTTGAAGCTTGAATGTTCCTTGATCTTCTTTGCTACAAAAGAGATCACTAATATGATATGAAACCGAGTTAGTAATATCTATTAAACTTGACAAGCTTTAAGCTTTATAAAATTAAACTTAAATTTGTCGTTAACAAAACTTAGGTAAAGATCAAAATATAAATAACGCTTAATGACGATATTTGTATTAACAATCTCCCTTTTGTTGAGGACAAAACATAAATTTTATTTTTATAAAAGATGTAAAGATTGTACAAGAGTTGTAAAATACTAGTTTTAGAACTTGAAAGATAAAATGATAATGCAAGTATGTCCAATTTAGACATGATGTTGACTTTTCGTAAAGTCAAAGTCTTCACTAGTTGAAGCATGATGTTGACTTTTCGAAAGTCAAGTGTGCGCATTGACTTTTTAGAAAGTCAAATATAACCAATGAAGTTTGATGTTGACTTTTCGAAAAGTCAATGTATGCGCTGACTTTTTCGTAAAGTCAAATATAACCAAGTTCTATATATTTCTCCCCTTTTGTCTCAACAAAAGAAGATGCGAGGCGGAATGTGTAATGAGCCCGAGCCATTATCTCCCCTTGACCAATGCTCCCCCTAAATTGGGTGCCAAGAGAAAGATACATGGATTGTGAAAAGCTACAAAAAATTGTTAGTTATAAGCATCATCACAAGCATTTCCAAACACCATGTAACAATCAACAACAATATAAGAAACACCATTCATTTGTTAAAATTTTCATGATTTAAGAATCATGAAAAGGGAACATATCCTAGAAAATAAAAAATACAAGAAAAATCCTAGAAAATAAAAATGCTTAAAGAAAATAAGCTACGACCCTCCTATTGAGGTGGTGGATGAGCAAGAGCATTGATGCGCCTAGGATGTGATTGAGGATGAACCTCATTTCCTCTTGAAGCTCATGGACCATCACCGTGTCCTTTCGGTTATTTGGGCGGTTCGCTCACAATTGGAGCAACCATGTCTAGGGGTAGTATGGTTCATGGTTTTGTGGTGGTGGAATGGTGGAGGTGTTGGTGTTGGTGTTTGTTTGAGTGGTGATTATGGAGGCTAGCAAAGCACTTTGCATTTGCATAGCATCACTAAGATGAGAATCCACCATATTTGAAAATTGGTGGAGATGATGGAGTTCGGCTTGAATCTCTTCTTTGGTGGGGTGATCTTCCCACATGGATTCCTCAATGTCCTCTATGTGAGGAGACATTGATGTAGGAAGTGGTTGATCCTCATACAAAGGACCATGGATTTCCTTGTGGATGGGATGGAAAAGAAGAGGTCTTGGCCCTAACGGGGCGTTTGGGTCAAATGATGGACGCGGAGACTCATGAGCTATTCGCTCAATAGTACCAAAAGATGGTAGTGGTGGTGGATGATTGGGCCTAGGAGGCAAGTCCTCCAAGTCTTCCAAAAATGGATTTAGAGATGTAGGTGGTGTAGAGAATAACTCTAATGGGATGAGTGTTGGAGATTTTGGAGGTGATGGTGATTTTGATGTTTGGATAGGAGCCGGTGGTGGTGAACTAGGAGTCTTTGTTGGTGGTGGAGTAGTGGTAGTGATAGGTGATTGTGGAGGTGGTGTAGGAGTAGCCAAAGAGATAGTGGTCTCATCTCTTATGGGTGATGAGATGGTTAATGGAGAGGACTCGGAAGAAGAGCTTATGTTGACAAGGCAAAAAGGTCTTACGCTCATTCTAGCGGTTCTTTTGCAAGGTTTGGTTGATGGTGATGACTTAGTCATTTTGACTTAAGCTTTTGCTAGTAGATGATGAGAATTGAGAAGGTGTGAAGATGATCATGGTAAAAGCTCTTAATTTATAGGAATGAAAAATTATGGAGAAATGTGTTTGATTTGATGTTAAACCATAGAAGAGATGAGGTTCCTAATGATTTTGAAGTGGGTTTAATGCTAGTCATATCACCCAAGTCAATCCATACAAGAAGGATGGAGTGAAGAGACAAAGATTTGCAATAAATGTGTTCTAATGATTATGAGATCCTAAGAATCAGATTACCCACGGATTGCAAGGAACCAAATTTTTGGTTCCTTCCTTTATGCAAAAGGGCTCCTTGGGTGGATTTTTGAAATTTTTGAATTTTGGTGGGAAATGGATATCCTATATGCCTAAGTGTGTTACACTAGTTCTAATATGGGTAAGAACTAGTTAAGATTAACCTAGAAGCAATGTATGGTAATTTGGAATGTCAAATAAGCGAAATTTAGAAAATTACCCGTAGGATCCACGACACCAAAAATTACACAGCGGAACCCTTAAATGGTGCCGCCGGTCCGCCTCAGCAGCACGTGCACGGTACCAAATTGCTATAATGACGGTACCAAATTTTGGTGCCGTCGATCCGTGGACACCGTAAATCAAGTTCACGTAACAGCTTTTTAGGTGTCGAGGAGTTTTCCAAACCCGAAATTTTGCTTAAAACATGTGACATTAATCATTTCTAGTTAGGAAAAGTCAATAACACATATACAAACATAGTGGAGCATAGACTTTGACCATACTAACGATTTTCACATAAAAGTGAAAATGGGTAAAATTTGATAACACACTTGTGCTATCCCCCTGCATGAAATTGTTAGCATACATCATTGTTTTAAGTCATATTATCATCCTACAAATTAAAGGCAACCAAATTGTATCATACATCAAAGTTATTGTCTTGTTCCAAACACTCCTTCAAATGAACCTCACTTATCCAACTTCTTGTAAATCTTGTCCATCATCCTACCAAGGCACTTGAACATCCCCTTGGTTTGCTTGAACTCCGCTGATTCATTCTCAATCTCAGGGAGAGACGCATAGTACTCATGAGGTGGAAGGCGAGAATTTGGAAGACCATCCTTGGAGCTATTTGATGATGATGATGATGATGGAGTTGGAGGTTTTGCCCTTTTACCTTTAGTCTTAGCCACTCGCCACACTCAAGGGCACAAAATGTGAGGATGAGCTCATAGTCAAGCTTCAACCCTTTTGGGCTTGGTGGAATGGGTGCAAAGGCTCTATAGAGACGGGTGAGAAGCATCCCGTAAGGAAGAGCAACCGATCCTTGAGTTGGAATGTCAATCATTTTCCTATCAATGTAGTAGGCTAAATTGAATGGTTGACGGGTGGACAAGTTGTAGAGCATGTGACAAAGGCAAGCATTGATATGGTCCCTATTTCCTATGGTGCTAATGACATTGGCTCTAAGTAGTTCCTCCCATTTCTTAAATTCAGGCTTAAGTTCATTGAGCTCCATTCCATATGGATCTCGGTTCACCTCCTTTCCCTTTCGGGTGACACGGGTTGGAGCGGCCCTTGCATTAAAAAGGTGCTCACGGATGACATCCTTATCCGCTAAAGGAGTTTGGTAGGGAAGAGAGCGGTCATTGATTGCATCAAGGATAGTGAGTGACCACTTATCCGAGTAGACACATGTCCCTCGGTTGGGAATTCCTAGCACTTGAGCAAATTGGGTTAAGGAGATGGTGTAGTCGCTTTGATTGATCCTAAACCTAAGGCTAAATTCATCATCCTCATCAATGAAACCGTGACACTAGCATAGAACTCTAACACAAACCTAGGACAAATAGGTTCATCGATGTCAAGGAGACAATCAAGTGAATGGCGGCTAGTTCTTGACGGAGATTGGTTCCACGACAAAGGAGGAGTGAATGGTTCTACCCTCATGGAAGTACCTTTGTTCTAGACTCTTAAAGATTTCGACTTGTTCTTTGGAGAGGCCCTTGGTTTTGTGATGTTTGGGAATGTAGTTAAGAGTATCCTTGTGATCATAGAATCTTGCGGCTACCATGGTTATTCCTATGAGCAAGAATTTACATGTTAAAAATGAGAACAAACTTAACGCTTTGGTTCTAGTGTGTGCCTATATGAAAACGATTTGAGTTGTGGTTATCTCGACTCATTTTATGCATAAAATGGTTTTAGTGGGGTGTTTGGCAAAGGCATGAGATAACCCAAACGCCCTAATTCAATGTGGCTTCATTTGAATATACCCGGAATACATATTAGTTATGCATTACCTTTAGTATTCAAGAGCATGCAAGTGATGAAAATTTTACGTTTCTATTTGTATTAACAATGAAAATTGTTTTCCTACAAGTGAGAAGCTTTTCAAAAAATTTGACATGGGGTGTTTGGTTATTTTGAATAAAACCTTATAGTCATTATCTTTTGATTAGTGGGAAACATGATTTGTTTATGCAATGTGACAATGTAGTACCTAATTTCAATGACTAGTTATGCAATTTGCCAATTGAATCCATGTTTTGTACAAGAATATACATAATCCCCATGTAATGATTTTGTGCACAAATTAGAATCCTAGACTCGTAATTAAGAGATGAAATGTAGTTAGGATACTTACAATGATGTTATCTTCATGATTAGTGGGTGAGAAAATGTCAACAATGAGTTAGGTCTAATGTTTACACGCTTTGGTAAAGTAGGTTGTGAGGAAGAAGATGTTTTGTAGGTAGCATTTTGCTATCGTTGTCACCACGGACCGCACGGCACCAAAAAATGGTTCCGCCTTTGTTGTCGCTTTGCGCCGTGGGAACAAGAGCGCTTTAAACAAATTTGTTTTGTTTTGTTTGTTCTAAGGTTTAGACTATGTTTTACCTACATGTTTGGTTCCATTAACCCCAAACCAAGTCTAAGAAGATTAAATGGTTCTCGCTTGAGAGGCTTAGTTAGAATGTCGGCAATGTTGTCTTCGGAGGATACTTTCTCAATTGAGATGTTTCCTTTTGAACATTGTCGCGAAGAAAGTGATGACGGATTTCAATATGCTTCAGACGAGCATGTTGGACGGGATTTTGTTGAGATCAATAGCTCCTTTGTTGTCGCAAAATATAACGATATCGTTGAGATGAATTCAGAATCCACGAGAGCTTGCTTCATCCAAAGAGCTTGTTGACATGCTTTTCCGGCCGAGACGTATTCGGCTTCAGAGTTGAGATAGCTAAAGCCGCTTGCTTTTTTGCAAACCATGAGGTGAGACAATGTCCAACAAAAGTGCAAATACCACTTGTACTTTTTCTATCGACATAGTCACCGGCATGGTCCGAGTCGGCATACACTATAGTTTCTACACCCATTCCTTTGGGATACCATAATCCTAAACATGTCGTTCCCTTAATGTATCTAAATATCCTTTTCAAGGCTTCTAAGTGTGATACCTTAGGATTTTCTTGAAAGCGAGCACATAGACAAACACTAAACATAATGTCGGTTCTACTAGCCGTGAGATAGAGTAGGCTACCAATCATTCCTCTATATTTAGTGTTATCTACCGATTCACCTTCCTCATCCTTGGTGAGTTTAGTGTCCAAGACATGGGTGTCTTAGTTGGTTTTGAGTCTTCAAGACCAAATTTCTTAAGCATATCTTTTATATATTTAGATTGGTTAAAGAATATGCCATCTTCTAGTTGTTTAATTTGAAGTCCTAGAAAGAAGTTTAATTCACCCATCATACTCATCTCAAACTCATCGTGCATGATTTTAGAGAAATCATCACATAGCTCTTGACAAGTTGATCCGAATATGATGTCATCAACGATATTTGAACAATGATAATATGTGATTCCTTTTCTTGGTAAAAGAGTATTATCTACTAATCCCATGGTGTATTTGTTTTCAACAAGAAAAGTCTTAAGTCTATCGTACCAAGCTTTTGGTGCTTGCTTAAGACCGTATAATGCTTTCTTGAGTTTGAAGACATGATGTGGTTTCTCAAAGTCGGTAAAACCGGAGGTTGAGCAACATATACTTCTTCGTTAATAAACCCATTAAGAAATGCACTCTTAACATCCATTTGAAATAATTTAAAGTCATAAGCACATGCATATGCAAGTAAGATTCTAATAGACTCGAGCCTAGCTACCGATGCATAAGTTTCATCATAATCAATCCTCTTGTTGATTATAACCTTGTGCGACAAGCCTAGCTTTGTTTCTAGACACTACACCATTTTCATCCATTTTATTTCAAAACCCATTTCGCTCCAATTATAGTTTGATCTTTAGGTTTTGGAACTAACTTCCAAACATCATTTCTAACGAATTGGTTTAACTCTTCTTGCATAGCAATTACCCAAGATTCATCTTTTATTGCTTCATTTATGTTTTTTGGTTCAATGGTAGATACGAAACAAAATGATTACTTTGATTTTGGGCTTGTGATCTTAAGGTTCTTTGATTAAGTTGTCCTATGACCTTTTCTAAAGGATGACTTTTGGAATCTTTGATGTTTATAATTTCATTATTTAATGGTTCATCTTCCTTGTCATTTTCAATTATTTCTTGACTTTCAACAAGTTGACTTTCAACTAAGTCATCATCTACCAAAGGTGATGTCTTAGAGGGAGGTGGACTTTCGTCGAATGTTATGTTCAACGATTCCTCGACTCTCATTGTTTCTTTGTTTAAGACAATGTAAGCTTTACTAGTTTGTGAGTAACCAAGAAATACACCTTCATAAGACTTTGGGTCAAACTTGGTGAGATAATCTTTAGTATTAAGAATGAAACATTTACATCCAAATACTCTAAAATATCCTAAAGTCTTTTTACCTTTATATAGCTCATATGGTGTTTTGTTTAAGAAAGGACGTATTAAGACTCTATTTAAAATATATGTAGAAGTGTCAACGGCGTTACACCAAAACTTTTAAGGAATGTTTTGTTCATTAAGCATTGTTCTACTCATTTCTTGATTGGTTCTATTTTTACGCTCTACAACTCCATTTGATTGAGGTGTTCGAGGAGCCAAGAAGTTGTGTGTTATACCATTTGCATCACAAAAGTTTCCAAATTGTGTTTCATTGTCAAATTCACGACCATGATCCGCTCGGATCGACACAATTTTAACACCTAGTTGATTTTGAATTTTCTTGCTAAGAATTTCAAATTTATCAAAAGCTTCATTTTGGTTTTCAAAACAACGCCCAAGTAAACCTTGAGTAATCATCTACTATGACCAAAGTGTATAAGTTGCCTCCATAGCTTTTATAGCGGATGGACCAAACAAGTCCATATGCAAAAGTTCTAGACACTTAGATGTGGACACCATGTTTTTAGCCTTATGACTACTATGGGTTTGTTTACCAATTTTGCAAGCGCCGCAAAAATGTTGGTCATATTTAAGTTTTGGTAAATTCCTAACTAGCTCTTTTGAAGATAGGTTTTGTATAAGTCTCATATTAGCGTGACCTAAGCGCCTATGCCAAAGAGTTGAGCTATCATCTAATGTTGTTAGACAAAGTTTGTCATTAGATGTTTTATCTATTTTCATGACGTATATATTATTTTTCCTAACTCCTTTAGCTATGGTGATACCATCTTTTAGTATTTTACTACCATTTTCTTCAAATAGTACTTTATACTTTTTATCACATAATTGGCTAATACTAAGTAGATTAAATCCTAACCTATCGACATGAGCAACATTTTCAATAGTTAGGAGTTATGAGCGATCGTACTTTGCCAATGATTTTGCTTTTGAGATTGCTACCAAAAGTGACATTACCTCCGCCATACTCTTGGTATGTTGAGAAGAGGCTTTTGTTGCCCGTCATGTGTCGTGAGCATCCACTATCTTTTATCCACTCATCGTTTCCAATCCAACTTTCAAGCATACCTAAGACACAAATAACTCAAGCGTTTGGTCCCCAATATCTCATGGGTCCGTTTGGGTTAAACATACCATTTACTTGATTCATGTATGGAAATGATGGGTAAGAGTTCCATGGCATGTAATCTGGAGTTTGATATGGTCTAGGGAAGTTTTGATTCCAACCGTTATGTTGATAGTTGGGTTGTATGTTGTGGTTGCTCTTAGGAAAGGGGCGTTTGGCAAAAGGTGTTTTATGTCGTTGTTGAGTAGTTTTTGATCTAAATTCATTTCTAGCAAGTCCTACTCCTGATGTAACAACAGGTTTTAGTTTAACACTATCCTTGGTTTTCTTTGTTACTTTGACAAATTCACTACGGTCCGTATCACAAACATTCTGTCCTGCTGCAGTCCCCACGACACCATTTTTTACAAAGGACGGAACCCTATTTTTGGGTCCGTCTGGTCCGTGCTGCACTGCAGCAGTTTTGACAGTTTGTTTGTCTTTTTCGGCCGTTTTGGTTTGACTCTTTGGAATTAACACCTCATTAAATCCTAGCCCATTCATGTTTCCGGTGTTTTTGAATTCTAACTATTTCATCGGACAAGCAATGTTTTTGTTAAACCTTTTAAATTTAGAATTATGTTCGATTAGAACATCTTGTGTGAGCTTTAGTTTTTCTATTTCAAGATTAAGCTCTTGACATGATTTGCAACCATCGCCATTTGCTTTTCCTTTTCTAATCGCTTTGCCTTTTCTTTTAACTCATAGACTTCATTTTCTAAAATTCCTTTTAGTCTTTAAAAACTTATTTTTAGTTATGATTTTTAGACTAAGCTCACACAATTGATTATATTGTTTTTGCAAAGTGTCATCATCAATAGAGGAATAAGATGAGTCGGAATGTACCTCGCTTGACTCATGTGCCATTAGAGCGATCTCATCCTTGCTCGACTCTTCATCATCCTCACTATCACCCAAGCACCACTTACAAAAGCTCGTTGAGTTTTGCTTTTAGGTGGCTTGGGACAATCTCCTATTAGATGACTTGCATCACCGCATCTAAAACACTTTCTTTCACCTTTACCCTTTTGTCATCCCGATCTTTTCGAATGGCTTTTTCTTCTCGAGGTTGTCTTACAAACTTTCCTCTTCTTCTAAAGAACTTTTGAAATCTCTAACGGCCATGGCATACTCCTCATCTTCACTACCGAGCAAGATTCGTCATCATCACTTGATTCCGTTCTTGCTTTTAGAGCAACGGATTTGATTTTCTCTTTTTCCTTTGATGATTTCCGAATCTTTCTCCATCACCATTTCGTGTACTTTGAGGTTTCGATTAGCTCGCCTAGTGTCACTTTTGAGAGATCTTTGATTCCTCAATAGTCGCCACTTTAGCTCTCCACTTTGGATGGAGTGCTCTAAGAAATTTCCGACAAAGTTCTTACTACGAAAAGATTCATCAAGTGCTTTAAGAGATGTAATAATAGTATTAAAGCGAGCAAAGCCACAATCAATGGTTTCATCTTCGTGGATAACAAATTGTTCATATTGTTGAACAAGAAGATCAATTTTGTTATCCTTGACTTGTGAATTTCCTTGATGTGTAATAATCAAAGATTCCCAAATATCTTTAGCGGTTTCACACATAAAAATTCTTTCATATTCTTTTCTAGGCAAAGCATTATAAAGCATCATTTTAGCTTCATTATTTTTAGCTATTAATTTCTTTTGATCATCAACAGAAATATCTTTTGTTGTAGAACTAAAATCCCCTTTAACAATAACAAACCAAAGATCTATATCTTTTGATTTTACATATGTTTCAAAACGGTTTTTCCAATAGATAAATCCATTGGTTTCAAAGAGTGGTGGTCTTTGCATAGATTGCCCTTCTTTAAAGTTTTCGAATCCATGGATCGCTTCAAGTTTATAAAATACAATATATTTTAGAAATTCTTGAGCAACGAGGCTCGTACCAATTGTGGAAAACTAGAAGGGGGTTGAATAGTTTACCGATTAAAACTTTGTTTTGAAACTTATTGAAAGATCAATTGATATTGATCTTAGATATGTTAGTGAATAGTAATCAACAATATATAAAGAGTAGATAAGGAAAGAAACAATCAAACCACAACAAGTTGTTTATAGTGGTTCGGTCTACAAGGACTCTTTTTCCTTGCCCTACTCCACTCCCCGAGTCTCACACTCGAGAGTTTAACTTCACTAGTCAACAAGCTCCTTTCACCGGCGGAGAAACCTTTACACTTCGCTTACACACTATTTCCGACACTAAGCTAGATGTCGAGTTCTTTTCAAGGGTACAACCACTCCCACACACAATGTATTTTAAGGACTAAAATACTAACCACTCACACTCACAAGATTATGATGGTTTGGTACAACAATGATGTATGAATCAACACAAGATCATACAACAACAAACAAACAAGACTTCCAACTTCTTGTTGAAGCTTGAATGTATCTTGATCTTCTTTGCTACAAAAGAGATCACTAATATGATATGAAACTGAGTTAGAAATGTTAGAGAGAAGGAATGTATGAGAATATGATAGAAAGGGATGATTAAACAACTTGGTTTGGCTTTGCTATTTATAGCCAAAATGTTCAGCAAGCACCACGGACCACGGAACCCTTCAAAGGGTTCCGCCCGTGTTAATTTTTGGTGCCGCCGAGGTCTGACAGCAAGATCTCAAAATCTTACCAAAGTCAACCATATCTATCCAAGATTGTGTAAGATATGTAGAGTCTAAATCTACACAAAGTATCTAGTGAAATCTTCTAAGGATTTCAATGATGCACCACATGATGTCATGTGTTTGTTTTTCTATTTTTAGAAATATGTTAAAATGTAAATACATATGTAATGTTTTGTTTTAAGAAACCAAAACATTCTTGAACTAAAACTACTATCATACATTATGGTTTAGAGTCATATCAAGATATGATTAATCACAATGTAAATGCTTGAGTGATGAAGATATTATTTGAAAAAACTTGTTTTAATATCTATTAAACTTGACAAGCTTTAAGCTTTATAAAAATTAAATTTACTTTTGTCGTTAACAAAACTTAGGTAAAGATCAAAATATAAATAACGCTTAATGACGATATTTGTATTAACAAATATAAGTGTACATACGATGTATACTATACATGGACAGAAACAAAAATTAAAAATATAATGAAAATAAAAAGTTACCGGTCTGGGTTGTCTGCCGACTAGCACTTTTGTTTATTTATGAGTCATTAAGTTTAACTTTCTTCTAGTCTTTCCTTGTCCATTTTTCTTCTTACTGCTTTTTCGATATAAAACATGTTTTGGTTACTTGATGGCAGTTCCCCTCGCTACAATTCCCTGATATGAATTAATGGCTCTCCACCATCAATAATGTACCTTTTAACCTTGTATGTGTCTATAAGGATTTTAGGTGGACTGTCTATAAGGATTTTAGGTGGACTGTAAGGAATCATCAATCCTTTGCATCTATTTATCTCTTCCTCCTCCAATTCCTTCATGTATCAAGGTTCATTATCTAATGATCTATAAGCAGGTTCGGCTATTTCCCAACACTCGTGCTCTATACGTTGCAACATGCTACGTCTCTTTCCTCATTGCAGCTCATATTCTTTAGATAATTTTTCAAATTTTTTACTTAGCTCGTCTTTGACCTTTTGATAATCCATCATCGCTCTTTCATACATTATTTCCCTATATCGCTCGATATTTTCTTCATAGCTGAGATTCACCCATTCATGATTTATTTTCTCCAAAATTTCCAAATCATTTTTTCTGTAATCATTGAATTGCAACCCTAGCCATTAGCAAAGATTTATATCCTGGGATCTCATTATTTTGTCGTCTACTTCAATATCCATGTTAGCTATATCAGAATTTGCTTCATAAAAAACATTATCATAGATATAAAGATTATGTGTGATGCTTGGAGGAGGATTGGCTACTAACTATGTCCAGATTAATAGGCCACCTCCGAAACCCAAGTGAATCATTCGTGTGTGCTACGTCTTTAGGAGAGGGGGGAGGTGGTTCTTTGGGAAAGGATATGTCGTCATGGGTTGTTGACTTCCTTCACGTTCACCACGGAAGATTGGTTGCCCTGACTACACGGGTTTGGTGAGGTATGCCATTTATTGCTTTCCTTGAAATTTTTTTTATTGCATTTGATATTGCCATCAATTTACTCTGAAATATTGCTAAGGTTGATATTGAGATAGTTGCTTGGCTATGATGATTTGGTCACTCAATGCACATTGATTTTGGTTTGTATCAAATATGATATCTAAACCAAAGTATACATATTCTAATACCAATTACTGAGGCATTTTTTGTATTTTTATTTAGGCTATCCAAGGTAAGCCAAATGGACATACTAATGTTGGGGTAAGGAGATTGGAAGAAATCGATATAAAGATTTTCTAGGATGCTTGCAAGGAATAGTTAGGTGATGAAAAAACCGTTATATCGATTTCTTTCATCCTCCTTATCACAATGTTAGCATGCCCATTTTACATATCATGCATATTCTAAATAGAAAATGAACATTGTTTTAGGTAACAAGTCTGTTGGTGCGGGAAACATAATTACGGCAGTTTCGCGGTCAAAAGGGTTTTGCTTTCAAAAGACGAAGATATTTCGGAATAGCTTTGATTGATTTTCTGGCCCGCTGCACCAACTCATTATGTCATGATTCCAGTGTAAGATATTATCTTTTACGTTCTTTGGGTTTGGTAGATGAGTGTATTGCTCGACGTTGTACCACCTTACAAGCAAACACTATCGCTTAGCATCTAGCAACAAAACATGGAGTTGGGAATGGTAGGCCACATTTATATTATAGGGGTAGCAATGTCATGCAAACTCTGATACATGGATACTGTGAAGGCAATATGATACAGTGGAATTGGAAATGGATGACTCATGGGAGATCGAGTTATACATGTCACTTACATTTAAATACTCTAGTCAGTTATTCCAGATTTACCACAACAAAGAAGTTAAACGATCCTAATGCAGACATGATAGGGACATTATCGAGTTAAACTATCTTTCCAGATGAAGCTGCAAATTCAGCACAGACACTCGAAATAGCATGTTGTTGATACCAATCAGGTAAGACATGCGATCGAACAACATGTTTTGCAAGCAACATTGAAGACAAAGCGTTGATCGATATTCTTAGGGGTATTTGGGTTTGCTGCGAAACTTTACTTCAAATGGCAATTGGGTTGCTGGAAAGTGTTGAGTTTGGAAGTTGCTATATTTACCGGTTGTTGGATATGTTCATAACAATTTCAGGGTATAATCATTTGTACACGATAAATGGAGTAGTATATGTTTTGACTTTGTGATTTTTAAAACGATGTTAAATGTAAGTGTGTATTTCTTTTTTTACACTATGTATTTTGGAAGACAAAATTGTTTCTTTATCTGATTTATGGATTTGTTTATATTTCGGTTTATTCATGTTATCGCATGTGTTATATGTCAAGTTCGATCGTTAAAAACTCAGAAATTTGCTTTGGAAACCAATTTCAGAAACGCATAACCACGTAACATATATAACATAAAAAAGTAATACAAACATAACAGCTGAAATAACTTTGTTTTAATATGTCATCAAACAACCCGAAAGTAATTTAAAACAAATATCAAATTTAAATTGGCTCCGCCGCAATACGCGATTACTAAATTCCTCTTTACTCAAATGGCTTATTTAGGGGTGTGAATAACATTTTTAAGAAGGAGAATATATAATCGAATATTAGTTAAATGCATATTACATATGATATTTATTTGTTTCTACAATCATATTTAAGCATTGGTAATAGGAAGAATGGGGCCAAAATCAACGAATAGTAAAATGAGATGTTTGTGTTTGTCTCAGTGTTATTGCTCCGAAATGTGAATGTAATTTCCTCATATGTTGGTTTTCATTCGATAGGAGTACGTGTCTTTCCCCATTTCAACGTGGAACAACGTGATGGATTGATGGAATGTCCATTCACTCCTTAAAAACGCAAACCATCCCGATTTGTTTGTATCATTGTATATGCATATATTTTTACGTTTATGAGGCTTTTTCAAGTTTCGGAAAGATATATTGACTCCTAAAATAAGTCTTTATTCAAGTTTAATATATTAGTTCAAAAAATAATCTCATAAAATGCCGAAATAATTGTCATATTTTTTTTTGGGTGTCTCAAAATAATTGTCACCTTCTATTTTAGGTAATAAAAGAGAATTTAGTGGAGAATATTATTTGAGTGGTTGAAATATGTAGAGGTCCCACTTTTATTAAACCATGTCTTCGTCTGCGGTGACAATAATTTTGAGAGAGCGGAGAATAAATAAAATAAAAATTAATATATTGTTTCTCCGTTGCAACTTGCAACCTTTCATTGTAGAAGAACTTTAAGCCCAAAATAATATTATTAAACCCTGAAAAATATTGAAAATCACCATTATATATTCATTACAGCCTATAGCTAACGGGAGAAGAGATGCACTCTTTTATTTCATGCATAGAATCTTTGGAACATTCAAAATTCAAAATTCTGCTTTTACACGATTACAATTCTTATTATCATTTTTATCTTTTAATAGAATAGAGTTTTAATTAACTCTGGTTGGGATGCCATTATGACTAATCAGTTGATTAAAAAAGGTATAATTAAGGATAGGAAATATAAAATGAAGCCTAACAAAACAACCTTAAATATAACTATCAATGACCCCAATGTGGCCGCAATAAACAACCCCATGTTCACTCACATGTTTAGCTACAAGTGGAAATTGGTTGCATCTACCTACGCCGCTTATTCCAACATCCAATCACAAAATGTTTGTCCAACCGACCATAAATTCTATCTTTATTTTCTTTTAAAACTTTCTGATTACTTAAACTTTGATGTCAACAATTTTCTCAAAACTGAAAATGTTACATTTACTTATTTTCACACATGGAATAGGTTTTTTTTTTTTTTTTTTTTTAATCATAATCAGCTTTTATTACTTTTAATAGCAATTCTGATAAGATAAGCGAAAGACAGGCGGCAATGTTCGTCACAAGAACTCCTTTGAATAAGAAACTAATTCTACTAAAATGAAATTTTGTGATTTAGGTCGTAAAATTACTTTCTGTAACCCATTGAACCCTGGTCAAAACTCCACAATGCCGTTAGGAACCCAAATGTATCAAAAGCAAAAGGGTAAATATGTGTTGATTCTCTAAACAAGATTTCGTGTTTAGCAACTTTGCTCGATTCCGCTTCAACGCCATTTGTCCAATAACAAACCCATTGTCCCTTAGCCCAACAAGAGGGACACTCTTGAAGATCCACACAAGACGTTTCCTACCATCCAAACACAAAGATATCACCTACAGAAAGTAACATCCCTTCAAGCGGATCATCGAGAAAGTTCACGGCCTTTTTAGAAGAAATTCTCTGCGTTTAACATCATACATAACATCCCTAACCAAAT
The DNA here is from genome assembly GCA_022545495.1 of Chrysanthemum lavandulifolium. Taxonomy (NCBI): domain Eukaryota; kingdom Viridiplantae; phylum Streptophyta; class Magnoliopsida; order Asterales; family Asteraceae; genus Chrysanthemum; species Chrysanthemum lavandulifolium. The sequence goes on along the minus strand of CM040245.1, from coordinate 151,302,609 downwards.
CGTCTTGTATTTGAAACCCAGAACTCCTCAATGGACCCTAAAATATAAGTAATACCCTCCTCTTTTTTTTTCTTTTTTTTTTTTTAATTATTTTAAATTAATAATATTTTTATTATAAAACTATGAAACTGAAAATATAAAGTTTAACAAGTCAAAAGAATTAAACTGTCTAGAAATACAAAACATAAACTGATAAAAAAACTATATTGTATTGTCGAATATAGTAGATCATGAGAGAGTGAAGGTGGTAAAAAGTGAAGTAAAGGGTGAGGGTGGTAAAAAATGAGGTAAAGGGGTCTAAAAATACTAAATTTCTTATTCTGATGAACGCGAAAGGGCATAACTCGTAAAAATTGAAAGTTCATAGACATTTTTTGCAGATTTTTTTTCGAGAACATCTATTCAGAAACATTTTTCGCATTTCTCTTTAAAAAATGATAGATTACTTGATTTAGCGAATAAAGTGGCATACGCATTCACGATGAACAATGACCTTTTCACTATATCACTACAGTAAGATTTCAAACAAATATGGAAGCTAAATGTGTTCTTTAGAGTAATAACAGAAGGGAGGGGGGAACACCTGAAGTTTTAAACTAATCTTTTGATTGAAGGAAGGTGAAGAATGGCTTACATCACACTTGATTCAAACACCTTATCTAATTTAGTTTTAACATAATAAGATATTGATCCCATGATAACAATTTCAGTCATTATACATGCAAAGTATAAATGTATGACACAAGCCGCTAACTAAAACACTTGAAACAGCAAAGGTAGTGCTAAACTTTGAGATCCAATTTATCTTCTTGTTGAGAAATGTCACCATGATCAAGCAGTACCTTTGAACTTGGCATCATACTCGTACGGTTGCTGTATTTGATAAGCAATGGATTAGAAGTCAAACTCATGAGCGAGTCAAAATAGACAACAACATATGAGAAAGAATGATGCTATGTTTTTTTTTTTTTTTCTAAATAAGATAACTGTATAAACATTATAAAAAGCTAACTTACCAAGAATATGGCTGAAATCATCTTGCCAGCAAACCATCTCTTATGCATTGCTTGTTGAGCCCGAGCGGCTGACTCAAGACTATCAAATCGCAGGTATACATAACCAGCACTTTGCCTGTTGCCCAAAAGGTTAATTATATAGGGTTGCATAGAGACCCAAAAAAATAATAATACCAAAAACAATATATAATACATGCTCATCACTTGTTGTATTAAGAAAAGAAATTAGTAGATAAATTACACGTTTTCTTTCTGGTTAGTTTTAAACAAACCATTACCATCAGAACGTATAGTCAAACAATAACAAGAACGTCATCATAAAATCAAAAGCAAGATAATAATGGTATCTCAAAAGGCATCAAGGAAACACTTACTTGTCAACATAGATATGCTTCACTTTTCCAAAATTAGAACATTCTTCTTCCACATCATCTTTTATGTCCAGATCGAAGTCTGGCTCAACCTACAAAACGTATTTTGAGTTAGTTTCTTCAACGCCAGAAGGCATTGGATCTAATATTAATTTCCAGTGCCATATACTATCAACTAAAGGTCACATCTTCAAACATCAACCAAATTATTTTAGTATGCTTTCTAGAGGTGGCAACTTCGACCCATTTACACTTTTACACAAGTCGACATAGGTTATGTTTTATTTCAATTTTCAAAGGGTCAAGCATGTAAAGCCAAAAAAAGAACAAGTTGCTTAAGGGTTACAAGTCCAAAACAGTTTAAGGTCTAGCATAAAATCTCCTTAAGCCCTTTTGCCAAAATTTATATTAAAGAACATTTTGGGAGTCTTTCGGGTCAACCGTTGCTACCTCTAGACTGATCACACCTTGAACATATGACAATTTAAAAAACAAAGAAAAATTAAAACCTCTGTAGTAGGGTCAAACATATTCTTCAGTAAAAGACACTCGCTGGGTATCCCAATAGGCTCTGAAACAATCGGTGAAACCATTTGGGCTAAGCCTGGAACAGGGACTGCCGATAGCCCATTAAACGGTAAACCACCAGCCTGAACTGAGCCAGATCCATTAAGTAGAGGTGCTCCAACTCCAAGAGTCCCAGTCACACTGCAATAATCATAATCATTGCTATCAAAAACCACAGTACTAAAAACAACATTACAATGTAATTAACTGATCATTTTCATAAACTCACCTTGATGCAATACCACTCCGGTCAAGCTTTGCCATAAGCATTGCCCTTGATTGAGCATTTAAAGCCTACAAAAAATAATATATATTATTAAAATCTATTTTACACACAAACACACAAAGAAAATGTTTGGTAACAACACATTCTACGCTACTAGTTTTTGCATAATGTTATTTTATTTTATTTATTTCATGTTACAGTTGTTAAAAACATTATAGTGAAATTTAAACAGCTTTATATACGATTTTTGCAAATTGATAAATAAATAAATATGTGGTGGTCATCAAGCAGGTGGACTCACCAAACCTCCACCTTCATCGTCATCAAAATCAGCTGCTTTTGCTCCAGTGTCTTGTGCCCCAACATGGTCAGTAACTGAAGATACCTACAAAAAATAATCCGAAGTGGACATTAAGAAAGGTCAAATGTTACTGTAATATAGAGCAGTCACATAAGCACAAAATTTTACCTTGATGATACGCCCAGCTATCTCAAGCTTTCCATTTAAACTTTGTGCTGCTTTTGAATGCTCAAGTTGAGCAAACTTCAATATAGAAGGGAGAAGGGTTATATGTCTATGTTGATGAATAAAACAATCTGTTGAAATAAAATGATTAATAAATAAAAACACTGACTTGAATAAACCCAAAGCCTTTACAATGTCCGGTTTCAGGATCCGTTGGCAATTGCACTAGCTCCACCGGTCCAAAGGCTTCAAAAATCTGGAGATGAATCATAAATAAACAATCAAAAAACAAAACACTAAGTTACTAACTCACTTTCCAGTATAACTGGTGCAACTTTTAAACTAATCTTCAAGCTTTTTAGCTAAAGATTTAGACAGATAGTTTACCTGCTTGAGTTGCAGTTCAGTCATGTTGAAGTGCAAATTTCCCACATATAGCTTCCGATCAACTGCACCATAGGGTCCTGCAACGCCACCTGTTCCTCCAGTAGAAGCAGTAGATTGCACAAGATTCTTTTCAGCCTCTGAAGGTTTAACCATTACAGGCTGTCCAAGAAGTAGATGACCAGACATTGCAATTGCCATTGGCACAGACATCGCATCATAGAATTCAATATACCTGTAGAATAAACAATAACTTAACGAAAGAAGAATTTCATCATAAAAAAAAACTTTTGAAAATATTGAACACGAACAAAAAGATAAAAACTGTTTTTTCCCGATCATGTATAGTGTGTATTATTATGAAATTTAGAGATATGGAGGTCTTAAATTTCCCTGGGTAAACTGATTATTGCAGCTTGAAGTGGTAATAACCTGTTCTAGTGTTTGGAATATGTGATTGTAATTTGCTGCAACAAAATTGTTTAAATATGTAGAAACCAAAAAAATGTAGTTCAAAATTTTTTACTGTTCTGTTAGTGGTTTTATCTATTTATTTCTCAAAAAATCAAAATCCGTGCACTTAAACCAGCTAATTATATTATATTAATAACTTCAAGTAGTAAAGAAACATCCAAACACTATATTGCAACTAATATTCTGACACGTCAATAAGTGTCAAGGAATAAAAGGAAAATAGAACAGATGGACCCACCCAACTCCTTTTGATCTTCGTGAATTCCGATCCATGATAAGGCGCACATCTCTTACCTGAAGAAATGATGAAACAACCAAATTAACAGCAGAACATAATTTCAAAACAGATCAATCATACTACATCACCATGGACAGCCATAATATATATTACCACAGTGGAGTGTGCTCACAATATCATCAACTAACATGTCCACAAAAATTCACTCACCCCACTTATAACAGAATGTTGGGACACAAGAAAGTCAATTTACTAGTTGAACTCAAAGCAGAGGAGCATTTACTGCAACATGAAGGAGACGTATCTTAATAACAAGTAACTTTATATTGCATAATTATCAATCATAAATTACAGCTAGAACTTAAACCTACAGCTGAACTTTTGTGGCAATACGTCACCTGGAGTGTATAAGATGATTGTATACTACAAGTAAGATCCCATTTTGGATTCTAACCAATGATATTAATTAAATTATAGCATGAAACAAAAGATATGAGCGTTGATGGGAGTAGCCTGGAAATTGACCATTACCTTTCCTGCTTTTGAGAAGAACTCATAAACATCGAATTCAGTTGCTTTCAGTGGCATCTGCAAGTAACATATGCTTAATATTAGTATACAAAAAAGGGATAGTCAGATAACATCGCAATTAGATCTAATCCATCTTACCTGGTAAGCAAAAACAGTCCTTTGGTCCCTTTCTGGATCAGCTTCAGGTTCAGCTTCCTTTTTATCTTTCAACCTCCTGCAATGTAGCACAACTTACAGCAAAATAAGAAGATAGCCAGGAATGAAAAAGCAATAGATATTCTAAAATTACCTTTTGTGGAAAACTTTAAGTGTAAAATGTATTGACAAAAAGAATTAACATATTAAAGTGATCAGAATATATAATCTTCATTCAGCGACAAGTGACCTAGCACAAATGCACTTTATAAATAAATTCACTTTATATATATTTAAAAAAAAAAAAAAAAGGCAGCACATCAATAGATTTCTGCAAGGGCTTTTGAAACTATCACATTTACAAACTCAGATAGGAAATAGTGGTTGGTTAATATAAAATTAAATTCCAAGTCATGTTCTCTACAATCTTTTTTGAGTTCTTCAGAAAATTGTAGTTTGACGCGTTGCAAAACAGTATAATTGGTACTGAACACGTTAATACTGCAAATTTGAATCCATAGTTCACAACAATGAACTTAAATAGATGGAATTAAAGCAATAATGTCTTCACAGAGAATGAAACAGCACCATATGCGTTGCCAACCTAAAAATGCAATACATCATCGTTAACATCTTTGCCCACAAGAAACCTTAATGGTAATTACACGTTTAGAGATTGAACTCGCTCCAAATCTTATACGTCAAGTATAAAATAAAGAGCCCAACAGACCTTTCTTGAGTGAAGCCGTGACGAATATTCCGCATTGTTAGCTCATTAGTATGTGCAAATACTCCATCTACGATTTCAACCGAAGTTAGAAGCTACATACTTGGCTTGTTAAGCATCTTAGCTACATAGTTCTTACACACCCTCTTAATTTCAGAAAAAGTGGTTTGTTAAGGGTGCGTTTAGTTGTGGAAAATTTTCTTTAATTTTTCATCTTGAATTTTTTAGAGAAAAAAAAAAGAAAGGATTTTTGTCTCTAGATAAATGTTGAAAAAAAAAGTGTAAGGGGAAATATAGAAAAGTGCAATGGAAAAATGTAGGAAAGTATATATCCCACTTTTCTACAGTCTAGTTACAATTTAGAAAAGCCACTCGTATATCTTACATAAAACTTTTGTAGAAAATATATTCAATTAAACATGTTTTCTATTTCTTTAGCTATTGTCAAAAAGGTTCTACAAACGGCCATAATTTGAAACCACACAAGTATTCTATAAGACGCACCCTAAGTATCTAAACTACATAGTTTTCCATCTAGCTTTCTCGCAGAAATTAGTGATCAACTATTAAGTATCAATAGTCGCTCATCACTCATAAACATATCTCAATGTACAAACCAATTTATGCTTGAGATAGTGCAAAATCCATAGACGGGTGTTTGTTTAAAGCTTATTTTTGCGCTTATGAGTTTATGTGGTTTCGGCATATGCTTCATAAGGCCACTTTTTTGCCAGCTTATTTTAAAACTTCTACTTTTGTATAAGTTTATTATGTCATAATAAACCTATATACGCCCATAAGTTTTAAAATAAGCCGTAAAAATGGGCTTATGAAACATAAGGCGAGACCACATAAACTTATAACCCAAAAATAAGGTTAAACAAACACCCCCTAAACTAGTAGATGACCTATATTCTCAATCTACTACCAAACGCTATTCAAATAGCTATCAGGATTACTATCGCGCACTTAAAACAACAACTTTGTCCTATAAATGCAGATAACCTTGGTTCTAACTTGTAAGATGTACCTCCTAATCACCAACAATGAAACAATCTGATATAAACACAACCACAACAATGCACAATATATCGCAAAACCGATAAAATAAAAAACACAATTTTCCTGACCTGCTTTCCCTGGCTTCCAATTCGCGTTCCTTCTCCCGAATCAACTCCTTATCACGTTCGCGCTCACGCTCAATCCTCGAATGACTCCTACTCCTCCTCTTTTCCCTTTCCCTTTCCCTCTCCTTGTCCTTTTCCCTATCTCTCCTGGGACTCCTTTCTCTTTCTCTCGATTTCTTATCTCTATCTCTACTACTTCTCTTATGCTCTCTCTCATCATCCTCCCTGCCTTTACTCCTGTGACGCTCCGACCGGTCTCGGTCTCGGTCACGGTGACGGTCAGACCTGTCACCGTCACGGTCACGGTCACGGTGACGGTCAGCGTCACGGTCACGGTGTTTACGGCTAGCACCGTTTTCGTCGTCTAGTTTGGTTTTCTTAGATTTGTGGTCGTCTTCTGGAGCTGGGTTATCGGTTGAAGGTTTGTCGACGGTTTTTTCTAAGTAGTCGTATTCGTCGAAATCCATTGCGCTCTGTTTGTGTGTGTGTGTTAGGGTTTCGAGTTTAGGTGAATGTGTGTGAAACTGGAGGTGAGTTTATTTATTTATTTTACTTTCTTTTTCTCTTTTTCTTTTATCCTTTCGTTGGTTTAATATACCTATTGTTGAAATTTGAAATGACGAAAAAGCAAGTACCGAGTTGATTCGAATGACCGAAACCGTATCGACCATATATTCGGTTCGGTTTTTGGTTTTATATATTTATGGTTTTTGGTTTTAGTTCGGTTTGGTTCAAGCCATAACCGAGAAAAACATACCTAAATCATATAAATCGAACAACCCAAACCGAACCGGACCGGGTCATTTCGGTTTAGTTACCGGTTCACGTTTTTCACAAAATAAGTATTTGCTTCGAATTGGTTTTGATCGGTTTTGATCGGTTCAATTCGGTTTTGACTCGATGTTCAACCTTATTTAGACCATATCTAATGTACGGTGCAATATAGAGTTTACTACTTTGTCACATCTAGGGATGTCAAAAAAACCGACTTGGCCTGAACCCAACCCGAACCCAATTAAGCTTATTCTCAGGTTATTAAGGTCAATAGTTTTATTCGGGTTATTCTGGTTAGAATACTAAATCGGGTCGCGTATCGGGTTGATAATGTTTGACTAATTGGGTTCGGGTCGCCTCGATTGACCCGAATAAGGTTTTTTTTCCTAATATATTTTTTATAAATTATCTATTTGAACTAATGCAAATAGGCAATTTTATTATCATTTTATTCATATTTGGGTTGACCCGAACCCAAATACACCCCACATTGACCTAAACCCGATAACCTAACTCGATTAACACCCCTAGTCATGCCAACATTTTTATTATTCTACACAAACTCTCGTAATGCATTAAACTTTACACATGTTAATGCATTTTCATATCACTATAATTTTAGGCTTTTAGCATTTTTTTAAATGTACATTAATATAAGAGTAAAGTCCTAAAAACATCCCTGTGGTTTGCCCCGTGGTGCTGTATACATCCCTAAACTTTTTTTTGGCACAAAATCATCCCTCCGTTAGTAAAGTTTGCCCCGTGGTGCTGTATACAACACCGTTGGTCCCTAAACTTGTATCGGAGGATCGCGATGGGACGAACCACGCACTTTTCATCGCGACCGGTCCAAACAAAGACCCATTAAATGCCGATTAGTCCCTTGACCGAATGGGACGGTCGAAACCGAGGGTATTATAGACCATTCACTTTTTGACCCAAGCTTCAACCCGGGGACCAATTGTGAGTATGGATATTAGCCGCTTCTTCCCGATCTGTCAGCATTTAATTTCGGGAACAAATACACCCACCCAACAAACAACTTTGCCAATCACATAAAACCACATTATCCGTAAAAGATAAACGCAATCGAAATCAAGAATATAAATCCTCATTTCCGAACTCGAAAGACCAACCCAACTTCCAACAAAACCATGTCGATCGATCGTTTTACCAACATGCGGATGAAGTGATCACTAATATTTTGAATCGGTTGCCTTTGTTGAAGCGGTGAGAACCTCTAGTTTAGCGAAAACCGGAGGTCTAAGTGGACTTTGCTCACCGATGTCATACTGATGAGGATTTCTTTTATTATTTAACATACGAGTTTGATGGTAGGCTTGTTACTAGATTCTTAAATCGGCTTATGGGTCCAATAAGAAAGTTTGTCTTTCTTTGTAGAGCCAAGATCAATTATTGGAATAGACAACTTTCATTATGAACACATTCATGAGTGGCTCTTGTTTTGGTGACAATGGAGTTGAGGAGCCGATTATTACAAATCGGTATGGTGACCCCGATTCGTTCCCAACCCAACTTTACTCTCGCAGTGAGTTGAAACATCCAGTACTTCATGTTTGTGCTATGGCTACTTTGGAATATTTTCATGGCTATCCAAATCTCTCGAGCCTAGAATTGATGCATGTCAATTTTCTAAGCGATACGATTTGGGACTTTATTCTTTGGTTGTCCTCACTGAGTCTCTTAAAATGAATCGTCCTAGTACTAACGAGATGAGACTATGGGATATTGCAAAACTTGGGAATTTGAAGAAGTTACATTTGTCATTAGGTCGTTATAATGTTGTGACCACAATCACAACATCCTATATCTTCACTTGACAAGACTTCAAAATCTTGAGACCCTTACATTGGATTTTGGTGATTGCAGTAAAGAACAATTCAGTTTACAACTTATAATGTTATAGAGATGTGTAAGAATGAAATTTAATCAGAAACTTCTTGTAGTTGATACATGAAGCTAATCCTAGGATGAAGGTGCCTTTGTTTCCTCGATTAACCTTAAGTCGTCCGATGTCGATTTTGGGAATAGTGTTATGGTAGCGTTCACCATTGGAATGATTCGGTCATCTCGAATTTGAAAATCTTGGATACGAGAGTAAGTGTAATGATGTAATGAATATGTATCAAATAAAACATTCCTAAATTGCCATGTTTGTGTATCTCAACACTATTTAATTTTTCAGTTGCAAACACGCTTAGTGATCTACCTTGCCCAATTTTTCCATTGTTGTAGATAGAAACACATTCACCATGGGCGCCTGCAGACGGTGGTGTTTCGAGCTTTCCCGATCGAGCATGAAATAAGCGTGAGCGAGTTGTAATGTCGGAAGGATTGAAAACCTTTGGAACATTAGTCAAAAGTCATAATGGTATTTGAAGTTTGATGATGAGGATGGCTATTGGAATGTTCAATAATATATACAATGGTATTTGACTTTGTAAAGTCAATATTGCAAAACCATTACTAAATATTTGTTTTGGAGTGAATTGATAATTTGACATGTTTTAGAAGTTTGACTTAACAAAGTCAAACTTCTAATGGTTTTACTGAGTTGGCAACAAGGGACCAATTGTATCCTAAAGTGAATATTGGGCGGGAGTTTTAAGTGTGACAAATTGACAACGGCAACCAACACAAATTCAGTGGACCGAGTGTGAAATAAAGGAAACTATTAAACCTTCACCGTCTCTTACGAGGCGATATTAACTAGTGCACAACTAACGAGATACTCATCTACCACTTTTCCACACACACACAACTTTCCAATGGCGATTTCCCATTTTAAACAAACTCATGGAGGTGGTGATTCGCCAATCTTAATGATCGGATGGCTATCTGGTTTGAAGATGAGGTCGCGAAGGGATTCTAAAGAGCTACTTCTTCAAGGTCGCCAAAGATCTCAAGACAGAATCATCAACCGTAGGGGCGATACAAGAGAATCAAGCTCGGGACCTCGTGGAATTGCGCTTGATCTGTGGATGCGTTGAACAAAATCCGATCTAGGCGCATGAAACCAACTTGCCCAACTCATATGATTGTTGGTCAAGCAGATGAAGGTATTCGGTTCAACCAAGAGTTTGTTAAGAAAATGGTGAACATAATGCCCGAATTTTTGGTTTCCATGGGGTAGATAAAGGCGTATTTTAGGTGATAGTTTTGCTAAAATGGTATGTAAATTAGATTTGATGTAGTTGGTTATGATGTTTAATGAATTTATTAATGATAAAATCTCATTTGGGTTATGTGTTGTTTAACTGCTGTATTGTGATATGGGTTGTATTTTAGTGTTTTTAGTATAAGCAAAACCAAACAGGCCCTTGTATCAGCAAAAGCAAAGGCAATGGTTTAAAAAGATGTGGTGAAAATGCAAATACTTTGGCACTAAATCATAATGTATCAAATAAAACATCCGGTTGTATCACTAAACCAAACGGCCCTTTTATCGACAAAAGGCATTACAAGAAACCAAACACCCCGTGTCGGATAAATTAGAGCGGTGGTTTCAAAACACGGGTTCAAAAGGCAAACGCTTTAGCGAGAAACAACAATGTATTGACAATTGTGTATTGTAACATCTTGAATTTTGACTTACCAAAGTCAAACAAACTTATGAAACCAACAAATTGTAACTTGGGTAAGTCAAACCTATTAAGATATGCAAACGATTTCAAACACAATGATTAAATAAGATCACAAAATTTTATTCATCGATTTCAATAACTACAAATGTTTACTATCATCTAAACATACACTTAGCTAGACCTACAACTCTCCCTATCATCATTTTCCTTCTTTCCTTCCTTTCCTTAAGATATTTAAACAAAATTTCCAGTTTTGTAATCCTTTCTCCCAAATCGTTAAACTTTGATAACAAGATGTCATCCTCTTCCTTCTCCTTCTTAACACCCAAACGCTTTTCATTTGCGAAGTCTGCTTTCCTCAACGAACTCAACAAACCCTTCCCCTTATCGTTTTGTGCCATTATTGTTTTTCTTTTTGCTTTGGGAAGAATGTGTGTTGATTGTATTTTAGGGTTCACTCTTGCTCGTTCATACATATATGGTTGAAGGTTGGGTTACATTTTAACTAGCTTGGGTCAAAAAAGTGAATGGTCTATAATACCTCGGTTTGACCGTCCCACCTCAGTCGAGGACTAATCGGCATTTAATGGGTCTTGTTTGGACCGGTCGCGATGAAAAGTCGTGGTTCGTCCCATCGCGATCCTCCGATACAAGTTTAGGGACCAACGGTGTATGTTAGTCTAAAAATAATAGAGGTTACATTCCCACATGTAGTGATCAGATAAAGTAAATGTTGAAATTTTGGAGCAAAATTTTAATGATAATAAGTTTTCATGGAGGTGAAACTTCTTTAAGTTTGATTAAATTTAGCAAAGAACAAACTTCTCAATGAAGAGTTGTCACAAAAATAATTTTCCTAGTTGTGAGCGATTGAGTAATCTTGATATCCGATTGATATGATGTGCGTATCAGAAGTTTGATTAAAAAATGTCGTGGTGCTTGAATACGAAACTCTCCTGTACAGTAACCAGGGCCGTCCTATGAAATTCGGAGGCCCTGTCCCGTATTTTTAAAATAGGGCCTGTTAAATCTAAAAACCAAAGCACCAGTAAAATAATTAAACGGTCATTTCATTGCTTTTTGGATATCGATCATACAACAACTTGCTAATCTCATTATGATCTAATAACTATTTTTGTTTCTTTTTCTAAAGTGTAATGATAAAGTTTTCAAAGCCTCTTACAGCACTCCATAAAATCTAATTTATAACTACGTCTATATGAATGAAGATTTCTTGTAGTTATTTTATCAAAAATATATCATATAAAACTACAACCCATAAATATAGTTTTTTCTATGAAATCTTCATATGGGGTAGTTTTAAACTTTCATAAAGGAGTTTAAATCTTTTCAACAAAAGAAATTTATTAATTTTGAAACAAAACTTTATAACTTGGACAAAGGCTAAAATGATAATTTAAAAAGTTGAAGGTTCAATAAGAAACCTATGGAAAATACGATGTTAGAGTAAAAAAAAACTTGGGGCCACGTATATGTTATCTTCCCAACAAATCCTGATCTTCACATTCTCCATTAAACGCAGTTTTTTTACATTAAACAAATCTTATAATCTCCATTCAAAATCACCCATTAACGACAATAAATTCTCCATAAATTAGTTTATATGTATACTCAAGTTTTAGAAATCGGAGGCCTCAAAAATGGAGGCCTGCGGCAGCTCACCCCCGACATGCCCAACCGGGACACAGTGATGTATTGCGTTCTTGAGTATTATTTTTGAAAGAAGAAAAAGTGGGCATAAAACAAAAAAAATCGTGTTCCCGAGTTTTTTAAGACAAAAAAGAAAGAAGAGAATAGTAATTTTGGCTAAACTTCTCTCCAAAACTTTCTTCCCAAAAGTGGAATGATTTCGAGAGAAGTTATATTTTTTTTGAAAAGCTTTAAATTTTATAAACACCCGGCTCAAAGGACGAGACCGGGGAAAAGAACTACAACATATACAGGAAAAACAACCATACTGTTCTTAAAATTTTTGAAATGAAAGAAAATAAGAGAATAGTTAAAAATGAGCAGAAAAGAATATGAGATAAATGAAATTAAATTTTTTATATCATGTTTTTGAGTTAGGAGAGAAAAAAAGAGATAACAAATGATTTTACAATTATACCCTTAGTAATATATAAAAATTATGTTTTTTATATGGTCATTTAAGTAATTTTGTTTATTTAGAGCTCTAAATAAACAAAATTACTTAAATGACCATATAAAAAACATAACTTTTATATATTAGACTAAAATACACCGTTGGTCCCTAAACTTGGCAAGACGCATCGTTATGGGACAAAACTCGACCTTTCATCGCCATAGGTCCAAACCTTGGCCATTAAATGCCGTAATCGTCCTCGACCAATAACGCCTATGTCAACGTTTTTTTTTAGTTATTGGAGGGTATTATAGTTCATACACATTTATAACTCAACTTAGTTAATTCGAGAAACGCTATCAGTATACCATCTTGATCGTTTCCTCCTTCCTCACACAACCCTCACACACACTTTAACAATGGCGGATAATGAGCTTACTTTTTACGGATGTAACGGTGAGATGGTAAAATATGTGAAGGCAAAATATGGGGATACTTGGTTAAAAGAAGATGAAATGTCGATGAAATGTTTGATGATTTATGCAGATTATGAAAAGAAGCTCAAGTAATGAAAGGTTAGCGGGTTTTTTGTATTTGTGTGATTGCCATTTTAAGGGATGAGCATAAATAACTCAATTTATTTGATGAATCCGGCAGGTCGAATCAGAAAAAGAGGATTATAGCAAGCTAAAGGTATCGACGATATGGTTGAGTATGCCATGGCTACTTATGGGAATAAGTGGGATATAGGAGATGACATTCTTGATGTGATACTTGAAGACTTGTGGGAAAAATATGGGAATAAGGAGTCGAGAAAGGTTAGAGTTAATGTTTGCAAGCTAAGAAAGTTGTAATGGGTGAACTCTGATTTCTTTATGTTTTGTCTATCTTTCCAGATACTAACGTGAAAGGAAATGAAGTTATGTCATCATTATTTCAAACACATCTGATGATGAGTGTGGGAACATGTCTTCTAAGACCACTAATTTGAAAGGTTCCACTTCCCAAGCTTCCAAGGCGTCCAAGGCTTCCGCCTCCCAAAGTTGTACTTGGTCTCGTAGCGGTATGGGATGCTCCGACACAAATAGGAATGAGTGGTATGTGCCTCCCCTAAGGACCTCAAGTCTCCCATGAATAACAAGCCTCCCATGAAGTTCACTGTTATTTTTAGTTGTTGATGTAATGAAGATGTATATTTTTTGGCTGATGATGGTTACTGAAAACGATACTTGTTAACATGTATATTTTGCTTCATATGGTGTAATTAGGTGGTGGTGTAGGTATATTTTGGATATGTTGTTTTCATTTTGTAGTTTGCACTTGCATATCCAGTTTAGGTGGGTGCTTGGGAAAACCCATTTTGACTTATAAGGTCAACAAACCAAATTATCAGAGGAACCACACCGAATTGTTAGTATTTAAAATATATTTTGTTTGACTTATAAAGTCATGATTCAAATTGTAACCAAAATTCAATTATTATAACAAAAGAATCACACACATATCGGTTAAGCTACATTTAGATCGAAGACAACATAGCATTTCTTGCTAGGAATTCACCGCGTTAAATGACTAGTAGGTGATCCATTTAGTCATCAGTTACGCTTGGTTCAACCGGTGTTTGTCTTAGGCGTTCTCTATTTGGTCTTTCAGTTGCGGTGCTTCACGTGGTGTTTGGCTTGGGCGCTCCACTTGCTATTTCGGTTGTAGGTGGTTCACTTTCTTCTTCATCATCGCCAAGGATGCACCAACACTAGTAGGTGCGAAATATGTAACCCGTCACATATCCACCACTATCTCCGTGGTTGTGTTTTCCCTTGTAACACCATCGCTACAAGATAAGATGTGTTTCCCTTATCTCAAGGCACACCGACAAACATACCACATGAAAGCTCTATAAGGTGGATGCCTTGCAAAAGGTCGATCCAACCATTTTCCCTTTCAACCCAATAAATAATGCATACCATTTGACAACCATTTTCTACATCCATGGTGATAATATGTTGGTATGATAAACAATTCTTGACTTAAGATGTATTATATAAGTAGAAGGAGTTGTGGTTGTTGAACAAGTAGATAAGGAGTAAAGACAACATAAATTCTTACAAGCTAGTCAACTTATAAAGTCAACAAAAAAAAAAAACATGTTAAAACATAATATTGTCGATATTACAAATGGCTAGAAGAGTAAAGCCTACAACCTTGGCTATCATTGAATTTGTGCCATTCAGGCGTGAATTTTATCCAAGACATATGGATGTCTTGGATATAAGTCTTCCACAGACACTCCATAGTAAGCTGCCTCATACTCTGCATCTTCAAGCCAATTTCTCCTCTCCCATTCCTCTTCAATTCTTTTGTACATTCTCTCCTCTTCCAAAAACTGTTGGAATGCTTCTTCATCCAACCTGGACTGCTCTTCATCTTCCTCCAAATTTGTGTGTTCTTATTCTTGCTCATAAAGAGCTTCATAAAACTCTTATTCCATAGTCTTCCGTATATCGTCTTCATCTATCCACTACAAAAGTAATACATTTGCACATCAATTAGAATGTAAACACACAAGAACAATCGTTATGCAAATGACAATTAAATGAATACATGTTGCATACGCCATCACAATGCCTTTTTCTACCTCGAACCTTAGTTTCCTTTGTTGGTTTTGGTACACGATCCTTGTGATGACTAGACTTATTATGTCCAACAGTTTGACAATTGAGCATTTAATGCTTTCTGAGCTCTATATTTACCCATTTTGACGCAATTTCTCCGAAAGGGTTGGGTTTGTATATGAATTCAAATTTGTGGTAAAATGTGAGAATAAAGTGCTTGTTATAAGTTAATGCAAATGTGAGGACAAGATAGGGGACTAAAACCTTAGTCACCTATACTCTTAAACTGTTTGAGCAAGGACCATAGTTCTACCAACACCCAATACAATCAAAATCGATATAACAACTCTCTTGACGAATACAACAATTAACAACATAATTAACAAATTAAAACACTAGAACATAACATATAGATTCATTAACTTCATATTAAACATTAAATATTCGGTACATATTTTTCCAAAAAAAAGGAAAACATAACCACTTTTTCCTTCTCAACACTTCCTAAGATCATCAAGGAAGTTGTTCATGTCACACACCGTGAGTGTGTCGAGATCATCCTCCTTATATCCAACGCCTTCAAGACATTAGCCTTTTGCTGCTTGCGAAGATCCTCGATAACCTTGTAGTTCATCACCGTAGTTCGAAAGCCTTCGATCTTAGAGATGTATTCTTGGGTTTCCTTCATACCCGAATCAAGTCGATCAAAGTGTTTTGGAGTCCCTTAGCAATTTTATGTCCTTATCGCTTTCTCTGCGATAAAGAGAAATCGAGTCATACATGTAGTCGAGTTGAAGCTTTGGCGAGTTCTTCAAGTAGTGGGAAGTCGACCATTGGGAGGTTGTTGAGATTTTCTTAGGATATGTTTCTTTTGATTGTTGGTATGCAATTGGTATAGTGTATTAACCAATAAATACCAAAACAACTGGACGTTCAAATTAGGGGACTAATTGTGAAGTTAGTAAAAGAGAATAGTCAAGTTTGTGTGAGAAAAAATACTGTGAATTTTAAGTGCAAAAACGGCTAATCAAGCAAATTGAGGGACCAAGTGTGACATTTTAAACCTATTACCCCGCAACTTGACCTTTTGCCTTCCTTGATACGCTTATACACAAGCGATTAATGTGTTGGGAATCACCAAAAGAACCCAACTAACAAGATCCAAACAATAAACACAATCATAATAACCCGACCCAATTAACAAAACCCAATCAAAACGAAACCTAACATACATCCACACTCACGATCAAACACACATCCAACAAACCCATTCTTAAAAAACAAAAAGTAACAATGAAGGATGAAGCATATTCGCTCACTTTTAAGGATGTGAAAGAAGAAGAAGGTGAGGTCCTGCTCGTAATCCACTATAATGGGGTTTTGATTATAGCCCACTCGGTATGAATGAGGTTCATTAATTAATCAACTGTGCCTTTACCAATGATAGGGATATATTTAGTTCAAGCCTTGATAATGTGTTATCGAGATTAATGAACAAAATGGCGTTGTTTTTCGTGATCCTAAACAATCCCTAGAAAATGGTTTGCATTTGATTCATAATTGATGTTGATGTTCATACTTTGTTTGGAATGGTCAAACAAATGAGTCGATTGATATCTTCGTAGCCCACAAGCCCCAGTTAGCACAATTTACTTAAAAACATCGAGTTTGAAGTTGTGGGTTGGGTAGAGCGGGATGCTAACTTTAGGATGCTTAGTCAAACACCTTTAGGACTAGACGTCAATGGCGGGGATAGATAAGAAAAATGCGGAGTGGAACCGGGACACCAAGAGTGAAAGGTGGTGTTGTAATCAAAGACGAAGAATGGGTTGTAGCTAAAAAAAGGGAGAAAATTATAGGAAAAGGAAAAGGAAAGATGGTTGATGAAGAGGAGGTTTTGCCCAAAAAAAAAGGGAGAGAAGTTGTTCAAGAATTTAAGCGAGGTTTAGATAGGAAGGGAAGGCCAAAATGGTTGAGTTTGCAGGGTTTGATGTTGAGAACTTACTGGTTTTGATGTGGAGGGAAGGTGAAAGGTTGGTGGTCTTCTTGCGATGTTTCAAGCGGTGTTAAGACACCCTTTCGGAGCACACCAGGCAAAGACAACACACCAAAGTGAACATTATTCACCGATGGCACATCTAGCATAGAAGGATTTGGAGCTGGACTAATCTTGACTGACCCGTATGGCCAAGAGATAACTTACGCCCTTCGGTTCGATTTCAGGACCTCTAATAACGAAGCTGAATATGAAGCCCTAGTGGCAGGGCTGGAACTCGTAATCCAGATGGAAGCTCGAGCGTTAGAGGTATACACCGAATCCTTACTAATAGTGAACCAAGTGAAGGGGCTATACGAATCACGGGAAGATCTAATGAAAAGGTACTTGTCCAAAGTCCAAGAACTACAGAAACACTTTCCAAGCTTCACAATAACGCAAATCCCACGCTCAAAGAACAGACGCGCTGATGCCTTGAGCAAACTGGCATCCTCATCTTTCGCCCACTTAACAAAATATGTCCTTGTCGAAATTGTCCCATGCAGAAGTATCGACGCTAAAGTCGTTAGCTCCGTAGAAGAAACAGGTCCTACATGGATGGATCCGATCATAAACTACTTGAAAGCTGGAGCCCTGCCAGATGACCTAACTGAGGCAAGGAAGATAAGGATCAAAGCACCACAATACTCACTTAAGGAAGGTGTGCTCTACAGGAAAGGATACCTAACTCCATGGTTAAGATGTGTTGGACCTGAACAAGCAAGCTATGTATTACATGAAGCCCACTTCGAGGCATGTGGTGCGCATGCGGGGGCACACAGCATCGCTCAGAAAGCAGCAAGGCTTGGATACTATTCGCCTACGATGTACCAAGATGCTACAAAAGTTGTAGAGAAATGTCAAAATGCCAACAACACGCCCTAACGATACGCCAACCGCAATGTGACTTGACAAGCATCTCAAGCCCGTGGCCTTTCTACCAATGGGGAATTGACATAGTAGGACCATTTCCAGAAGCTCCAGGACGAGTCAAATTCCTAGTAGTTGCCATCGACTATTTCACCAGGTGGGTAGAGGCTGAACCAGTGGCAACAATAATCGCCAAACATGCTCCATCAGTATGGCGCAACATTGTTTGTCGTTTTGGCATTCCGTATAATAATCGGCGATAACGGAAAGCAATTTGCCAAAGAATCCTTTTAGGGAATGGTGTGAAAACTTAAAACCAAGCAAAACTTCACATCATCGCTCATCCACAATCCATGACCAAACCGGGTTACAAATCGGACCATACTGTGGTTTAAAGACAAGACTCGGCGGGGCTAAAGGACAATGGGTCGAAGAATTACCAAATGTTCTTTGGGCATATAGAACGACAGTCCGCACAGGTACAAGATGCACACCCTCTAGCCTAGTATACGGCTCAGAAGCTGTTTTACCACCAGAAATAAGGTTGCACACTTACCGAATTAGTAACTTTGACCCACCACAAATGAAATGAACATTCGCCTCAACCTCGATCTACTTGAAGAACGACGAAAATTGGCCTCACTACGAAATGCAAGATACAAAACTCAGACGGAAAAGTATTACAACAGCAAAGTGAGACACACTCACCTTAAAATTGGCGATTTTGTTCTAAGAAAGAACGGGCAAGCGATAAGAGGACAAAAGAAATTGGACCCAAACGGAAGGTCCATACCAAGTAATAGACGCAAGCGACAGAACATACACCTTGGGCGACATGAAAGGCCGCTGATCCATGAACATGGCATATCGGCAATCTCCGAAGTTTCATCTCTACAAAGGGACCTCCGACGAGCTGCCCCTCTACATGTATGATAAATAATCACAAGGCTATAATAAATGTACTTCTGACTATAAGAATGCACTTCTTGTAACCCGAATGCACAAGCATTATGCACGTGTACAATTATTTTTAAAAAATAGAAGAAAAAGAAAAGTAATACTTAGTTTTTCTTTAAAGGGAACCCATGTGATGCATCTACATTCCGACATCAAAGGAATAAAATACATACGTATACACGTGCGCCTTAGCACGAAAACAAAACGACGCTGGCAATGGACAAAAATGTCTTGCTTACATAAAAAATAAATAACAATAATAATAAATACACTCCATAAATTCATCACACCTTTTAGAGCAATTATGTCACACTTTATAAAAAAAAATTGAATCACAATTTTTTATACAACATTTATACGGTTCAGATCATCATGCTAAAAATAAATCATCACTTAACAATAATGTGGTAAATGGTAGTATAAAATATTGATTCAATAAAAAAATAGGTGGTTGAAATCCAATATGTAGAAAATAGTTTCATAGATTGGCTAATTAATATTTTTCTTGTCACTATGGCAAAATATTTTTGCCTAGGAAGGTACTAAACACGGCACCATAAACAAACATAATCCGCATCACAACAAAACCTTCACCCGATACTATTTTCAAACCCCATTTCTTCTTCTTTCACTATAAAAAAAAATGGAGTCCAGTTTCAACCAAAAAACGACTCACAACCTTGCTTTAACGGTATAAGATATATTTCACATAACATTCGAAACACTATTAACTAAAAGCCCATACTACATCCTTGCTTCTCCTGCTATGCAAGGTAACAAAAACTATACAAACATAACTTTTATGCAGTACCTTGCCCATAAGCCACGTAAACAAAACAAATACATAACCATCACCTCCCCATTCCTACCCAAAAGACAATACATGAACGGAAACGTTTAACCCCTGCGGACCCGGATCACCTCTTTCTCCAGCTCGATAACCTGCTTCTTCAACTCGTCTCTCTCCTTCGAGATGCGCTCGAGCTCCCTCATGCTCAGCTTCAAGTCACCGTCCCTAGTGAGAACCATCCCACTGAGCTGATTAGCACGACGCTCCGCCCTATTCCTCTCCTTGTACAACTCAGCATTGTGGGCCTGCAACACCTCATATACACCCAACAAGGACCCATATCGACCCTCGAGCCACGGTGGCAGCGCCGCGGCCCCAGCAACAGCGGAGGTAGAAATTGTTCGAACGGTACGTCGCTTCTTACTAGAACGACTAACCCCCACGCTAGAGCTTGGACCCCCAGATGAACCAATACCGTGTCCCTCAGCTGGCAAGTCATCAACCAAAAATTGGTCACCCAGACCCCCAACATCAGGGGGATGACCAGAAGGGTCAACAGCAAGGGGGAGGTTCTTGGTCTCCAAAGTCATCTCGGTCGTGTCTTGCATAAGCAAAGTCATTTCACCAATGTCTACAAAAGTAAAACATATATAAGCATATGAAACATTCAAGGGCTTAGCATTGTTTCAAACACTCGCCGCCATAATAAGACGCCTCATGATGCAACCCCTCGCCCCAGGTTCGACTCAGCTCGGTGACGTACATACCAACTGGTTGGTCGGTACGAGCCGCAGAAACGCAAAGTGCTACTGGAAGTTCCCTGTAGATATGGAGATGAAGCTATGACTCCATCAAAAACAAAAATAATAATAAAAAGATAATAAATAGATACGTAGAGAATACCTGATCCATGAATAGAGAAATGTGGGTGAAAGAAACATGGTCAAAACCGAGCATTTAAGCCAATGAAAGTAATGATTGCCTAAAATATTATAGGCTTTTGTGTCAAAACTAAACATACGTGTTTAAGGGAAGAATGGGGTAAGTATTATAACGCATTGATAACCTTGACCATGTGCAAACACATGGAAATTTACATAAAAATGCAAATATT
Organism: Chrysanthemum lavandulifolium; assembly: GCA_022545495.1. Classification (NCBI taxonomy): domain Eukaryota; kingdom Viridiplantae; phylum Streptophyta; class Magnoliopsida; order Asterales; family Asteraceae; genus Chrysanthemum; species Chrysanthemum lavandulifolium. The sequence continues at coordinate 151,281,486 of CM040245.1, read as the reverse complement.
ACAGTATACATAGAAGCACATGGGTACATCATCTCATATATATTATTGAAGCCTTTTGATTGTCATTATTTTTAACAAAATAAACAATATCAAATAACAGTCCTTACTGTGTGATAACCAATAATAAATAAATAAATAAATAAAAATTCCAACACTATAATTCACATGCTTGATGGTACCCTCACCATGCGAATTGGGGGGCTTGATAGGATAACCAATATTATAAAAATAAAGGTTCATGAGTAGTACAAATGACCAATATAATATTATAAATAAAAGAGCATGAGTCATTTTGCATGAAGCAAGCCTAACGTACATATGCATGGAGCAAAATATCAATAGAAGAAGTTACATGCACATGGGTGCCTGCACATGGAGTAAAATATTAATTACTTGGACATGGAGCAAAGAAATTACATCCACATGAATAAAAGGAGTGAGTCATCAACTACTCACTTAGAAGCTTGCCAATGCCTTATAAGAGGCTCGGGTACAATGGTTGTTGGCTTGAGCCATAGCCTTCGGCATGAGTCTTTGGCGCGAAAACCCACACCGGGGCTGGGCTGATAGGGCTTGGCGCCGTGGCCACCAGCTCACGCCGAGCAAGTTTTTTTTTTGTTTGTTTGTTTTAGTGGGTTTATTTTTTTTGTTTTTGTTTGTGATGTTGTTTGTGTTTGTGTGATACGTGATTTTTTTATGTGTTTTGCAGGTATATGAAAGAAGAAGACGACCCAATATAATATGATAATACTTGAAGAGGAATCTTAGAATTTGCATGGTGACAAGCAAAAAGTCATTTGGATATATGTGGTAAATGTAAAGGCCACGTATAGATAACCATTATTAACTACTGTTTAAATATCTAATTTATCTAGTATTTTATTATATCATAACTAATCTTATTGTCATTCAGGTGTAGATTAGATCAATTTGTGCTATAACCAAATTCATATAATAACAACATAAAATGCCATTGTCATAGACTTAAGAAAAACATTATCAACCCTGATCAAAATTTTCGCATCTACGTGCTGAATATCCTTATGTTTAAGGGTTCTTGGCCAGTTGGCCTTAAATTATATACGGAATATTTGTTTGGGCTACTATTTGTGATATCCGAATTTTTTGAGCTAGTTAACATTTAGGCCGAATTTTTTGATAAATGATATAAGGGTGTGTTTAAAATTGGTTAACATATATATTGTTTGATAAATTAAATTAAGTTTTAGCTATATATATTGTTTTAAAAAAAAAAAAAAAAGTTCAACGACACCACAAAAATTGGTGTTATGCTAGGGAGGAGGTTTTGGTGCCATAGCCAAAAGTGATGCCATGAGAAAAAGTGTTGAGGTGGCATCACTTTTTCCTATGGCACCACCCAAGGCACCAAACAATACCTAGTGCTCTAAATAGAAGAGAATGCAAAGGGCATAGACACACTTCACACTCACAAGTATCTCACTTACTACTTTCTCCTCAGTACCCTTTTATGTTTCGTGTTCACACTCCCTTTCGATGAATGCATTTCTTTTATCAATATAAAAGAAGTAATTCATATAAACAATTATTCCCTCCAAACTGAGTTACTCGGGTCCTATCCGGATTAGTGGCGTAAAACCGCATGATAAATGTGAGTTACCAACAGGGAATCGCCACCCGAAAAATTCTATCCTTCAATAAGCTTTCATACGATTCCTTAATAATATTAGTTGTAACACTATGTATCGTCATAACCACCAATCACCATGTTATATGATAGCTAGCACTTGAGCTCGGTTACAATAACCCGGTCAACACTCAATCTATATATGCAAATTAGGTCCCCTCATTTTCGTGATTCATGATAGCTGTAAAGCAGGAGTGTTTGTTGATTTTTGATATAGTTGCCTTGAATAATTGATGAAAATATAGGAAGTTTGAAAACAAAAAAGATAAAAGATTGATGAAGAAAGAAATTTGAAAGCGTGTGTATCCCTCATTTCTAGAAACAAAACGCTCAAATCCTTTATGTATTCAAAGTTTCCTAAATTCTGTTTAGACTAAAATACACCGTTGGTCCCTAAACTTGTATCGGAGGATCGCGATGGGACGAAACCGGGCATATTCATCGTCGGGGGTCCCTATTTCAAGGTTTTCACTGCTACAAGTCTCTTTGACCATTTGCCGTTAGTCAAGGACATCTCAAGGCTACATTTGTCTTTAGTCCAAGGGCAATTTTGACATTTCCATATTTCAATTAAAATTTCTTAATTATTGCCACACGTAATGTAACCTCTTCCCGCCCCAATAAACACATAGTCTCAGATATCAATCGTCCCGCCTAACTTTCGTTACAAGAATTATCGAATTCACAAACCCTAATTGCATGTCACAAAACCCTTTTATCGATCATAAACCGAAACATGGAGTTTACCCTATGGAAAGTAAGAAGACAACAAAGTTATCCAGCTTGATGATACCGCCCTATACGACCCGCTAAGAAGAAATACTGATCGCTTTTTTTTGTTGATTACAATCATCGGAATTTGTAATTGTGGTATTTATTGTTTCCCAATTAAGTTTATAGAATGCTTCAAACATATATTGACATGTTTTCGTGGGTAGATCTAAAATGTTTAGTATGAGGGTTCATCACAATGGTGTCTTTAAGACCGGCCCGGTAGAATATACGCTGGAGGTATGGAAAGTTTAGTTGATTTGGTTGATGTTGATAGTGTGTCACTTGAAGAGTTGGATGTGCTTATGTATGAATTGGGTTATGAGCTCGGTTCAAAAATTACTATTACTTTGTTAAGCCCGGTAGTAATTTAGATGATGGTTTGTATAGCTTAAGTGAGAGTGCTAATTTAGAAATATTGAAAGATCTTGTTGATGACCATAAGATGATAGAGGTTTATGTTGAAAATGGTAAGACAACATTAGACGTTGATCAAATGTCACCAAAGTCAATTAGGATAGTTATTGTCGATGTGGATGCAACAAAGAAAAGGCGCCTCGCTATTGTTCCATATTGCTCAAAGAAATTGTTCTTAGAAAACATTGTTAATAAGTCCGTGGTAGAGGACTTATGTGAGGTTACGATCAACCTTTGAAGTCAATACTTTGGTACAATCTAGTCGATGCCGTAAACACAACCCTTGTTTCCAAACAGAGAGGTCATTACATCAAGATGTTGCGGTGATGTCAACCAAAGATATAGATAAACATATTGAGCATATCCAAATAGATAGTCCTCAAGAGGTATCTCAAAATGATCAAGAGTTTGGTCATCATGAGGAGGAAACATGTAATCCCGTGGATCATATCCAAAAGGTAACCGCGCAAAAGTTAGTGAAATCGATGAAGTCGTAAGTGATGACAATGCGAGTGAGATGACACTTATATGAGTGACGATGATGATATTGAGAACAATGGTGATGGAAACACAGCTTGTCGATGAGGCTAATACTTTGAGGAGCCCGATTTTGATGTTAACTGCTCAAAGTGACCGAGACTACGATTTACCATCTATAGGTACCACCACCACCTACCACATGATTTTTTAAGAAAATGAGTTGGATCCGTTAGATGATAATGATTTTGCAAGTGGTTCCGAGAATGAGGATGAGTATGTTATTAGGAGGAACAAATTGAGGGCATACAAGAAACAAAAGTTAAGTGAGGCAAAGACAAACAGAGGACTAAATATATTTTTCCGTGGTCAAAGTTTTGTAACCGCAAAAGAAGTGAAAGATAGGATCTACATGCTTTCAATAAAGACTAGGAGGAAATTGCAACTAATTAAGAATGACAAACAGAGAATTAGGGTTAGGTGTCCTTGACAAATACTGCTTGTGGAATAACCGGGTTCTGTATCGGGAAAGTCCCAAAGAGGAAAATGGTCCGATAACTAGAGGCCTCGGTAGGGATGTGTATTTGCGAAAGCGCAAGGAGCAAGTAACAGAGTGTCCATGGTTGTTGTATGTAGCCAAAATACAGATAAAGATGTATGGATTGTTCGAACTTTCAAGGATGAACACGTATGTTTGCAATCAAGAGACATTAAAGCTTGTGACTACAAGTTTCTTTCAAGCAAATAGTTGACCAAGTTCAAGTCAATCCAGATATTCCAATCGTATCGCTCAAGATCACCAAGAATAGTTTGAAGTTCGTGTGTCTATGCAAAAGCATTATGGCAAAAACAAGGCGTAAAATGAGATTAGGGGTGATCATAAGCAAGAAGACACCCTTTTAAGAGACTATGTTGAAGAGTTGCGTAAAACTAACCTAAATACAACAGCTTAGGATAAGTGTACAAACCGCAATGATGCAACAAGTCCAACCGTAGTTTTCAAGAGAATGTATGTATGCTTAGGCGCATTGAAGGAAGGATACAAAGCTTGTCAAAGAGAGTTGTTGGGGTTAGATGGTGCTTTTATGAGGGTCCTTTTCCGCGGACAAATTTCTAACAAAGAATCGGTATAGACAAAGAACAATGGAATATACCAGAGAGCATACGCTGCAGCAGAGGCCGAAAGCAAAGACTCATGGATTTGGTTTCTTGAATGTCTAAGAGATGATCTTGACTTGCAACGAAACTCAAACTACACTTTTATCACGACAGCAAAAGGTGATGTTACCATTTTGTTGATTAGAATCACTTGTATTTTCCTTATATGCAAATTGTATTAGTAAGGAATTGATGTTTATTTGTGCAGGTATCATTCCAAATAAGCGTAAGTATTCCCTAGTGTCGAACACGTATATTGTTTGAAGCACATCCATGATAATATGAAATTGCAATGGAATGCTAAAGCATACAAGGAACATTTGTGGAGATGTGCAAAGAAGAACAACCGTCGAACAATTTGAGGCAACCATGCCGAATTCAAGAGTTTTAGCGAACCCGCCCATGCTTGGTTAAGTAAGATACCACCAACTCATTGGTCAAGGTCGCATTTTTCGTGTACCTAACCAAATCTATGTCTACTTGTACATCTTTTGTTCTACGACATTTTTAAGGAACCTAACCAAACAAGTTGTGGAGGGCTCATTCGATGTGCTACTTAATAACATGTGTGAGGTGTTCAATGGGAAACTAGTGGAGGTAGGCACCAACCGATCATTACCGCTTTGGAATACATTAGAGAGTATCAGTATGAAAAGAATAGTGAACGCTAGAATGTGATTCAAAATGTGCCGGAACATTAACACCAAAGGCAACACTCATGTTAGATGCAATCAAGAAAGAGGCTTATAAGTACACCGCTTACGGGTTGAAGGAGAAAAGTATGAGGTCGGTGGATGGGGAGACAAGTGTGTTGTGAATGTCAAGCTAGGGCTTGTACATGTAGAAGATGGAGCTTATGTATGCCATGTAAACATGTCACTACCCACCGTGTATGAGGTTGAATGGAATGCAAATAGGATCTGTTGAATCATGGGTTCATCCATGTTACTTGCTTAAGACTTGGGAAGAAACTTACAAACACCACATCCGCCAATAAACGGTTATGAGCATTGGTATAAGTCACAGTGTTCCTACAACCATTCTTCCACCTAAACATCATAAACCATTAGGTAGGCCACGAAGAAAAGAACTGTGGCTTTTATCGAAATGATAATTGTGAAAAACCAAGAACTTGTCACACCGTAAGAGTGTGGTTTGTGGTATTTGTGGCAATGTCGGTCACAACAAGAAAACATGTCTTGGGCAAGGAGGTGTTACAGAAGTCAAGGCACTACACAATGCCTCAAAAAAAGTTCATCCCACCAAAAGTTACATCAAAGAAGAAGGCAAAGGTTACAGTGACAACTATGCGTAATGATCAACCAAGTGTGGTCCAGCCTCAACTGAAGTCAAGTTGATGTTGCTTCGTGGGTCTCCAAAGCAACTGGACTAAGACCAAGATTTTAGCAAAGAAAGCTTTCTTCACCACAAAATTGCTAGTTAAGCATATGAAAGCCAATGTTATCCATCGAATATGTATTCCCTAAACAATATTTGTCAGTGTTTAAACAATGTATGTTTCGAACTTTGTAGACTCCAAAATGTTATGCATTTGGAAATATATCCATTTATGTTATGTATGAAATCATGTCATTTTAGTGTATGGGTTTAATTGTGTTTTTATTGTATTGTTTTTAGAGTCTTCATACATCCGTGTTTTGAGTTGGTTATCGTTATTGTATTATCACAAACACTAATGAAGGATCAAAGATGGATGGACAACACCATATGGAGTTTATGTTGATACTCAAAAGTGGTGTGTCCGTCATCCATCCTCGAGACTTCATATGTCTATGGTTCTCTATGGTTCTTGGATCCGTTGAACTTGGATTTGTGTTTTGAGTTTGTTATCGTTATTCTATTATCACAAACACTAATGAAGGATCAAAGATGGATGAACAACACCATATCAAGTTTATGTTGATGCTCAAAAATGGTGTATGTTCATCCATCACTGATCATTTATCCATCTTTGATACTTGTATCTGGGTTTCGAGTTGATACGGTTATTCTATCATGACAAACAGAATGAAGGATGAAAGATGGATGAACAACACCATATCAAGTTTATGTTGATACCGAAAGTGGTGTCTGCTCATCCATCTCATCATTCATCCATCTTTGATACTTGTAGCTTTGTTATGAGTTTGATCATTTTACTAAGGTGTGGTTTGACTTACATAATATTTGTGTGGCAACTAAGGTGGGTTTGATCATTTATAAGGGTAGGAGAAAGTATTAAAGGCATAACACTCAAAAGGACTAAAGGATAAAAGTAAACTACGAATACCGTAGGGACCAAACTACATAAAACTTGACTTTTCAAAAGTCAACCATCGCCACACTTCTACTTACACATCGCCACACGCCTACTTACACGCACCATACATACCACCGATCGAAAAGGCAAAACCACCTACATTGCTAACCCACTAGATAAACCAAACACGACGGCAATGATGAGTATCCGTGAGAAAACACGAAATTCCTCGCCGCAGAGTTTCTCCTTCTCAAGGAGGAGTTCACTAGGTATCGGCTTGAGTAGCCTCTAGCTCATTTGCCCGGCGATCGCGGCCCATAGTATCCATGGTCTCACCGATGAGGCTTGTTGGCATTCTTGCAACGCCGCCTCATTACGCCGGATATGCCTTTGCAAGCAGAGGAACACCTCCTTGCTCGTGGTTTCAATGGTGGATCCAACCACCCATTTATGGGACACCGGATCCCTAAAAATCGAAAACAAACGCTTGAACACACTTAAAAGTCGACTCCAAGATGAAACTATTAACTAAACATGTTAAATTAAAAAATACAACCATTATTATGTAGAATACTAGCCAACCCGAACAGACATGCATAGTATCGCCGGCGTTGACATTATTCCAAAGAAGTTTTAACTACAACTAGCCTACCACAAGCACAACGAACCATTATTACAAGTAGATCGGAAAAATTCGTGATAAGATTTAGTTTTGCAGAGAGACTTTAGGATGAGTGGTGAATATGAGTTGCTTTTATTAGGCTCTATTTATCGTCGCAGCCACGTAAAAGTGTATCGAGCACGCTCAAAATATGGAAATGTCAAAATTGCCCTTGACTAAAGACAAATGTAACGCCTGAGATGTCCTCGACTAACGGCAAATGGTCAAAGGACTTGAATGCAGTGAAAACCTTGAAATAGGACCCCGACGATGAATATGCCTGGTTTCATCCCATCGCGATCCTCCGATACAAGTTTAGTGACCAACGGTATTTTAGTCTCTTAGTTATTTTGTTTTTTTAACATTTATCACAAATCATGAATTTGCACAATGGTTAAGTTGTTTATTCGTTGTGGAGTTGTTTAAGGAACCAAAGTTCAAACTTTGGCATTACTTTTTATTATGCTTTATGTAGGTCGTATTTTACAATGTTTATAGAATGTCATGTCATCATTGAGTCATCATTGACATGGCAATAATGACGTGCCAAAGATGATGTGTCATGAGCTCCTATATTATATAGTGTGAAGATATGTAAAAACTCGTTTAGGTTCGCAAGCTTAGACATGCTCAATATCTAAAGCTCGGGTTCGAGTTTGTTTATTCAACCTGCTTTATGTTAAGGTCAAGTTGAGTTTGTAAGGAGTTGGCTTGAGTTCATCTATTGAACATGCTTTATGTTAAGCTCGAGTAGAGTTTTTACCAACTTAAGCTTGAGTAGCTCACGAGCAGCTCAGATCGTTCATACGCCTACTTGGTACAACTTCTTTATGCATAAAAGCTTTTTACACAGAAAAATGAAACATCTTTTTATGAGATTATGAGACTTTTTCTAGAAAATGTTTTTGAAAAATCTTTTGCTCCGATGAAGAAATAAATAAATTAATCATATAAAATTGATTAAACATTATTGGACGTAGCCCTATGTGATGTACTGATGTCCTTAACGAAATAAACTTCTCAGCCTAAGCTACTTGAAGTGGTACATAGAATTATAAATGATTAGATAGGCATAACATGTTAAGCAATAATTCTAACATTCAGAATGCAAAAACTATTACACGGAATGTGTAAACAAAACGGTAAATGTAATTACATCAACCCAAGATTCTGTTTTGGAACATAAGATACAGTTAGGTTGCTTAAGAACGAAATTCTTGTTCTTAAGCAGCTCTGAGAAAGGCGAGGTTAACACTTGTCAATCGCAATTTGACTCCCCCAATTTCTCATTGCAGATCATCATTTAAATAGTATGTTCTATTAAAGAGATGCGTAATTTATATAGTCTAATGTAATGAGCGGTGAATTCCAAGTAATCTTACAGAAGATCTTTCGTAAGATCTCATGTAAGGAAGAAAATTATACATCTTAACATTTTGAGTGATGTCCACCACTCTCAGGTTCGCCTGTTGCGCCACCTTAAGGAAATAATTATATGTGTCAATATTCCGAACCACAGAAGCGAGATATGCCACGGGTTTTGTCATTGATGCAAGAACAAACTCTTCATATTCGCTCTTAAGGATACTACTATCTACAGAATAGTCTTGACCATTGCTGGAATTAGGGGAGTTTGACTTTTCCTTGGTCAAAAGGGTGGCAATAACACGAACTAGGTGTGGAATGCATTGAGGATCATAGATGACGTCCGCACCCAACCTGTGCAGATATTAACCATGAAAGCGAGAATAAGTAGAATACTAGAATAGAGAGGAAAAGTACAAGTGTAGAGGTGGCAAATTGGGCGGGTCATAGTTAACCAATCAAAAAATATTATAAAAATAATACTGTTAAAATAGTTATAACAAAAAATATATATTAAGCGATTTAGCCACTTTCAAGTTTCAACTCATTTGACCCAGTGAGCCCAATTGACCCGTTTCCATTTTAACAAACATTTCCCATGGGAGATGATTAACACCCAAATTCCACTTTTTTTTAGCACACGGGTCGAAATTGCCACCTCTAAATTACATATAATAAGTGCTTACACTATGTCTGGCATCAGATCTCGAAGATCTCTCTCTAGTGCAGATTCCCACGGTAGATGTAAGCATTCAACCTATAGTCAACAACCAAAGTTAGATCTACACAGGCACATGTGACTCATTTTATACATGATATAAACACAGATGCATGATATATCGCTAGTGGGTCTTATAATTGATCAAATATGAATCGGAAATCAATTGGCATGCCTAAATTATCTGCCTAAAATAAAACCTTTAGCTTGAATATAAAAAACAGATGTCCCCTTGAGAAAAAGAAAGCGATATGGCATGAAGGTCAGAACGCGGATATAGTTTGAACTTTGGATGTCCAAATGTGCCCGTTACTTTATTACTAATTCGACTTCTTTTCCACTATCCTACAATGTCTGAATTATGGTAGTGTAGAACAACACAAAGAAGACAAAGGCATCGCTGATGCAACTCACCTTGCGAGTACTTGTGTGATTTAGCTCCAAGTTTATTTTCAAATTTGCTAAAGTTGATAGGTCACCATCACTTAGAACCACCTGAATCACATGGGTTGAAAACGTATCAGCAAAAACAAGGTATGTGATGAGACTACATCACAAATATGTCGTACACGAATAATTCAATATGTTTAAATAAGAAAAAAGAGATCTGCCTTTGAAGGTTTCACGTGTGCCAGACATATGCCAACCAAACCAACGCCTGATCCAAGCTGCTTTGATAATAAAGACAAATGCACACAAATCACCAGAGGTAAGCGATTGCAATTAAAGATGTGGAGTAGCCAGTGGGCTCGATAGACTTATAAAAACATAAAACCTGCTACAACCTAAGATTTTCAATATCTTTTTTTATTTATCATTATTATTACATTTCGATCTTAAGCTACATGTACAGTAGGATGTATAATACTCCGTATTATGTTAACTAGTTACTTACAGTACTTTATGGTTTATATAAGAGAAACAAGAATAATGAATCATCGCACCATATAAGTCTTTTTTAATTAATATATGAATACTATTTAGAGACATATCTTACCTCGAAACATGACTTCATTGAGAATACTTCAGGGCACGAAAGTATAAACTCTGATAAGAAGAGGCCTGAGGGCCATAAGGAACAACTGAGCACACCATGCCACCCGTTAAATATTTTGGTAGTTATAGATGCAAATTGCAATATAAAGAATATAAAAATCCAGAAAACTACAGACATTAAATCACATGTTGTCTTCGTTTCTTTTAAAGCATACAAGGTAAGTATAAAGATTAACAAGCTCATTGATATTAGAAACACTACTTACCCCGTATCTCCTTCAAGCATGTTAAGTGAACAACTAAGTGGCACTACCAATTTCCTAGGACTCTGGCAACCTCGGGCTTCAACATGATCTTCTAAAGAAACAAAGAAGCAAGATATGTTACAATGGAAAATAAAAAATGAACTGATGTATTATTATTGATATACACTTACCCATTGGGTACAGAAATGAAATTTGTTTAGTGATTCTGGAGTCTTCCTTTGCTAAGCCATCATCCTTTTACATAGAACATAGCATTTTTTCATAAACTTATTTTTTGAATTTTCTGTAACAGAAGTAAAATGGAAGCCAATAATAGCGTGTGTGCACCTTTAATGTAGTCATGTAAAATGATAATTGTTCATAAAGTTCATCAATAACAACAGCGCCTGCAGATTCAATTTCAAGAATAACCTTTTGAGGAAAGACTTTACGTAAGGTGTGTGACCTTTTCCATTCTGCAACATGACATTAAAACAGATTCAGATAATTACTAAATCATATTATAAGGTTGTTAATCCTTCAGTGATGTAATATTTCATGCTCCTTACTCATTAAAAAATATATATTTATATGTACTTGCATAATATCATAAATACAGTAAGCTTGAATTTTCTAGTTTGGGGGTGATTCATACAGAGTATGTTGTTTTCTAGTAATAGATATCTACCGTCAAGAAGACAGCTTAGTCCTTATACACTATTACTTCACCTTGTCTCATTCAAAAGAGATTCGACACTGCTAACTACTGTAAAATAGTTAATAGTTAATTCACATGCTAAATATGAATCGAAGTCCAGCAGAAGCAATGAACCAACAGTAATGAAATACCCCAATAACAGCAATAACATAGGCAAATAGTAGCAGAATAACAACCATAATAGACCTGGAGAGTATTATCTAAAACCACAGTAACTTAAATTGATAACATTAGTAGTTTATAGAAACAGTAAAGGAGAGAGTGAGGAGGGCGTCCTTTAAGATTTCCAGAGCCTACGGGCGGCCACTTCAAGAATGTATATAGTTCACAAGATGCTAGCAGAAGAAAAACAAAAACCCATATGTTTGCAATGCAGATGGCAACAAAAGCAAATGAGAGGTTGTAGGGTTTTTCGGTCAGCCTTAATTGTAATACAGACAAGGTATTACATATCATCCGAACCCCCATTGTCTACTCACGATCAACATCACAAACGCACAAAACCGTGTGCATGAATTTTGAACCATATGCGTTTCACTAATTCAACCTACGAATTATTGGTCTCATTACTAGGTCCCAGACCAGCATCGGCGAGCTTGTACCACAGCTTATTGTAAGCCAACGCGTTCAAAAATAGGCACTTTAAGTTCCGATAGCAAACGTGTGAAATGCAAAGTACAAGGTTTGTCTATGACACCGTTTTCATGATCGTGGACGTGAGTGGCGCATGTAGGTGCACTCTCCATTTCGTACCTTTGCTATTGGAGCTTTAGAAGCCTGCCAATCTATTTTAACTCATTTGCTCAGAAGACTGCTAATGCAGCTGCCACCTGGGCTACATTGGTCACATGATGTTGACCTAGTAGAAAGAAGGGATCAATTTGTGTCATGAAACCGTAAACCAGATACTGGGAAAAATTCACTCATGATCTTGTGAGTCTGTTTGTCGATTATGATCATTGATCAACTAATGAGATTCGATTGATCTTGTGATCCTTTCTAACATCTATAATATACACAGAGAAATCACAAACAATCCTGTTTGCCTCCGCCTAGAGGTGTACATTGACCGGTTTTTTGGAAAACGGGTTCGGGTTTGAAAACGAACCGGTTTTTGGTCAACAGTCAAGAACCGGTTTTGGCCAAAAACCGGTTCTGTTCGGTTTGGATTTAGAGGGGGGGAAACCCAAACCGGTGGAAACCGGTTTGGTTCGGTTTCAAACCGGTGGAAACCGGTTTGGTTCGGTTTCAAACCGGTTTTCCAAAAAAACCAGTTTGAAACCGGGTTTTTTCATTTTTTTTTAAGCTGCTAATAGGGGGTGTGTTCCGATTTTGGGCCAAACCGAACCGGTTTGGGTCAAAACCAGTTTTGACCGGTTACGGTTTGGGTTATTTTTGGGTTTCGTTTTTTTTGCCCACGACTACCTCCGCCTACTACAACCTCTCGTCTTGTTTATGTCTTCTTAAGTGTAGCAAATACATTTAAGACAGATTGTTGTTTTCTACCATTTGCATCTGTGAGTTGCAAAGTTGTATCTAATCATGCAGTGCACAGTTATAGGCTCTACTGCTCTAGCAATGTCACATAGTGTTGTTCATACTTAACATAACGGGGATTTCTTTCTCATGCACTTCTTATGATCTATAATATATACTATATACTTTCTAGTTGTTCGTGTCCAGGTTTGTTGCAGTTGTTGTTTTGATGCTCTTCACTTTTTTATTGTCGTGTCTCAACACATAAGTGTTGACGGTTGGATGTTGAAGTAAATGTGGTATTTCATTGTTATTGGTCCATTGCTTTTGCTTCCACAATGTTTTGTGTTTAGCATGTGAAAGTGCAAGAGGGTATTCCGCACAACGTTCCTATATTATTAGAATCAAACCCCACATCAAATGTACTATAAGAATCAGCCATGTACTCTTGTCTCCTCTGTCCACATTAGCAACCTAGTTTTATTTTTTCCCTTCAATACACATCATAACTTATAGTATTTCCGCTCCAATTTCGTAGAATTTTGCTACTTATCCTAGTGTAGCCAGATTAGTTTCTTGGTGCACAATCATTGTATAAAAGTATCGCCATTTCTTATTTGGAAAACAAAAAATATACAAAGTTGTTTCTTCCACGAACTGCACCATATGATAAGCTTATACTCCTATCAATAATCACCAATCAATCAAGTTATGATAGTAGAAATAGTCTTCGTAAAAAACCTGCATTTCTCAGTCGATCATAAATTCTTATGCGAAAGTCACACAATCTACTACCTAATTATAATATCGCTTTCATTTACATTCTAAAAGCTCAAACCTTTGACATAACATACAATGCTATCAACCTAAACTTAACCCAGTGAGATTATCTCTGCGCGTGTTTAACAATTTCAACAAAGAATCCAACATACTAAACCCTACATTAAACTACAAATCATAAAACTGAAAACGATAAAGAGCGTTACAGAAAACGAACTGACTGATTTGCTAATGCATTTGTCCCAAATGAAGTTCTGAACATTCTCTGTGATTTCACCTCCACCACACTCCCTATAGTTAATAAATATCATATGTTATAAATATATTATGAAGAAAAATAAATGGTGCTTAGTTAATTAGGTGAAATGGGTTTATTACTTGGAAATGGAGATTAAGGAATCAGATGCTTCCATAGCTAGAAATGCGGAAAGGAGGTGAAGCCATTGAGGATTGATGATGTCACTGTTACCACTGCTTGATTCGTTCACCATCATATCATCGGATGCTGTTATAGGGTTTAGGGGTTTTATTTGTTCTCAAACTAGTTAGAGACCAAAGGTGAGTTTGGAAGCTTGTTTATGATACTAGTAAAAAAGGTTAGGCTGAAAGTAGCGGCGCGACTCACCGTTTGATCCTCAGTTTATTAAAATACTCGTGTTATACAAAATATATCTATATCTATATTACAATAAAAAATTGGTCAATAAGTCAATAATTAGAAAAGTAAAATGTAAAAAGTGAAAAATATGATTTATATAGTAACTTTAGAAAGTATTCATGGTTTGCAAAGAAATGTCAAACTCAAAGTAAGTTTTGGTATATCAGAATCAAAATAGGAATGAAAAAGGTTATTACGGTGTAATGAAAAAATATTGTTTGTTTACACATTTACAATGTAATGATTTATTGCAAGGAATGACTCATTATATAAAAAACTACTATTTTCATTCATCGGAATAAAAATTACATAAAAGTCCATCATTAACTAACCACATTAAATAAACTATATGTCATCAATAGTCATTTTAGTCTTTTTTTATCGATTCCATTACGTCATATCTTACCAACCAAACATGATTAATAACGGTAATAAATCATTACATTGCGTCATTCATTCCATTACATCGTTTATTCCATTCATTTGATATTTCATTCCGTCCTACCAAACGAACACTTTATTTTTATTACTTTGCATGGTAACTTTTAAAAAGTATTCATTGTTTGCAAAAAAAATGTCATACCATATACTCTCATAACATTCGTGAATTTCAAACCATTTTAAGAATTTTTGTTAGAGTTGAATTATCGGATGTTACAACCGTTTGCAATTACATTTTGATCTTTTCACTTTCTATTTTAAATGTTAAACAAAACACTTGTCATAATATCGCATATCGTTAACTGTCTACCGCTAGGAACTGCTGCCGCCAGACACGGGTACTCGCCTAGTCTCACTAAATATTTCACACACACTAACAAAACAAATAAAAAAAATATTACTTTTACAGTTAGGGCATATACTTTTAGATTTTCTTACTATAGTGAGCAACTCATCATACACATACAAAATTGTCATGACCTACTATTTCTGTTTTGAAACTCACGCGTGAGTGAGTCACTCACCATGCCAAAGTCACCACCACTCCTCTCAATCTTATGTTTATCAAATAAAAGTGAATTTAACAACCGTTATTAACAATTATATTATAAATTAGGGAATATATTAGCTACAATTAATTGTAGCCAATTTGCTAAAATTTTGTACTAAAAATAGTGGGTCCCTGATTATTTTTGTGGGTCCCGATTCTTTCCCGGGTCCCAATCATTCACAACAGATTTTTAATGAAGATTGTGGCCAAGTTTATCCCTATAAATTATACAAAATAACATGAATTCATGGGGCCTTTTTATGAATAGTGATGTTGGGTTTTTTTTTAATATTAAAAGAGGGGTAAATTCTCTTCCAAATAGTGTTTGAAAGGTTGTGTTGCTAGCAACCTATTGGTGGTTTGATACTGTAGCACACTATTTTCAACTGTAGGAATTCTCCTCCATTATCTCTCGCACTTTCACCCTTCTTCTTGAACCTTCTTCCATCTATGTCTTCTTTCTCAGATCTGTCGCACGTAGAGTCACTACAATTAAAACATATTCCACAAACCAGATCTACCATCTTAACTTCTTTCCCACATCTCTCTTTTTCTTCTACATATTAACAAACCCAATAATCACCTTCGGCACCACCAAAATCACCACCATCGACACCACTAACCACCTTCGACAACACCACAACCACCTTCAATACCACTATCACCCAAAACCACCAATTACACACTCACCGCTGTGCACGATTTGTTTATTTTTTTAATTTTGGTTTTTTTAAGGTATGTTCTTTCTTTTATTTTTTATGTGTTAATTTGTTTATTGTTTTGTTTAATTTGGTTTGTTAATATCTGTTTGTTGTGTTTGTGTCGGTTAGATAGCACTATCGTGAACCGTACTGCCGGCGAACCACCACCGCAGCAGTGGCCACCACCGTCGGCAACAGTAGCACTACCGCAGGTATGTTCAAAACTGTTATACTTCAAAAATACGTATTGAATAGATTTTTTAAAAAGTGTTATACTTTTGCTAAAGGGAAATGAGACTTTTGTGGATGAATTTAGATGTGTTGATATAAAAATGGTTGTTAAGATTCAATTTTATGTGCTTGGTGGTCGAGGGGTGGCAATTTCGACCGACACGAAACCCGACCAAACCGACACGAAAATTAACAGTGTTCGGGTTGTAAAATAGATTCCAGTCGTTTGGGTCGACCTATCTAACCCGCTTATTAAACAGTTAGGTTCGAGTTGAGAATAAAATAAGCGGTCAATTCGCCAACCCGCTTAAGATTTTTTCATAAACTCAAAATTATTTATATTTTATTATGTGGTTAAATGTGTTAAACGGGTCGACCCAACAACCTATTTAACATGTTTAACTCGTGTAATGTGCCAAATTTTGTATATAAAAAGGGTTAAATGTGTCAACCCGAAACCCGCTTAACCGATTCAACCCGTTTAACATATTCAACCCGCGTAACCTATTTAATCCACCAACCCAAGTATATATACGGGTTAAATGGGTTAGGTTCGGGTTATGTCTAAACAGGTTAGGGTTGACATAGCTGACCCGATGATTTAGGTTGGGATTTTCTGACCCGCCAACCCGAACCTGACCCGAATTGCCACCCCTAGTGGTCACACCCGTGACCCATCCAATATCATATCATACAATTAGAATAAACAAAAGTGAACGTCAATGTAAATTTCATCACAATGTACTGATAGACCTAAATTAGATTGTGCGTTGACACTGGAAACTTATCTCAATCACAACTTATGATTATATTCAATATTGCAAATTTTTTCAGTGTTTTCTTTGTTACATGATTCTTCAGGTTGGCGACATAAAAAATGGCTTATTTGTTCTAATGCTATGGTTTTTGCAGTAATGGCGACCATGGTGAATTCATTACCAGATTCTAATAGTGAAAACATCCTCCATTGTTGTTACATTCGTCACCTCATACCCCTAAAGGTATTGTTTTACTTCACTTCACTTCACTCATCGGGTTGCTTATTTTTAACGATATACAGTTGCTTTATTATGAGCTTAAATAATGTCTATATTAGTTGGCCTGAATAAGAGGGTCTTTTGGAATTGCTTTTTTAAGTGCTTATCTGTTTATTTAGTTAGTCTTTCAGAGGGTATTTGGGATTGCTTATTTTTATGCTTATAAATCAGCACTTACAAACTGCTTAGATATAAGCACTTTAGTAGATAGTGTTTGGACTTACTTATTTTGTACCAAAAAACTACAAGACTATTAAAAAGTTACATAGCAAGATCTCATTAATCTTATTGGTTTATAACGGGTTTAAGGTTAGATGGATGATGGTAAAAAGTAGTAACAGTAACCTTTTATAAGCGTTAATAAAGAAGCATTACCAACCTGCTTACCGAAACGGATTATGCCTTACAAAAATAAGACACTCTTAAAACTGCTGATATGTTTAGAATAAGCAATCCCAAGCACCCTCTTAAGCTGAAATGATCTTAAATATATGGATACAACTGTTTATTTACTTGGTTTTCTGATCTATTTCTAAATATTTAAATGTAGTTTATGTTGGATATTAACCATTTCGTTAGAAATTGTATAATGAGCGAGTCCAGTAATTACTATTAAAGAGGCAACATTGATTTCCATTTGCTACTTCTATTTCTTGCAGGTATACTGATATGGTGATGGAAACAGGTGTGGAAAAGCAAAGTAGATCTGAAAAGAAAAGATGTGAGGCAATGTTGAAGCTAGGCATGGAAGTTGTTATTGACGTTACGAGACTCACTATTAAAAGAACCAAAAAATTGTAAGTACTTAAACACTTTCTTTTAATGTATAATTAATTGCTCAAATATATGGTGTTATGATTCTAAGGTTTTTGTTTATTTCGCTAGCGTATTTGTTCCATTTCTTTGAAATCCTACTATAGAGAATACTAACTGATCGATGATATTGCAATTAATAAAATTTAAATAAACAGTGATATAGAATTTGCTCGACATTCATGAAAAGTAATTAAATCATAAGATATACTAAAACCCAAAATGTAACGGGGTCAATAGTATTTTTTTAAGGGGCCCGTTATTTACTAATAAGGCCTCTGATTGGTTGTTCCTTAATCATTTACGACACTTACTGGCCCAACTGCTACTTTCTCACTGGCCAAATTGTGGTGGGTGTTTTCCGGCTCACTACCATTTTACCGTAATGACCCACGTAATACAACCCAACCGTCATTAACGATGTTTAGACAACCTAATCTTTGTACAATCGAAGG
Source organism: Chrysanthemum lavandulifolium (assembly GCA_022545495.1). Taxonomy (NCBI): domain Eukaryota; kingdom Viridiplantae; phylum Streptophyta; class Magnoliopsida; order Asterales; family Asteraceae; genus Chrysanthemum; species Chrysanthemum lavandulifolium. The sequence goes on along the minus strand of CM040245.1, from coordinate 151,262,892 downwards.
ATAACCGCACTGATGTAAACAAAAATTGTACTATCTTATGGGAACTCTGCATAAGAAACTTCTTGATTGTCCTTGGTTTCTCATCTTAACCTTCATCAACCAAATAGAAAACCAAGGTAAACATAAAAAAGCTAAACAAAACACATACAGAGATCACAAGCAACTTCTGGTCATATGTAATGTTTTTTACTCTTTATGCTTCATTATGGTTTATTTTGGTTAATTCATGATTTAATTTAGATATTTCTTTTATTCTACTTTTTCTTTCAAATTAGGGTTTCGTTAATCTGAGGTTTTCTTGATTTGTTTTGCAGGTTGAATTGCTGATGATGTTCGCAGCTAAGCCTTTTGAGGTATTTTTTTCCAACTTTTATTATTTTGAAATTAAGGTTCCGTCATAATTTATGTGTTTTTTTATTTTTTCCGGGTAATATTTCGCAGTTAAAATGTGAACCTAATTCGCATGTGTTCTTCGGTAATTTGGTATTTCGCAATCGATGGTCTTTTGCCATTTACTACAGTGCGTAACACTTTTCGCTTGCCGCTTTATGGGTTGTGCCGCAGTCGCAAAAACATGTCATTATCTCAGATTGTGGCTTGGCGAGCTTCCTAAGCTCGCAGCAATGGCAAATATATCCTCTTTTTCCGAAACTTTACATATCAGTACCCCAGGAACTTTGGCTGCTTATATTTTGTGCTTATGCATAAACTACGTAGAAATATTGTAATTTGTTTAATGTGTTTTCGAACACCTTTTATGACACATGAATAATGCTTATATGAATGCTAACAGTTTTGGCAAGTGTTTAGCATAAAACTTACCGTCTGTTATTATGAAAGTTAGCATTTGTCAACAATGACATTATTGCGCTTTCACTCAGTTTTTACGAAACAATAATGTTGGCATATAATTTGGTAACTACGTTTTCAATCAGCTTTATGAAATTAAAATGGAGTTCATATTAGTTGTCAGAGTCTGTGATGAGTAGGAACAACTTTCATGAAACTGGCACAGTCCGAGTCTTGGCGGGGCAACTCATTACGGTTGCAGCCATGTCGGGCGGCTCCTCTTTCTTCAATTGCTAGCCTACCTTAGCCTCATGTACAATGATTCCTTTGAGTTTTTGACAATGAGTTTAGTTTAGTGGAAATAAGCTTCACAAGAGGGTGGGGGTCCAAACACATTTTCAACTTTGCACTTGCACAATACTTTGGTTATTTCCCAAGAGGATGGGGATTTAATTTCATTATCATTTCCCTCATGTACTATAGGTTTTGCCAATATTTCTACTTATTGCACAATACTTTGGTTATTTCCATAATAATGGCAAACTTATAGTGTGGTGTTATGGGATTTAAGATGTTTTTAACGGCCGTTTGGAGGATTTCGTTTGAACTTTTGCGTTGCAGCAAAAAAAAGGCAGTAAAGTGATATGTTTATTTACTTATACATTAGATTTTTTACTCAATTTTTTTTCAAGGTTGCTGTGAAATGGCGCTTTGTGCAGAATATTTAATATTGTCCGCAACAGATGAATTACCACTCATCATGCCCAAAATACCAGAAAACGACAACCCAAAGTACATAATCCATAGTACTGGAATACTTGGTAGCAGTAGGTTCATATTCAATAACAAAGGTCCCTCTGTTGCTGCATCATCTATTATAGCTTCATCATTATACTTTCCTAACTCGATTATAAGTATAGTTGTTATTCATTTGGTTGTCTGATTTGCATATTCTTAACTTTTTTAAGAGATCGAAACATCATTCAATTGGTTGTTTGATTTGCGTAATCTTAACTCAAATTTCAGACCTACTTTTCATGTAAAGTGCCATGTATATGTGAGTGACTTATTTCGGATATTTAAGGGTGATTTACCCATATAAAATGTTATTCACGCTTCAATAGGATTGCTTAGCCCTTTATTATTTTGACTACAAACTTTGTACTGAACTATGAAATCAAATGGAATGGTTTGTTTGTGCAACTTTACCCTTTTTACTATAGCTAATGGTGGTAATGAGAAGCTGTTTGCAACTGATCGTCATGGTAAATATTTCGAGCGTCCCCGCACTAACGTGTTAAAAAGATCCTATACTAACAATTGCAACTACATTTACATTATCACAATTTTTCTATGCATCGATAAAGCTTCACCGCAACAATGCGCGGGCTCACCTGCTCGTATATACTATAGGGCGAGCAAGACGACATAGTTTTGTTGTGATTAAAATATTGATTTGTAACTAAAATAATGGTTGGGCTTTGCTGGGCTACTGCTTAGGTGGTCATAAACTAACTAATCTATACTCGCCTTTCTAGAATACTCTATCCCTTATCTCACCGCTTCTCTGATCTCCTCCTGGGTGTGTGACGATCGTATGTTGTTCAACAAGGGTTGACTTTTTTTGTGGCATCATATACTTGAGGTACAAAAGCTCTGTATTATGTTTGATAGTGGTATACTCCCTCTGTCCCAATTTAAGTGTCCACAATAAAATCTTTAGATGTCCCAAATTAAGTGTCCATAGAATCTTCGAACCAATGAGATGAGACTTTAGTGGGTGAAAATGATATTTGATTGGTGGAGAGTGTACTTAGTGGAATTTTCTAAAACTTTGTGCATATAAATAGTGGACACTTAATAAGGGACGGAAGGAGTAATATATTTGAGGTACAAATGAAGTAATTTTTTCCTCGGTGCTATCTTATGTTTGATATTGGTGACAACAGAGGTGCAACAAAAACCTTATAACTTATAACATGGGTGATTTTTTTAGGGTATCATTTGGTTTCGGTTTGGAAGGAAACTGAAGAATTAGATAAAAAAAGGCCAATGCTTTAAAAACTTGGTTGATTCAATTTTTCCTATGCTTTGGTCTTTGTTTTCGGCTGATGACGGTCGTAAAAAAAATAAGTGCATTTTTGGGATTCTAGATGTATTCGTAAGTATATGTATGCCTGTAATGTTTTGATGGTTTTGTATGTGCAGAAAACTAGAAGGGGGGGTTGAATAGTTTTACCGATTAAAACTTCGTTTTAAACTATTTAGATCTTTTTAATATGTATGTTGGATGATGATAGATAAGCATATAAATAAGTAATGCAAAGATAAAGAGTAAAGGAACACAAAACCACGACACGAGTATTTATAGTGGTTCGGCCACAAGGACACCTTCTTGCCCTACTCCACCCCCGAGTTCCCCACTCGAGAGTTCGTAGCACTACATAACACAAGCTCCTTAATGTGGCGGAGAAGCCTTCACAACGCCGCCTACTCTTTATCCGGTACTAGGCTAGACACCGAGTTCTTCCACGAGGTAGAACCACACCTATCACAACGTCGCCACACTTTATCCGATGCTAGATACCGAGTTCCATTACAAAGGATGAACTACTACCCAATACTACACCACTACACGACTACCCCAAAGGAGACACACTCCTTATTACAACATCATAAGGATATCAATATCATTTTAACCGAAACTAACTATCTTGTACATCGATGCACCATATCGAATGTACACCCTTGGAACTTTTCACTAATGCCTTCGACACGACCCTTCGACACCTTTCACTAATGCCTTCGATACGACCCTTCAGCACCTTTCACTAATGCCTTCAATACAACACTTCTATGGAGGGAGAAAAGAACTATCAACAAGAGACACTTCAGTGGTCTTGATGATGACGAAGCTTAGCAACTCATGACCTTGAGCTTGCACGTCTTCAAGAGGTGGTGATCTCGCCTTTAAGAGGAACTTAACGAATCACACAAACATAAAACTACATAAAATGATCCTTTGGATTAGAGGTTAGAGATGTTACAATACTAAGAGAGAGAGTATGTGTAAAAGTGGTGATAAGTAAGAGAGTGATAAGCAAGAGAGAAATCGCTCACTATTTATAGACAAAATGTCTATTGTCCCACTTGTTCCACGGATCCCTCCCTGTAGGATTCGCTAGTGCAATCCTAGGATCGGGTTCTTTGGGTCCTTAAGTCCGGATTTTGGGTTGCAAACCGGTTATGGTTTATGGGTTATGAACCATGGGTTATGGGTAATGAATTATGGATACCCAACAAGATGCAATGTATCTAGACATTGGGTCATGGGTCTTGGGTCATGGATCATGGATAATACCCAACATGACTTCATGCATGATGTCATGCAATGGGTCATGGGTTATGGATCATGCTCCATGGGTATGGGTTATGGACTTTGGGTTTTTCCCAACAACATTCATTGTACCTAGTCAATGGGTCATGGGTCAGACTTTGGTTTTTACCCATTACATTACCCATTCCAATATATACAAGGTATATATGTACATTTCCATATTATGTAAACATTAGTTGTTATACATATGCATTTCTATAAGATGTAAACAATATTACTTGTTTAGTGTTTATATGAAAATGTAAGTGTGTTAGTAAACTATTGGCTCAAACCTTTTACGTATTTTATTTGTTTCGTTAAAATGATTTTACATTTTGTGGAAAACTAGAAGGGGGTTGAATAGTTTTGCCGATTTTAAGTTAGTTTCAAAAACTTTAGATTCGATGTTATGTGAAATCGTATGGATGAAGAGAAAGTATAGATCTAAGAGTAATGCAAGTAAAGAAAGCAAGTAGAGTAAAGGATAGAAATGACACAACCGATTTATAGTGGTTCGCCACAAGGACATCTTCCTTGCCCTACTCCACTCCCGAGTCACCTACTCGAGAGTTCAAGCACTATGTCAACAAACTCCTTCAACTTGGCGGAGAAGCCTTCACAACGTTGTTTACACTTTTCCCAGACAAAGCTAATACCGAGTCCGTAACACGGAGGACCAAACCAACATCGCTATAATGTTGGAATCACTCCTAAACTAGATTTCAAGTGTTAGTAATTAATATGTAATAGTTAGCTTAATATGGCCTTTATGTTTGTTATTATGCCAAGGCTTATGTAGAAGGCCCATAAGCCTTGGCCCAAGCCCAATAAGGAAAGGAAGGGAACTTGGTGTGTTGCCCTAGTTCCTCCTATAAATATTTTGTAAACCCTCACTGAGGGTTGGTTGTTCAATTCACTCATTTCACCTTTACGCATAACCTTTCTTATTCATACGCATGTGTGTGTGTGTTGTTCATCCGATCTCTTCTTCTCTCTATTTCTTATATTGATGCTTGTGTTACTAATATGGGAACCTAACAAAGGTATCATTCGCCAAATAGTTGGGTGAAAAGGTTTTGTTTTTGAAGTTAGTTTTGGTCTTACGCAGAACACACGGTTACAAACTTTGTCACGCTTAAAACTTATTTTTACACTTTTCAATCCAAGATTCTTGTACTTTCAACGCTTTTAGGTGTTAAAATATCTGCTTTTGGCAAAAAGTTTCAAACTTTACGTGTGGATCATTGTTTTTAAGCTTGGTTTTATACGTAGGTATATTTCTACGCATAAGGTGTTTAGAAGTTTTGGATCATCAAGTTTCACACTTTTGTGTTATTTTGGTGATATTGAAGTCGCTTTCATCACAAAAATCTGGTTTAGAAACATCATTGGGCGTAAATCATTTTTGGTTAAGTTTTACGCGAAGAAAACCCTAATCTTACGCATAACTTTTCCTTGGATCGATCTTCGCCAGGAGTTTACTCAAGTTTTCTTGCTTGGATAAGCCCGAAAACACTTCGACTTTGGATATCTTTTACATCGTGATAGTGTAAAGGATTTTTGGGCAAACCCTAATCTTACGCATAAGCTCAAACTTATGCGTAGAACTCTTTACGCATAAGATTTTTCTTACGCCTAAGCTCGCCTTACGATAAGCTAATCCCACGCCTAAGTTTTCACGCCTAACTTTCGCCACGATAACTTTAGTGTTTCTCAATTCTTACGCAGAAGCTAATCCCACGCCAGAATATCACTTTTACGCCGTAAGTTTGGTGTTTTACGCCTAAGTGTTACTTTGCCTAAACTTGGTTTTTCTACGCCTAAGGATACTTCATCAACAACGTTTCATTCGACTACAAAGATCCATTTAACAACACAAGTTTTCAACATGTCACAACCACCATACTCTAGCTACTTTCCTTACACTTATAATCAACAACAACAACAACAACTAAGTCCACAACATCAACAATTTAATCAACAACAACAAATTTATCAACAACAATTTAATCAACAACATTATCCACAACAAGGAGCAATTCAACCTCAAATGGTTCAACCACCACCTAGTCTTCAAGTACAACCTTACACAAACGCTTACAATCAACATCCATCCAGAACACTATGAAGGAACCGCCTTGGTTTGCAAAGATGTGTGAAGCTTTAAGTAGCCAAAGAATCCATTCATGAGGCAGATCACTGATAGACCTCCAATGCTCACTCCCGAAACTATGATCAATGGGTGATTAGGTTCTTTAGGTTTTGTGATCTAAAGAAGCCACATGGAAAGTTCTTAAAGAAGGTTATCTTGAAGGTCCATTTCGATGCCTATTGTCGTTACACCCGAGATCCAAATGTCGCTCCACCAAGAGATGATCTCACAAACATTGCAACTCACATCGACCTTTCGGTGATGAACTTCTACACTACGGTCGATGAGCTAGCAATGCAATATATCCTTTTAGGATTACCAAACCCAATCCTTCAAGTGTTGATGCTCAAAAGACCGCAAAAGCAATGTGGAACATATTCATCTTCTCATGGAAGGCATCGCACTCAATCAAGAGGATATGGAATCCAAAATTTACTTGGCTTATGAACACTTCATGATTGAACCTCGAGAGACACTAGAGTCTTATCATCATCGATTCTCGACATCATCAATGATTTGATAAACACAACATCATCATGCCAAGAATTGCAACAATACAAAGTTCCTAAGTAGTCTTGGTCCCGATTGGGAGAAGTATGTCATTTTCATCCGCTGCTTAAGAATCTTCATCATGCTTCATACGGATTGTTGTACGACTATTTGAAGCCTCATCAAAAGAAGTTGATAAGGAAAGGGTTATCCGTGGCCAAACTGCTTCACCTTCACTTCCGGATAATCAACAACTTGCTTTGTGGGCTCAAACTAGTTATCCTCCTCAACCAACCTCCTCAACCAATCGCCACAATTACACCATATGATCCGTCACAAAGAACAATCTCAACAAACTCAATTGGTTCCATACAACAACAACAATGATCAAGCACTTTACAAAGAAGCTAATGAGGACTCAATGCTTTCGATGCATTGCAACAAGGATTTGTTATGATTGCTAAAGCTTTTGGCCGTTATACAAACAAATCCAACAATCGCATTCGCTCCTCATCAAACACAAGGAATCAGTCATGCGAACAATGGACGAGTTGAAGTTCGTAATCGTGGTTATGGTCGCCGATGGGCGGTGGTCAAGGGTTTAATGCTATGGGTAGGAATAACATGGGTGCTCCACAACAACAGAGAGCTCAAGTGGTTGAACAGGTAATGCTCGAATGGGATAAATGGTCTTCGCCGCTACAACCGTAATGAGAAGGGACACTGGCTAATGCATGCCCAAAGCCGAGGACTAGGGGCGTGCTTATCACAAGGAGGCTTTACTTTTGGCTCTTAAGGATGAAGTCGGTGGAACTCTCACAAACAAAGAATGAGCTTTATGGCGATGCGCACTCGATGATGATATGGAGGACTTGCAGCTAATGCAAAGCAGCTTATGTTGATGGCTAATATGCACGAGCTCCACATGAGTGACACAGCCCAAGCAGATGACACCGATGGCTTGTCTCGTGTACCGAACAAACCATATTCATCATCGATCTAATATCTCACCAACATCTCGAATCCGACGAGGCTCGAATGTTCAAAATGAGTCGTCCACATCTCATTCGACGATTCTCAACTAGACCCCGTAGTTACATTTGACGATCAAGATGATCTTATGGTTACCTTTGATACTCAAATTGACTCGTGGTTATACTTGAGGATCCGAATAGTGATCATGTTGTGACTCACGCTGAACACGCCGAACTTTTGCCTAGTCCGTATGTTGATCTCTTACTTAAAGACCAACAATCCCGAATGGATGAATGTCGCTCATTAAATCGAAAATTACACAAGAAAATGCATCATTAACTGTGGATATTGAATGCTTAAAACGTCAACTCAATTTTTTCAAAACTCAAGAAAACCGTGAAAAAGGTTTTGAAGCCGCTTTTGCTAAATCACATCAAAACGAAAAATCTTTAGAACGACAGATTCGTGATCTAGCCGCATCGAAGAATACTTTGTTGTCTCAAATAGAACAACTCAAACATGAACATAAAAAGCAACTTAACGCCTTACTTTGAAACTCAAAAAAGCCAAGGTCGAGTTGTTAACTTGTCAAAACAGCTCTCTGCATACAAAAGCATTCAACGAAACGAATAGATGACCATCTTGAAGAAATTGTCGGCTTACAAAACAAACTTAAAGAGTTTCAAATGTTGTTTATAAACATGGTGAGTCAATCACAACTATTCAAAAGTTTACTTTAAAACCCAATCCAAATGGATATGGACCGAATCTTGCCGACATAAACCAAAGCTTTCAACCAAAGCATTCAAACCAAATCCTCAAGTTTCCAAAGCGTAATATAAAATTGATGATTCTCATATGAGTGTTGTTGAATATCATCGCCAAGAGGAATTAGATGCGTAAGACGAGAGTCGATCAAAATTAGAAAATGTTGTTTATAACAAACCATTTAACTATTCAAAAGTCACACTTTCGCCACACCAAAGGATTCTTCTAACACACCTAGGATTATCACAAAACGTCTCGAGTCTTCTAATGTTGCTCCCCAACCAAATTATGCACAAATTTATGGTCCTTTACCTTCACTCGTGAAGTAAAATCAAAACCCAAAATCGTCAAATTCTTAGATATTTTGACATTTTCACTCGACCTCAAACTTTTAGAACGTGAGATTGAATTTCATTCAAATAAAAGTTGAACATTTTCAATCGCCTCAGCGCGAGAACAAAGAGATATTTTTCAAAAAGAATTTTACCCCATGTTAAAATTTTGAAAATTGTGCATTGTATTGGGAAAGGGAATTTCATAAGGAACTTGATTGATGAAAATCGCTTTCGAGAAAATGTAAACATCTATTTCTAATACAAAACGAAAAAGAAAATGTTACGAAAAGATGTTGATCGACTCTTGGAAGATGTTATCTCGTGCCGATATCCATAATGTTGTGTTATTGCATTCTTTGCCATATGCATCCGATTATATCTCTCCGATTCTGTTGATTCTGTTGAAATTGTTGAGAATATCGATAATGTGCCTCGATCGAGTCTTTAAAAGTTGAAAATGAACGATCGTTAAACGAGCTTTCAAATGCAAAACGCCGCCTTCAATGGTGTCAAAAGATTGTCAAAATCGTGAACTTGCTTTGCAAAACAAAATCAACCAGCTGCATTCCAAAACTTTTAATCCAAAATTTGAGCAACCGGATGATCAAAACGCTGCCTTTGAAATGTCAAATCTCAAAATATGAACAAGAACTTGCAAAAGTTAAAAGGAATATGGTGTCATATTTGATTTACTCAAATGACTCGTGATGAAGCATCAAACGAACTTGATCATTATCTTGCACACACTAAAGAAGTCATGAATTTTGTCGAAATCTTCGCTCGAAAATCAAGATTTGATTCACACTATCATTAAGTTAAGAGAGATGTTAGGAAAGTATGAACAAGTTCACCCTAGCATCATTAAGAAAATTGCACCGTAACACTTAGCAAACGTGACATTAGAATGCCTACCGACAAAACACAAGATACTAATGTGCTTCCCCATCGAAACAGAATAATTGCCTCTTTTCCTAATGTCCGCACTTCACACTAGAGCAATACAAGGAAGAATAGGAAGTTGCACCTAAGAAAAGAACAATAAAGAATGTCAAGTAGAAGAACACCCTAGGACTTTGAATAAGACTCACGTTGCACCCACTTTAGATATTGCGTCCGACAAATGTAATGGAAAAGTGTTGTAACGAATGTCGAACCTTTAAGTACTTTTGATATTAAGTCCGATGCTTCTTGTGTTATTTGTCGAAAAGTATGCTTTCGATTGTCATGACAAATGTGTTGCTAAAGCTATCTTGTCTCGCTTACGGAATCCTAAGAATCGGAATACCTCTAGGCCCACTAATGCTTCTAAGTCCGTGCTTGGTAAACCACCTCTTTAGATTCTAAGAAACGATTGATATCCCTCGTAGCTCCAAGATCACCTCCAAGGAATGTAGTACCACCTAGTGCATTCACTAAGACTAAAGCAAATACTAGTTGGAGATGGCGTAAATGGATACATAATACACTAGGATTTAAATGGATGCCTAAAATCATTGATGTGTGTATTTCTACTATAATCGCTTCGAACCCTCTAACTCATCGGGTTCCACATCTACTTCTATTCCATCCGTGTCGTCTGTGTGTAATGCAGTGATACAGATCATCCTTTGATTGTTGATAGCGGATGTTCCCGACACATGACAGCAATCTTAAATCGTTATCAAACTTTATTGCAAAGTTCATTGGCACCGCCGATTCGGAATGATCACTTCAGCAGCTATCATGGGCTACGGAGATTATATCAATGGCAATATCGAAATTAGCGGTGGTTTATTATGTGGAAGGCCTCGGTCACAATCTCTTTTCACCGGTCAATTCGTGATGGAGATTTGGAAGTTGCTTTTCGGAGAAAACTTGTTTCATTCGTGATCTACAAGGAAACGATCTTATGTCCGGCTCTCGCAATTCTAGTCTCAGACACAATCTCAATGCAAGACATGGTTGCTTCATCTCCCATCCGCTCACTTTCAAAGGCAACATCAACAAAATCTTGGCTATGGCACCGCTGCCTCTCACATTTAAACTTTCAAACCATAACCAACCTTGCTCGATACAAACTTGTTGAAGGTCTCCCGAGATTCCGATATTCTAAAGATCACCTTTGCTCGCCAGTGAACAAGGGAAAAGCACTCGTGCTCATTTTCCTTCAAAGGTGGAACACAACCTCAAAGATGTGCTTCATCTTCTTCACATGGATTTGTGTGGCCCGATGCGCTGCAAACGATTAATGGCAAACGCTACATCTTGGTAATTGTCGATGACTACTCACGATGGACTTGGGTCTACTTTCTTCAAGTAAAGATCAAGCTCCACAGATGATCATCACCTTCTCACGAAAATTCAAGTTCACCCCGAACACCGTCCGCCAAATCGTAATGCATAAAGGAACCGAATTTGTGAACCAAACTCTTCGAGAATTTTATGAGAAAGTGGAATTGAGCATCGACATCTATTGCACGCACACCGTAACAAAACGGAGTTGTTGAAAGACTAAACCGACGTTAGTGGAAGTCGCAAGAACAATGTTAATCAATGCTAAACTTCCAGACACTTGTGGGCGTGTCGATCAACCGCATGCTACACTCAAAACCGATCAATGATTACAAAACGCCACAACAAAACACCTTTTGAGCTTATCCACAACAAAAACCGAATCTCAAACACTTTCATGTATTTGGATCCCTTTGCTACCCAAATAATGATCGTGATGACTTTGGAAAGCTCAAAGCCAAAGTCGACATTGAGTCTTTATTGATACCGTGAGAATTCTAAAGGTTACCGGATCCGAATCGTCAGACAAAGCAAAGTTATGGAAACGATTCATGCAAATTTCGATGAGCTTACGTAAATGGCTTCGAGCATAACAACTTGGAACCCGTCACAACCGCTTAAACTTCCTCAAACCCCATCATCACCGAACCAAGCCCCACTTACTCACAACAAATGGAAAAGCTATTTGCTCATGCTTAGTGATGACATTGATGAACGTGCTCTGTGTATCCGATGTTTCACGCGCTCAACCCGATCATACTCCAATACCGATACACTGCTACAACAACTATCGTTGAAGAAGCACCACCATTGACTCTACAACAACAGCTTGAACAAACCGCTCCAACGACGATCGAACCAAATTGATGATGTTCTTAACAATGAAGTACCCCACCGCAGATTTTGATCCAAATGCTTTTTTAACCCGCTTGCTAATGAAACTCGCCGCACCGATGTTGCGAATCATCTACAAGCCATTTGAATCCTCAAAATCGCACAATGTATACCAACATCAACCTCTACACATCGTTGGACAAAAGACCATCCTCTTGAGAATATTATTGGTAACCCGAATCAACCAACAGTTACGAGACAACGCCTTCACACGATGGTGAACATTGCATTTATGCACTCACCGTCCGCTAACTGAGCTAAAACATTAAAGACGCAATGACAAAAGACAACCGGATTGAATCCATGCAAGAAGAACTCAACCAATTCAAACGCCTTGAAGTATGGAACTCGTTGAAAGACCAACAGGGTCTACGCTATTGGTCTCAAATGGATTTGGAAGAACAAATTGATGTCAAGGAACGAATCGTAAACAAGTCACGCCCGTGGCTAAGGGTTATAGATGTGAAGAGGTATTGACTTTGAAGAATCATTCGCCCGCTGCTCGCCTTGAGGTCGTTCGATCTTTCTCGCGTCATGCTCATATGAATATAACGGTCTTTCGATGGACGCCAAACCGCTCGAATGGTCAACCGAAAGAAACGGTTTATGTCACCAACCGTAAGGATTCGTTGATCCCGAGTTCCCGAACCATGTCTACAAACCGAACAAAGCTCAGACGGACTCAAACAAGCTCCCAAGCGTGGTACGATAAGTTATCATCCTTCCTCATTGCCAATAATTTCACCAAAGGTTCGGTCGACCCAACTCTTTTCATACAATATCACGGGCACATATCTTAATTGTTCAAATTTACGTGGATGACATCATTTTGGGTCAACACATAAAAGTACTCAATCGCTTTTGCAAAACTAATGAAGAAACATTTTGAAATGTCCATGATGGGTGAACTTACGCTCTTTCTAGGACCGCAAGTTCATCAATCACCCCGTGGTATTTTCTTGAGTCACCCAAATATGCCCTTGAACTGTTAAACAAATTTGAATGCAAACTGTGACACCTATGCCACACCAATGGCTCATACCAAGAAGCTAGACGCCGATTTACATGGGAAATTGGTGGACCCTACCAAATACCGTAGTATCATTGGGTCTCTCATGTATCTAACAAATAGCGCAGCCCGATATTGTTTTTGCCAGATATCTTTGCTCCCGCTATCACGAGACCAATCGAAACCCACCTCTCGAGGCTAAAAGAATCCTCCGATACATCAAGGGAACCATTAACTTGGGATCCGTATCCGGGATTCTCGTTTTGAACTAATAGCTTTTTCGATGTCGATCACGCAGATGCTTAGATTCACGGAAAAGTACTTCAGAGCATTACAATTTCTTGGTGATAAACCGTGTCATGGCAATCAAGAAGCAGGATTGTACATCGTTGTCCTCAACCGGGTAATATGTAGCCATGTCGGCGTGTTGTGCTCAAGTCATTTGGATGAGAACACAACTCAAAGACTATGGTTATGTATTTGATGTAATCCCGATGTATCGCGACAATCGGAGTGCTATTGCGATCTCGCAACTCGCTCAACATTCAAATCAAAGCACATCGATCTTCGATATCATTTCATCAAGGACCACGTGGAATGTGGTACCGTTGAATTATACTTTGGGTACAGAATACCAATTGCGATCTTCTCACCAAAGCCTTAGCTCCTCGCTAGGTTTAATGAGTTGGTCCACCGGATTGGTATGCGGTGTTTGACTCAAGAGGAACCGGATGAACTCTTAAAACATTCTTAAAACCAACAAACACCAAAACCTCTTTTGTAAATATTTTTCAAAACAAAATACAAAAATATAAAATCGATAAAACAACAAAAATATTCTTCTATCTATATTTCTTTTAACATGGCAAGTACAAATCTTCCGTCAACACTCAAATCTTTCAAAATTCAAGATTTTTTCGATCAAGTGTCGAGGGGAGAAAGCAAATATTTTTCGGTTTCATAAAACCTTGTACTTGCATGTTACCTTATCCCGTTGTTTCTTTAATAATGGTGGTCACATTTCGGTTTATCGACACCCTGACTAAAATTTATAAAATTTCATTATTTCTTAAGTCGAGGGGAGTGTCGTCAAATTTCTTTCCAAATATCCTTCGCTTGGTAACCAAAATGGAAGTTATGGGCATGGGATGTAAATGGTTAAGGTGGAGGGACTAAAACTGTCAAAAGCTCAAAGTTATTTTAACAAAACACCTCCACCTAACCACATTAACTTCTTCACATTTAATTCCCAACCAACCAAATCCTACGCCTAAAAATCAACCGACAAACCGTGTTTTGATCATCAATTTGTAAGTGTTTTAACAATCTTTGTAATTATCTAAACATGGGTTTTGAATCGCTTTGAAAACCAACGGTTAGATTTTAACCTGAAGATTTTGTGTTCTACGATAAGCGTATGAACACAAAATCAAGTTTGTGTGTTTGTGGTTAAAATGATAGTGTCAAAACGCTTTGTTTAATCATAATGATACCATTTTTATCATTAAAACTCACCCGTAAACACTAATTGATTGATTTTGAATTTAGGGTTTATGCGTAAGTTTGGGTATTTTCAATTGTGAATGTTTCGGTTAAAAAGATAGTTGTATGATGTTGTTTACAAGTTGAATTGACCATATCCATGCTTAGAATTTACCCGTAAACACTAATTGCATGAAAATTGAAAATTAGGGTTTATGTTCATAAGTATTTGGGTATTTTTGATTCGCTTAGATTTTGATGTTAAAACTTGGATAGAACAACTCAATAGGCTTCTTAGACATCCCGTAAAAAGTTTGGTGCAATTCCTATGGCTAGAACACTTACTCGTAGAAATTGAACTTTAGGGTTTTAAGTTTACGCAGAACTGCTTTCTACGCATAACTCGCTTAATGAGTATTCATGGTTTGAACCGATAAAGATTGAATGTATGTGTTAATATTGGTGATATGATGAACTTATTTCGTGTTTTCTACGCGTGAAAATTCGTAATCAAGGTTACTTGCCATCTACGCATAAGGATCACCTTACGCCGTAGCATGTTATGCGAAGAGAAATCTTACGCGTAACGCTTACGCCGTAAGGTTCTACATTGGGGACCACGCGATCCCGTGAAGGATATGCGTAAACAAGAACCCCACGCATAAGGTTCACTCTCACGAGTAAGCCTTACGCGTAAGGTTCCATATACGCCACGCCGTAAGCTCCACGCATAAGGCCCTCTTTCCCACGCTGTAATATTTCTTACGCCAGAAGTCAAGAACCCACGATAAGCTTACGCCACGCCAGATAATCACTCCTGCTTACGCATAAGCTTGCCATTTCTACGCCTAAGCCTAGTTTTAACCTTAATTATGAATTGTTACGCTGCAAACTTGTAAATAAATAAATCATAACGCCACGAAACCAATAATGTCACTAATAAGCTTAAATGTTTAATAAGTTGTGAAAAATAAGTGAAAACATGGACTTTAAAACTTAAAGTTAATCAACTCACGAAACTTATCACGACGCCTTTGGACTATTGGACTAACAAGTGACATTGGACTCAGAATAATCATCGACATATCACATTCAATAATTAGACAATAAAACCATCTGTTGACTAACGTAATGTCTTTCGATATGTTGGTTCTTTTGGCTAAATATCTTCGATCACGACATGGACGCCAAATGCAAAACGTGGAAGCACCAAACGTTCTCACCGTTGAAGATATCTTCCTAATGGCTATCCAATGAAGATAGGAAAGAATAACCTTCGTGTTGATTTTGATAGTCTCACCGCCGTAGTCTTCTTGTTTAATAGTCGTGGACATTCTCAAGAATCACCCTTATCGTAACATGCTCACCAATTCGCTACAAAGGTCGAGATCTACATTCACCGCCTCGCATACAATGCGAAAGATCAAAGGTCAAAATGTCGTGACGGTGACGCCAACCACAAACAAGTCACCATCACACCAAAGCAGACTTAAGGGTCGTTCTTCTCATTCCCGCCATCGAGCCAACCGAATACAATGCCACACCAATCAAGAGGTCGCTCGCAATTCATGATCGACATTGGTTATGACGAAGCTACGTGAGTAATCACAAAGCATTCATACGTGGATCTTAAGAATATTCCTCACCATGGAGAACCCTCTACATTATCATCACCAAATCCGCTTCGACGTGATAGTGGTTATGAGCATCCCAAGCTCATGGAACTACAAATCTTTTGGGCTTTGGTCAACATGAAACACATTGAAGTTGAAGCTCGATATGGGACGACATGATGTCATTCCTCAAAAGCTTGGCTCCAAGATCCCATATATCGATATACCAAACTGTTGATCCAAAGAGCTCTAGGTATAATCCTCGATATCCCTCGAGACTCAATGACCCCAACAATCACTCCATGTTGTATGAGCCTACACTCACAATGATTTAAGGAATCTACAACAAAGAAACAGGGTGCAAGTGTTGCCGATCACCTTCTAACCGATGCAACAAACAACTTTATTCATACAAAAGGTATCCGTAGCGGTTGATGAAGGCAAAGTAGGTTTTCTTGATGAAAAGTCCTCCGCACACCTACTAGGAAAACCAGAGAGGCAAGGCAGAAGTGTTACAAGCATCGAGAGTCAAAGAAAGTTTCCTAAGAGATCACATACTCTCAAAAGGAAAGTTCCTCTAAGGAAGCCATTCCTATTCCTATTCCCAAGCTCGAACCGCAACAAAAGCTAGTGGATGAAAGCTCGAGGAAACCGAATCGATCGAAGAGGTCACCTACTCAAACCGCAATCGATGACACTCCAACAAGAGCTAAACCTCCCACCCAATAGCCGATAAAGGAAAAGGAAAACTCCTGTGCTTGAGCATGATAAGGAAAGTTCAAGAAGAACCATTTGATGAGGAAAGAGAATATCAAAAGAAGTTGAAGAACCTCGACTCAAATACTTTGCCGATGAATTCATAAAGGATCAAACTCGTGGCCCGGAGGATCAAGTGGTGGAACTCAAGCCACACCAGCTCGGCGCGGTTAATCAACCCGATAAGGAAACCGTACCACCACCACCCACGAACAACAACAAAGGCGATTGAGGATTCCATCAACTATGACATAGAGGAACCGATATGGAAAAGACCGAGAAAACTTCGTGATGATACTAAGGTCGATGAAACGGCTAAGTCCGAAATGATGAAGATCTTGATTATGATACTTTTCTTCTAGACAGCCCCGACGCCCAAGGAGGAAACTTCGAGCCACCAAAGGACCCCGAGCCACCTCACGCCTCCTCATCATCGACTCGCCTTCTCACTCTTCACCTCCACCATCCAAAGGAACAACCAGATCCACATCTAAATCAGAAGAAACCAACCGACTCTTGGATATCCCGGCTAAAACAAGGATTGTCAAAGTCACAAGCAAGTCGAAGAAAGACGCGACCAACAAAAAGCTAAATCAACTCACGACAACATCAATCTTCTTCATGACGAGATAGACAAGATGTCTAGTGAAAGGGAGTATGTCCGTAAGTTCATGAAACGTGATCTTCAAGGGAAATGAACGAGATGATCAAGGGCTATACTCACAAGTTCCTTCTCGACACCGCTCCTCGAGTTACAAGGGAGATGTTTACCGATAACTCTATCCAAATCTCATGAAATTGGTCAAGCAAACAATGCAATCCACTCCGTGACAATGACGATCAATCCAATGGAGCCTCGCAGCTTCTCCGATGCGAGTTGATTTCAAGTCGGTGCTACAAATGTCTAAACGATCCGCAACTTTCACCTCTCGACGAAGGTAAACTATTTGAGGCATTACCGAATATCAACTCAAAACTTCATGCAAGGAGCAAGTCGAAGGCCTAAGCGCCCAAGAGACGATGATGATAAGGATAAAGATAAAGATAAAGAGCCTAAACGCCCAAAGAAAACCGGTGAATCATCCTCCATGCCACCTCCACCCCAAAGGACTCCAACTCAACAACGATCTCCTCCACGCTTTCTCACGACAAACCTCGTGACTCGAGTTACCACCCTGCATGAGAAAACCGTGATCATTTCAATACACCGGTGGTGACGATGAGGAAGTCCCCGAGCCCCAACAACAACCCACCTCTCCCGCTCATCAAAGAAACCAACATCCTCATCTAGGCCAAAGAAGAAGAAGAAGACGCCTAAGGTCGATGTCGCCTCATGGCTAGACGAAGATGACACCGAGTATGAATGGTTCTCTACACTTGTTGATGCTACTCCCGCCTAACCGATGATCAAGATATGGTAGAAGGTCGACGTTGGAGCATGCTAAGTTACTTCAAGAAAAGTTTCGAGTGAAGAAGATGACAAAATCGAGTTGAGACGCATCAAGAATGAAGCTTTTCAACTACTCAAAGACAAATTCGAAAGTGCTATTGAAGTTGAATATCACCTTGAAAACATAGCACGAGCCATGTCTAACAACATTGATTGGCTCAACCTCAAGCAAACATTGACTTCACCGTAAGAGACAAGGCTCCATACTACACCGATCGGTCTAGACCTCTACCAACGACACAACCGATCAACCTAAGATTCCATTCCGCTACTTCTTCAACAATGACTTGAATTTCTTCTACACGGTAGCGATGGTTCAAAGAAATACGCTACATCACTTACACTTCCGCTCCCTGCAGCCATATACTCCAACCGCATAGCCATCGAGGAAAAGGCTACTCACATGTTTTCTAACAAGGTGGAACAAGATGACATTGATGCAATGTATGGATTCACCATTGGCCGAACGCCAAGAATCTACTACAAAAGTCGCCAGTTCGAAAGTCTAAACATGAAGTGCACAAAGGATAAAGGGATCGTTGTCATTAAGCATGTAGCTCTTCGCCTAAATGGGACTACACTTTCCTCAAGAATATCGTGGTCAAAAGACAAGACGAAAGGGACTATGATTTCGTGAAGCGGACTTTCGTAATTTGTCTCTCAACGACATTGAAGATCCAGATCTTGCCAAGGTACAGTGGAAGAATGAGACAATTCTCGATCGAAATCCAACGTGAATACATCAAGTCCTTGCTCATCTTCATCGAAGCATAGTGATCCAGAACGTAGAAGATTTACAACTTGTCGTTGAATCGATCGACACGTGTCAACCTCACCGCACCTCGCCTAGAACTTCCCGACATCAACCATCTTCCACAATACACTCTCATCAAGAAACCGCTTGGAGTAGTTTATCGTAGTGAACTACAACGCAATCGCTTGATGGCGTGTAGAGATCTTCATAAGTTTGGGGATCACACATCAAGAAAGTCGTGACGGCTTGGCTTATAGGTTGAAGGCGATACATGAAGGCATTGGGTCACCAAAGCGATGGAATTCTCGTGAAAGACGGATGTGAAGAGGATCATCACCGATCGATGAAAGGTTGTATGTAAGGACCGCCTGTAACTCGAGAGCTTCAGAGGGGTCGCCCCAGATTACTCTCACAGCTATCAACGCCTGCTCGCATTCCCGGAAATATTGCCGGACTACCGGTACCCTTTAACTGCTTTCATTTTCAATATTGATTTGGATGTGTGATTATTTAATGACTATGGCTTGTGCACACATAACAAAGTTGTACAACCCGTCTTGTAATGAAAGGACCCCGTGGTACGCTTCACCACAATCCTTATAAAAGGAGCGAAAGCTTTTACTTTTGAGTAAAACTTATCAAACCTTTCACTTTTAAAAGGTTTTGCTCAAAAGAACAAGTACTTCCCTTATGATTTTCAAAACCTCAAAAGTTTATATCACTTGTCGAGGGGAGTATTTGATTAAAAACTTTGTTCACAAATTGTTCTTCGTGATAATCTTCCCACAAAACTCAAAATGGTCATATTTATTATCAACATTTCTTCAAAATAACATTTATATGCCATTTTTGAGGGGGAGAAAAATTATGTGATAAGAAATATGTTGTGAAATTGCAAATGAATCTTTGTGCTACAGACTTAACCAATGAATTGACGAGATCTTAAATGTTAGTAACTCGAAAAGACTTGTCCGGGACGGGTAATAATTTCAAGCTAGTTCGCTAGTGATGTAAACGTGTCTCGCAAAGGACTTGTCCGAGTAGAATGTACCATTCGAGAAACTCTTGGTAGACATGAACTTTGACGGGTTTGACAACCTTTCGAGGTTTGTCCACACCTTCAAGGTAGTTATTAGAGCTAGTTGTCACCTAAAAGCTGACAATGTAACTCTTTAACTATGCAACGAACCGTGTCTCGCGGGGATTGTCTATCTTGAGTTGATCAATTCAAAAGTGCGAGCTTTTCCTCACCGCATGCAAATTTTGCCAAAACTCTTAAGCACATGTGGAGGGGAGTATTTCAAAAATCTAAAACTCTCAAAGTGTTCAAACATGTTTTCATTCACAAACACTTTGAGAGATTTTCATGAAAATGGTTTTATGGCAATAGGAGTCATAAGGTTATAAGGTGATTAAGGTTAGGAATAACTGTCCTATGATCCGCCAGAGTCGGAGGGATCTACCCAAGGACACTACCAATAGTTAGAATTAGAAGTCCTTAGGTATGATTATAAAAAGGAGAAAATGAGAATCGGAGAAAGAAGGAGTTGAAGAATTAAAAGAAAAGCAAAGAAAAGGGTGAAAAGAAATAGCCCTCCGTATTATTCAACTTAGGGCGTATAATCGGGTTCAATTCATATGCTACCGTTGTCACTTGATGACACCGGTATTGAAGATTAAAAGTCGCCATGGACCCAAAGGACGCATGCACTAAACCTTCTTAGCCACTCAAGTTTCTCTCAATGTAAGCTTGTTTCATTCTCACAGGAACCCTACGTAAACTATCGGCTTTCTTAGAGATTGTCGGTATTGAAGAAGGAGACCCTCTCCTAGTCTCCGCCAGAAAACCAAAGCGCACTATTGAGTCTAGAGCCACGAGATTCATCAAAAGATCTCTTAGGTACACTTGACATTTTATCACTTGTCGCTCAACAATAAGAACGCAAGTGATACTTTATCGTGTCCTTCATGCATCTTAGCAACTGTCGAGAACATTTATGAGAGGTTCACATTGTGATCCTCGTGATTGAATGGAAACTCCGCCAGGTCAACATCAAACACCCCCGACAAAGCAGTCACTTCGTAACTCCCCGGGATTACGCTTAGTGTGTCTCAAACGGTCTACAACAGAGGTGATGCTTCGTGTACCTCAACGACTCATCCGAATCAGAGGTGTACTTCGGACATCGCGTTATCTCACTTGTGGGACTCCAGCTCAGAACGGCCTTTGTGAGAATTAGAGTTGTGTTTTCACACTATGTCATTAACACTCTCAAGTTCAAACTTGTAAGTGCCGGAACCGCTTATCACTAACCGCTCTTATGTTTTCTTCTTATGGAAGCTCGAGCGGATCGATCGTGCGATTCTTCACATGCTCATACCAACAACATCACTAATGGAAGTTCTCTCAAAAGGCAACACAAAGTCGAATGATTCTTCGTCAAGTCAAAGAATCTACAAAGTTTAAAGACTAAGAGAACTTCATCAAGATCGAAATCCAACGTTAAAGAGCGTGTGAGCATGTTGAAGAAAGACGGAGACACCGAGCAACGAAGCGCACTGATGCGCATAACAACAACATACTATCACTACCATCACAAAGAACAAAGATCAAAGAACAAAGAAAATGATGACGCCAAAGCGTAACTTTTCAAAGGAAACAATTTCTACACCGGGAGATTGTTCGAATCAAGGCAATTCTTCTCACAAGAAAGAAGAATGTCAAGACGCCAAAGCTACTATTACATCAAGACCTTCAACGCTTATATCATCAATCACTAACACTTAGGGGAGATTGTTGGAATCACTCCTAAACTAGAATTCAAGTGTTAGTAATTAATATGTAATAGTTAGCTTAATATGGCCTTTATGTTTGTTATTATGCTAAGGCTTATGTAGAAAGCCCATAAGCCTTGGCCCAAGCCCAATAAGGAAAGGATGGGAACTTGGTGTGTTGCCCTAGCTCCTCCTATAAATACTTTTGTAAAACCCTCACTGAGGGTTGGTTGTTCAATTCACATTCACCTTACGCATAACTCTTCATATTCATACGCATGTGTGTGTGTTTGTTCATCCGATCACTTCTTCTCTATTTCTTATATTGATGCTTGTGTTACTAATATGGGAACCTAACAGTGGGTAATGTGTGAGGAAGTTTTCAAGTTAGTTTGATTTGTGAGATGTTGAAGTTGTGGTGGAAAAGTTGAAAATAAGGATCAAAGTCCAGAATGTTTGGAAGTGGTGGTGGAAAAGAACCTAGATGTTCTTGTAAGACAATGGGAGCTAAAGGTGGTGAGGTTTCAAGGTCTTTAAAAATTGTGTTTGGAGATGTGAGAGGTGTTAAAAAGACTAATTCTTTTGGGTTGGTTTGTTGGGATCTTGTTGGAGTCTTAAGGAGTTCCAATAGAGTGACTTTAGGTGGAGAATTGATGGGTGATGATGTTGGTGTGCTTGTTGGAGATGAGGGAGGTGCTACTATGGAAGCATTTTGTGGTGAATGAGTAGTTGGTGATGAACTATTTGATAATGATTTGGCTAAACAACAGGGCCGGATGCTAATCCGTTCGGTTTTTCTAGATTTGGGTGGTGGTACTACGGAAGGTGGTAGGACAAAATTTTGGATTTCTTGAAAAGGATTGTTTGCACTAAGTGATTCATCTATGTTGGAAGATCTTTTAGATGACATGATGATGGTTGTTTGTGAGGTTGAGAGTGATAAAGATGCAAGCATTTTGGGAATCCTATTTATAGAAAAAATAATGCATTGTAATGAATGCTTGACCCAAAATGTGGACTAAAATCTAATGATTAGATATGAATTTAAGGCATGTGATCATGAGAACATAAGTATTAAGTAACATACTCATTAGTAAAAAGGAAAAAAATGATGAAAATATAGAGGTTTTTATCCAAAGTGAGAAAAATATAAGAGAATTTCAGCTTCTGTCTCACGGATCCCATGGATCCTTCCCTTGAGGGAACTGTCCAGCGTTAATGTTGGGATCCGTGGTACTGGTGACTCAGGCAGCTCAAAATTTTCCTTTTAGAAATATTTGTGCCTAGTGTGTGCCTATATGCAAACCATTTGGAGTTGCGGTTATCTCGACTCCTAAAAAGAAAAGAAAAATAGGCTAGAATTGAAAAAAAAATACTATTATGTGAGATAACCCAAGTGCTCCTAATTCATTGTTGCTTAAATGAATGTACCTGAAAACACATATTAGTTATGTGTCCTCTTTAGCATTCAAAAGACATGAGATGCAATGAAAACGGGTTTTTACTTTGTATTAATAATGAAAAAGAGGTTTGTCCTAGACGTGAGAAATAGCTTTTATGAAAGTGATACGGGAAGAAGTATCATTTTAGAAAGCATTTTGAAAAAGTTTCTTTGTTTGAAGAAAACCTTTATCCTTGAGAAAGAAAAATAAGTATGAAAGTACGTGTTGTAAGAGAAACTTACCTTAAAAAGTAAAAGAAAATTATGAAAGTACAAGTTGTAAATAAAATCTATCTTGGGTTTTGAAAATTCCCGTATTGTTTGTAAGTTGTGAATGAAATAGAGATCCTAGACTCAGAAAGAAGAAGGCTAGTGTTTACATACCTTGTAGAGTTAAAAAAAAACTAATTACGACGATTGTTCCATGAGACCAAGACCAAGACGAAGTAGGTTGAATTGTTCCCGCTTCAACGGTTTGGTGAGGACGTCGGCTATGTTGGCTTTGATGCTACCTTCTCAATAGAGATGTTCCCTTTTGAACATTGTCTCTAAGAAGTGATGACGAATCTCTATATGCTTGGTGCGAGAGTGCAATACCGGATTATTGCTTAAGTCGATGGCACCTTTGTTGTCACATAGAATGGCTATGTCACTTAGATGAATGTCGAGTCAACTAATGCCTGTTTCATCCATAGTGCTTGTTGGCATGCTTTGTCGTGGAGACATATTCGCCTTTCTGTTGTTGATATGACCAATGTCTGTTTGCTTCTTCGAGAACCAAGATGTTAAACAACATCCCATGAAAGTACATACACTACTTGTACTCTTTCGGTCAACATAATCACCGCATGGTCGAATCGCATATACAATTGTTTCTACCCCGCACTTTAGGATACCACAATCCTAGTTGAGTCGCACTTAATGTATCTAAATATTCTTTTGACCGCTTCTAGATGTGATGTTTTAGGATCTTCTTGAAACCTAGCACATATACAAACACTAAACATGATATCCGGCCGACTAGCCGTAAGGTAGAGATGACTACCAATCATGCCACGGTATTTTGTGTTATCAACGGATTCGCCGTCTTCATCTTTTGTAAGTTTAGTGTCGGATGACATTGGTGTTCTTATGGGTTTTGACTCTTCTAAACCAAATTTATTTAACATCTCCTTTATGTATTTAGATTGATTAAAGAAGATACCATCTTCTACTTGTTTGATTTGTAGACCAAGAAAGAAACTTAGTTCTCCCATCATACTCATCTCGAACTCGTCATGCATAATTTTAGAGAAATCATCACACATGTATTGACAAGTAGATCCGAATATAATATCATCCACATATATTTGAACAATGGTTATATGTGATTCCTTTTTCTTAGTAAAAAGTTTATTATCAACTAACCGTCACACCCCAATTTACTCGATTTGCGCTGAATGGAATTCTCGGGATTGATCGTCATAGCATCACAATCACAGTTATATTGAACGACCTAAAGTGTCGCTTTGGAAAATACATCGTTTGATTTAATAAAATAATCAGAGTTTACAAAGTAGGTCCCAAATGAAAATCAACTTGTGCGGAAATAAGTTTGCTACAATTCAAACGATGTTTTGAAGTACATAAAACCCAAGGGAGACGCGTCGTCATCACGACTCCATGAAGTGTCCAAATGCATGCCATGAAGTAATTGCCTTAGATACCTGAGATACAAACATGCTAAAAGTGTCAACACAAAGGTTGAGTGAGTTCATAGAGTTTGTTTTGAAATGTAAAGCCTTTCAAAATCGTTAATGCAGCAAAGGCATTGAAAATCCACTCACTTCCAAGTTCCGCCCATACAAAACTTGCAACCTGTGTGTTCACAACCCATTGCCAAGATGTGTATAGTTTATGTTCAAACATATGATTTCAATGAATTCACAATAGTACCAACTCGACGAGAACAATAGCACTTAATCCATAGCACATAAACAATAGCACATAAGCAATAGCACCTAACTCAATGTATCAAGAGTCAATCGATATAGTACTTTATTCGACGATAACTATAGCACGCAAACATGAACAATTTATATAGTACAACATTCGGTTTTGAAATGATGTAATCGTGATAGGAGTTATCCTTAAAAATATAAAGTACTTGTGAAAATATAGTTAAGCATGCATCTCCCCAAACAGCTTATGAAAACAAGTAAAGCAGGGCTATGAAACTCACTTGGTAAACCGACGAGATGACAAGAGTGAGTACACCGAGGTATAATGTGATGCGTTATCCGGGACCTAGTACCAATGATATGATATGATATGTAATGAGTTGCAATGTAATGTTATGCATGCATTTCAGATGTTATTTATACCATTTGCGGTTTTGAAAATATTACTCGTCATTTAAAAATACACTTTTGACGCCTTGACCTTTCAAAAATGACTTTACATGTTTTACGTCAAAATGTCATCCTACAATGGTTTTATAATGATTTTGGTGAAATTAACACTTTTCGTCGCAAAACAATGTCGTCGGAAAAATCATGAAATCAACGGTAGTCGCCGATCGTTAGAGAACGAACTCGACGGTTTTGGAAAGTTTGTATCGATATCTAGAAGTTTCAGTTCAGGAGTTTTCGCTCAAAAGGTCTCGATCATAAAGATATCAAGGGCTAAAGATGGTGGTTTTGCTAATAGTGTGCGTAAAATGAGTTTCGCCAAGTTTGAACATCCATAAATAATTTATTATAACTCCGCTTTACAAACGGCTTTTTGTTTTGAAAAATATGGCCGATGAACTTGATTTTACTAGAAGACATTTTGTTCTAAAAGTTTCACATCATGGTTAAAATCACGCAAACATAGCCCTTACAACTAATGAAATACTTGAATCGTAGAAATAATATAATTTTTCGTAAAATAATAGTTACGGCAAGTTTATAAAACGTGCATATATTTGTCGTTTCAAACCGCTTTTCACGATAATACGTCCTTAGCTTCGTATCAAAGTAAACTAATATATTTTGACTAGTCGAAATAATTTGTGAAGCTTAAGGCTCATTTTGACCCGAAAATACTAAAAACAGCAAAGCTGAATTTTCTCGAAAAGTGTACGCTTCGTCAAACTTTAAAAATTCACCACGGCTTCGTTATAACTCCGTTTTTATCCGTTCAAAAGGCCACGGATTCGTTTTAAAGTATATTTTCTAAATATCAAGGCCAAAGTTTCGTACCATCAGTAGGTTTTTCCAGAAATTCGAAACAAAGGCAGAACATAAATATATAGTTATCGAAAATAGTTTTTCTCGGACAAAACCTATTCTAATCCCTTCAAATCAACTCCAAAACTAATCTAATCCTACCATACACCTTCTTAGGGTGTCATGGGTTCCTAATCACCATCAAGACCAAAGATTACCATGGGAATAATTATAGGATGACCAATATGTATATATAACTCAAAAATCATGAAATAAAATGGTATAAATCACATAACATGCATACTATCTCCAAAATGAAAAGAAACATATGAAAATGAAAAGGAAACTTGAAAATGGAAGAAATATGCTTACTAGTGATAGTGATGAGGTGAAAGAACCAAGGTTACCTAAATACTCTAGATTTTTATTTCAAAATCTTAGAAAGAGTATACACTAGATTGTTTAAACACTTGAAGTTGCAAAATTTTGATCCCTTTGAACTTTGATGTATGGCCGGTTTTGAGAAGCCAAAAAGAGAGAAGAAGAAGCTTTCTAACACTTGCTATCTTGAATAAATGAAATACATGATTGAGTGAAAGAGTTTGTGTGTAACCTTATACCTTTGAAATTTTTACCAAGCCATTTATTGTCCACCCCTCCCCTTGGCCGGATTTTAGGGGAGGATGTCCACAAAATAATTTTTTTTTTTTTTCTTTAATGTATAAACATTTGTGTAATAATTGAGCATGTAGAAAAAATTGTATAAGTAAAAGGTAAATGGAAATTTTGGTACAAGTGAGTTTTATAATAGCTCAAAATAGAATGTAATGAGATAATAAAATTGTAAAATACTTTCCTTGTGAAATTTGGGTGATAAAAATAATTATCGATAATTTTAAGAAAAACGACGTAATAATTAAACTTTAACGATTTAAGTACCAAATAAATTTGAAACACTAGGAAAACTAAAAATATAGTTTTATGAACTAGATGTAGATTTAAAAATACCGGATCATTTTTGAAAGTAACGGGTTAAATATTTAAAATAATAACTCACGCGATAAAGTTTATTAAATATAAAAATTACGCGTTGAAGGTGAAATGGAATGTCGTGAATGTACTAATGAGATGCACATGATGTCAATGAAATGTAGACTAATCATAGTCCATATGAAATGTACGTGATGTCATGATCATGAATTCGCCGCTAAACCTCCAAGGTTACGCGAATTTGAAACAAGTAAACCAAGTTTACTATAAATGTTGAAATAATGAGACATGAACGGTGTCGAGAAATGACCTGAAAGTACGGGTTGTCACATTCGCCCATCCAAAAAGGAATTCAGTCCCCGAATTCGCTCGCTGGTCTCTCGTGGTTAGGGTTTGATGAGGCAAGCCTTCCCATTCTCGAGCAAAACCCTCAAAAGACTTTTTGGTAACCGATTTTTACTTAATCCCACAACTCATCAAACAAGAACTGCATACGATTAGGCTAAATCGGTTTAGGTAACAACTTGTTTCTAGCTCGATCTTTGCAACTCATCAAACAAGAACTCACACGGATCAAACCTGAAACAAGTGGTTTGAAGAAAATCTTTTGAAAATTTGGCTTGATTACGGAATTGCTTACATATAAGCCTATTACTCCTTCATTGCATGATTCTTCCCGAATTAGACATAGGTGATCGTGCTATGTATAATTTAGGAGTAACTATGCAATGCTTGGACTAATCGACTCATATGTTGTTTGGTGTTGAGTCAACTCGATGTTAAAATTATGATGAACATCGAGGAGAAAAGGCATGGAGAAGTGTCGTTAAAATGATAGTTAAAGTAAAAGAATTAAAATCCTCGTAAATGATAACAAATCGAAAGAAAATAAAGTACGATAGATGAGAATAGTTTACAACGAGTGGTTCAAAGAAAAGTAGTACATCTTTAAGTTATAAAGTTTCGGATACGATGATTAGACATAAGCTTGGTACGACATAGTACATAAGGAGAAATAAGACCGTTAGTTTCCGAACTTCTTCGCCTTCCGCTGTTGATACCTTGACGAGCTCCTCCTCCTCCTTCTAACATATATACATTCCCATGAGCACCTTCGACTTGTTGACCTTGGTTTTGAGGACATTGGTTCCGATAGTGTCCTTGTTCCCACATCCAAGCACGTAACTATGGTCTTGCCCTTACAGCCCTTAGCAAGGTGTCCTACTTTGTGACAAACTAAAACATATACCACATGGACCATTATGATGTAGCGTGCATTGGTGGCATCGCGGTAAGTTTCTGCATAAGCTCTTCCCTTGTTGGTGCAAAGAACATAGACCCCGCGACTTCTTGTCTTCTATTCTTGTTGATGATGGTTAGTGTTACGGTTTTGGTTGTTGTTGTTATAACCTCCTTGGTCGCCTTCCCACTTTCTTTTGTTGTTGTTGGTTTGGTTATCGTTGTTGTTGTTGTTTTGGTTATTGTTGTGGTTGGTGCGGTTGTTGGGGTTGTTGTTGTTGTTTCGGTGGTGGTGGTGTACTTACCTCGCTTCACCACTTGTGCCATCAACTTCGAGTCACCGAATAGCTTCCTCGATTGTTTGTGGATCAAAAGATGTCACATCTCCTTGAATCACCTCGAAGTCCCCGATAAAAGCCTCTAGCAACTTTTCATTATCCGATACCATCGACGGGCATAACGCGGCTAATTCCTCGGAATCTCCGAATGTAAGTGTCGATATCATAACCAACAAGGACTAATTCATAGAACTCCGTCTCTAACTTTTTGATTTCCGCTCGAGGACAAAACTTAGTCACCAAACTCTTAAATTCCTCCCACGTAAGCTTAAAAGCATTCTCCATACCAATCGGTTGAGCGTATGAATTCCACCATGACAACGCTCCATCTAGTAATGTGCTCGTAGCAAACTTAACTTTACTATCATCCGGACAACATAAAGCAAAACACCGATTCCAACTTTTCAAACCATCTAACCATTGTCATTGCTCCTCGGACTCGAAACTTAGTGGGTTCACCACTTTGAAATCTTTGTACGAACATTTCTTAACCCCGGATCCTCCTAAGATTACCAAGAGTGAAGAATAGCCTAGCTTCTTCAAGAAGAAATGCCTCAAGAAGCAGCAGCAGCCATCGCTTCCTTTCGACTCTTAAAGCATTAGCAATGCTATCGCTCACTAGCTTCCTCAATTCTTTGCTTGGGTCATTTCAACTGTAGCTTTCTTCGTGCCATATCTTCTTCAAAACAAGAGGAAATGTGAGACGTAGCAAAATCCGATGTTAATAATAAACGCCCAAAGAAATGTGATAAGAATGATACGTTTGAGGTTATCTTTCAAAATGATCGACGGTTTTCACGAAATGAGTTATGATGTGTCGTAAGTGTTTCAAATGTATAATGGTTTAGTAACTTAGTGTGTGAATAAAGTGTAACTCGACATGTTAGTGGTGAAACAAAGGAGTGAGAGTGATTTCGCCTATTTATAGGTTTATCTCGGATTCGTCGTTATCGATGATGAATCACCGATATATAAAAATTTGTGATAGGAATGACAAGGAATTCTCCACCTTAGAGTATGGGGAAAAGACAATGGATAGGCATTTAAGGGCATCCATGTGACAATCGCTTTGAAATGAAAGTAAATAACTCGAAAAATGTACGTATAAACCGCATGTAAAGTGAACATGCACTTATGATGAAATGATGAGATGCTATGATAATGTAGTTATAGTCTAGGTCAATGATGCAACCTAGTTCTCTATAATCAAGCTCGATGCCAATCTGTCACACCCCAATTTACCGACGGCGCCGAATGGAATTCTCGGGATTGATCGTCATAGCATCACAATCACAAGTTATATTGAACGACCTAAAGTGTCGCTTGGAAAATACATCGCTTGATTTAATAAAATAATCGAGTTTACAAAGTAGGTCCCAAATGAAAATCAACTTATGCGGAAATAAGTTTGCTACAATTCAAACGATGTTTTGAAGTACATAAAACCCAGGGAGACGCGTCGTCATCACGACTCCATGAAGTGTCCAAATGCATGCCATGAAGTAATTGCTTTAGATACCGAGATACAAACATGCTAAAAAGTGTCAACACAAAGGTTGAGTGAGTTCATAGAGTTTGTTTTGAAATGTAAAGCCTTTCAAAATCGTTAATGCAAAGAAAGGCATTGAAAATCCACTCGGCCCAAGTTCACCATACAAAACTTGCAACCTGTGTGTTCACAACCCATTGCCAAGATGTGTATAGTTTATGTTCAAACATATGATTTCAATGAATTCACAATAGTACCAACTCGACGTAGAACAATAGCACTTAATCCATAGCACATAAACAATAGCACATAAGCAATAGCACCTAACTCAATGTATCAAGAGTCAATCGATATAGTACTTTATTCGACGATAACTATAGCACGCAAACATGAACAATTTATATAGTACAACATTCGGTTTTGAAATGATGTAATCGTGATAGAGTTATCCTTAAAAATATAAAGTACTTGTGAAAAATATAGTTAAGCATGCATCTCCCAAAATGCTTATGAAAACAAGTAAAAGCAGGGCTATGAAACTCACTTGGTAAACCGACGAGATGACAAGAGTGAGTACACCGAGGTATAATGTGATGCGTTATCCGGGACCTAGTACCAATGATATGATATGATATGTAATGAGTTGCAATGTAATGTTATGCATGCATTTCAGATGTTATTTATACCATTTGGGGTTTTGAAAATATTACTCGTCGTTTAAAAATACACTTTTGACGTCTTGACCTTTCAAAAATGACTTTACATGTTTTTACGTCAAAATGTCATCCTACAATGGTTTTATAATGATTTTTGGTGAAATTAACACTTTTCGTCGCAAAACAATGTCGTCGGAAAAATCATGAAATCAACGGTGTACGTCGATCGTTAGAGAACGAACTCGACGGTTTTGGAAAGTTTGTATCGATATCTAGAAGTTTCAGTTCAGGAGTTTTCGTTCAAAAGGTCTCGATCATAAAGATATCAAGGGCTAAAGATGGTGGTTTTTGCTAATAGTGTGCAGAAAAATGAGTTTCGGCCAAGTTTGAACATCCATAAATAATTTATTATAACTCCGCTTTACAAACGGCTTTTTGTTTTGAAAAATATGGCCGATGAACTTGATTTTACTAGAAGACATTTTGTTCTAAAAGTTTCACATCATGGTTAAAAATCGCGCAAACATAGCCCTTACACTAATGAAATACTTGAATCGTAGAAATAATATAATTTTTCGTAAAATAATAGTTACGGCAAGTTTATAAAACGTGCATATATTTGTCGCTTTCAAACCGCTTTCACGATAATACGTCCTTAGCTTCGTATCAAAGTAAACTAATATATTTTTGACTAGTCGAAATAATTTGTGAAGCTTAAGGCTCATTTTGACCCGAAAATACTAAAACAAAGAAAGCTGAATTTTCTCGAAAAGTGTACGCTTCGTCGTCAAACTTTAAAATTCACCACGGCTTCGTTATAACTCCGCTTTTATCCGCTCAAAAGGCCACGGATTCGCTTTTAAAGTATATTTTCTAAATATCAAGGCCAAAGTTTCGTACCATCAGTAGGTTTTTCCAGAAATTCAAACAAAGGCAGAACATAAATATATAGTTATCGAAAATAGTTTTTCTCGGACAAAACCTATTCTAATCCCTTCAAATCAACTCCAAAACTAATCTAATCCTACCATACACCTTCTTAGGGTGTCATGGGTTCCTAATCACCATCAAGACCAAAGATTACCATGGGAATAATTATAGGATGACCAATATGTATATATAACTCAAAATCATGAAATAAAATGGTATAAATCACATAACATGCATACTATCTCCAAAATGAAAAGAAACATATGAAAATGAAAAGGAAACTTGAAAATGGAAGAAATATGCTTACTAGTGATAGTGATGAGGTGAAAGAACCAAGGTTACCTAAATACTCTAGATTTTATTTCAAAATCTTAGAAAGAGTATACACTAGATTGTTTAAACACTTGAAGTTGCAAAATTTTGATCCCTTTGAACTTTGATGTATGGCCGGTTTTGAGAAGCCAAAAAGAGAGAAGAAGAAGCTTTCTAACACTTGCTATCTTGAATAAATGAAATACATGATTGAGTGAAAGAGTTTGTGTGTAAACTTATACCTTTGAAATTTTTACCAAGCCATTTATTGTCCACCCCTCCCCTTGGCCGGATTTTAGGGGAGGATGTCCACAAAATATTTTTTTTTTTTTCTTTAATGTATAAACATTTGTGTAATAATTGAGCATGTAGAAAAAATTGTATAAGTAAAAGGTAAATGGAAATTTTGGTACAAGTGAGTTTTTATAATAGCTCAAAATAGAATGTAATGAGATAATAAAAATTGTAAAAATACTTTCCTTGTGAAATTTGGGTGATAAAAATAATTATCGATAATTTTTAAGAAAAACGACGTAATAATTAAACTTTAACGATTTAAGTACCAAATAAATTTGAAACACTAGGAAAACTAAAAATATAGTTTTTATGAACTAGATGTAGATTTAAAAATACCTCGGGATCATTTTTGAAAGTAACGGGTTAAATATTTAAAATAATAACTCACGCGATAAAGTTTATTAAATATAAAAATTACGCGTTGAAGGTGAAATGGAATGTCGTGAATGTACTAATGAGATGCACATGATGTCAATGAAATGTAGACTAATCATAGTCCATATGAAATGTACGTGATGTCATGATCATGAATTCGCCGCTAAACCTCCAAGGTTACGCGAATTTGAAACAAGTAAACCAAGTTTACTATAAATGTTGAAATAATGAGACATGAACGGTGTCGAGAAATGACCTGAAAGTACGGGTTGTCACACTAACCCCATGGTGTAGTTGTTTTTGATTAAATATGACTTGAGTCTATCATACCAAGCTTTTGGGGCTTGTTTAAGACCGTAAAGAGCTTTCTTTAACTTATACACATGTTTAGGTTTTTCAAAATCGATAAAGCCTGAAGGTTGAGCTACATATACTTTTTCATTAATAAAACCATTTAGAAAAGCACTTTTGACATCCATTTGATAAAGCTTGAGGTCATTAGAACAAGCATAAGCAAGAAGTATTCTTATAGACTCTAATCTAGCCACGAGGGCATAGGTCTCATTAAAGTCTATTCCTTCTTGTAGATTATACCTTGGGTAACGAGTCTAGCTTTGTTTCTAGACACTACACCGCTTTGCATCTAACTTGTTTTATATACCCATTTGGTTCTTATTATGGTTTGATTACTAGGTGGAGGAACGAGTGTCCAAACATCGTTAGAAACAAATTGATTTAACTCTACTTGCATGGCCATTACCCAACTTTCATCTTTTATAGCTAATTGTGTATTCTTAGGTTCTATGGTTGAGACAAAACAAAATAAGCTACTTTGGTTTTGGACTTGAGACCTTAAGGTTCTTTCATTTAGTTTTCCTATGACCTTATCTACGGGGTGATCTTTATATTCTTTAATATTGATGATTTCATTATTTAAGGGTTCATCTTCTTTGTTTGTATTTTTCTTTATTTCTATAGCTTCACTCTCGACAATCTCGTCATCGACAAGAGGTAGAGTAGGTTTGGGTGGACTCTCATCAAATTTTATGTTTAATGACTCTTCAACCTTCATTGTTTCTTTATTTAATATGACGTAAGCTTTGCTATTAGGAGAGTAACCTAAAAAGATACATTCGGTTGATTTAGGATCAAATTTTGTAAGGTAATCTTTAGTGTTAAGTAGAAAGCATTTGCTACCAAAGACTCTAAAATGATCTAACGTAGTCTTTTTGTCTCGAAGTAACTCGTATGGAGTTTTACCTAAAAATGGTCTAATTAAGACTCGGTTAAGTATGTATGTTGAAGTATCAACGGCATTGCACCAAAACTTTTGAGGTATGGATTGCTCATTTAACATGGTGCGACTCATTTCTTGTAGGGTTCTATTCTTTCTTTCAACTACCCCATTCGATTGTGGAGCGGGGGCCAGAAGTTGTGAGTAATACCATTAGCGCCACAAAAGGCTCCAAATTGCACTTAATTATCGAATTCCTACCATGATCCGCTCTAATAGACACTATAGGACTTCCTAATTGTCTTTGGATTTTCTTACTTAATATTTCAAAGTAATCGAACGTTTCATTTTGTTCTTTAAAATTTAGTCCATGTGTACCTAGAGTAATCATCCACTATAACCAAAGTGTAGTAGTTGCCTCCATAACTTTGGATAGCGGATGGACCAAATAAATCCATGTGTAGTAATTCTAAACACTTAGTTGTAGAGACCATGTTTTTAGCTTTGTGACTAGCATGGACTTGTTTTCCTACGTTACAAGCATCACAAAAGTGATGTTCATATTTTAATTTTGGTAGATCTCTTACTAGATATTTGGATGATAGCGATTGAAGAAGTCGCATATTGGCATGACCCAATCTTCGATGCCATAAGGTCGAAGTATCATCCATAGAAGTAAGACAAAGTTTGTCTTTAGGTTCATTACCGATTTTAATGACATAGACTCCATGTTTCCTTATTCCTCTACATATAGTGATACCATTTTTCAATATCTTACTACCGGTTTCAAATAAAAGTACGTTACACTTCTTATCACATATTTGTCCTATACTTAAGAGGTTAAAGTTTAGGTTTTCTACGTGACACACATCGTTAATGGTTAGAGATTTGTTAGAAATCGTACCTTTACTGATGATTTTGCTTTTGCTATTTCCAAATACCACATTTCCTCCATTAAAGGATTCATATGTGGAAAATAAATCTTTATTACCGGTCATGTGCCTCGTGCACCCGCTATCCTTGATCCACTCATCCGGATATAGGTCGACCTTTAAGCACACCTAAGAAAATAATTAACTCAAAGTTTGGTCCCCATTTGTTCATGGGTCCATTAGTGTTAAACATTTCATTCATGTTAGAAATATATGGAAAAGGTGAGTATGCATTCCATGGTGCAAAGTTTTGAAATGGAAAACCGTTTGCATATTAGGATTCCATCCCATTTGATGGTTACTTCTGGATAAACATTATTAGGTCTCCTAAATGTGTTTGGTTTTGAAAATGATGGACCTTTGTTTCTTGTAAAATTTTGATTTTGTCTTGGAGGTGGTTGTCTAATAGTAACATGGGTGGTTTCTTCTTATTAACGATAACAAAATCGGTTCTAGATGAGGAAGCTATATTATTGTCTTTGTTTGTTTCAGAGACCCACGGATCCCCTCGGTTTGTACACTAGCCGATTCCCTTTTGTGGGATCCGTGGGATCCGTGACTACATGCTTTGTTTTTTATTGCTTTGACGAATTGTGTTTCTTTGTTTTCGCTAGTTGACGCATCAAGTTGTCGAAAACCTAAACCTTTTGGTTGTTTCTGTTTTAACACTATCTAATATCATATCTAGAGTATTAGTATTCATTCTAGCAATCTTAGAGTCTAGATGATCAACTAGTGTTTGAAGTTGAACGCAAAGTTCACATTCCCCACTTGCGATCTTCTTCTTTTCTAAACGTTTTAATTTTGCTTTTAACTCAAGGACTTCCTTTTCTAAACGTTGATTTTGATTTTTCAAAAACTTGTTTTTGTTGATTACTTTTAAATTAATTTTGCAAAGTTTATCATATTCATTATGCAATGAGTCATCATCTAATGATGAGCTACTATAGTATTCGTAACATACCTCGTCATTTGCCATGAGACAAATTTCTTTGTCCTCCTCCTCGCTCATTCCCCAAGAACTGCTCATGAACGCTTTTTGTTCATCACGTTTGGGACACTTACTAATAAAGTGGTTGGGATCCCCACATTTAAAACAAGAGTGTTCATCCCTTGCCTTCGTCATCTTTGCTTTTCCGAACCCTTTCTTGTCGTCCATAAGGTTGCTTGACATATCTTCCCTTTCTTCTAAAGAACTTCTTGAAGTCCCTTACCGCCATGGCATACTCCTCGTCATCACTATCTGAAGAGGAGTTTTCTTCATCGCTTGAGACCTTCTTGCCTTTAAGGGCAAGAGATTTGTGCTTCTCTTTCACTTTTAAGGCTTCGGAATCTTTAGCCAGGACAAGCTCATAGACTTTTAAATTGCCTATGAGTTCATCAAGGGTGATGATTGACAAGTCTTTTGATTCTTCGATTGTCGTCACCTTAATGATACGCGTACAATGCGCGTTCGGGGTCAAAGGAACTTCCTTTTCGTCGAGCAAGTTTTTCAACACCCTAGGCAGTGAACCTAATCGTTGTAGTGTAGTATTAGGGTAAGCCTCGGAATTGATATCGTTCTCTAAGGAATAGGAATGCTAGTGAGAAAATACTACGCTAAGGTTGGGGTTGAGGAAGATTATTTTTATCTTTTTATATTTTTAGAAAATTGAAAGGTACGAATCTCGGGTATTGGATTTGGGGGTTGGTATTTCACCGATTACTATACTATTCTAATTATCTAAACTAAGGTAAGTGTAGTCTATGTCTATTGTTGTGTGCTCTTATGATGATTAAAATGTATTTACTTAGATGCGATTACTCCCTAGTTATCTCCTATTGATGGTTGAATTGTCACGTCCTTATTCTTAACGCGTTGTGTTTTCTAAGGTCGTAGGGTGTGCTTTTATCCCTAACTCTTTGAAGCTACCTAAGGTTAATGACTACGAAATCTCTAGGATTCATAAACTTAACACTAAGGTTATCTTTGGATAATTAGCCTACAATTCCACTAGTAACTATAAGCTAAGGTTCAACAAAGATTAATCAAGCATTAAAAACACAACGATGACTTTAAGCACTCCTAAGCCAATTACAATTAAGATAAGAGACAACCAATCAATATTTAATAACTAGGTTTCATAGATCTAAGCAAACACACAAGTAAATTAGCCGGACATGAAAAACATGCAAGCATACACACAAACAATTGAAGACATAATTGTATTAATGAAGTAAATCACTTATCTTGTTGTAAAATAGGGTATGGAACCCTAAGATACTACCCAAGACAACCTATGTTCGGTTTAGGTTTTACTCCACAAAACTACCTCTCTTAAATACTGAAAATCCGAATTCTATATATAGAGTTACAATATGCGACGGCGTCACTCTTTAATTGTGACGCCGTCGGGTCGCCGCCATTAGGGTTTCGTCTTGGCCACGTCAACTCTGTGACGGTGTCACCTTATGCTCGTGACACCGTCGGCTTCAACCTCTGACGCCGTCGGGATCAAATCTAGGCCGTCTGAGTTGTGACACCCTACTCTTTTAAAACCTGATGCCGTCACTTGTAAAATAGCAATTTGCTCTCTGAGTCGTCTCATGGTGTGTCGCGACGGCGTCGCAATTAAGCCGTGACGCCGTCCCCTTCAATTCCAGCAGCTTGAGTGTCTCGATTCTTGACTTTGGCCATTTTCTTCGTATACTCGCGCCTTTTCGTCCGAATAAGCGGCATTCCAGCAATTTGCCTTCAAGAGACCTAAAAAGAGAAAAGGAACGAAATTAAGTAGTAACGGATACAAAAGTGATCAATTAAGGGCTTAAATGACCCCTCAAAAGTGTACCTTTTAAATCCTTATCTAATATCCCTACACTTGGTATTTGCTTGTCCTCAAGCAAATGTGCTTTTAGCCAATTAATTTATAAGTTAGGGGTCATGAAGCATTAGTTTAGAACAATTCACAACACATATAAGCCCAGCAAAATTCATAACAAGCACGGAAATTATATACTAGCACCTCACAAGTGGTGTTTGGATACTCTCATCTCTCGGGTGTATATGAAATATATCAAGTTGGAAATGGAAGATAAACACTCATTAACCGGTCCTAGTACATAGATTACCATAGGCTTGAGACTAGATCAAACCTCCATCGCTTTGACGTAAGCACCTAAGAAAAACTATCCAAGAGGTCTTTTAAAGGGTTGTAACGTTAGGCTTATGGTAGGAAACAAAGGGTTTTGTGGGATAGGCGATTTAGTGGTGGCAAGTCAAAAATATTTATGTTACAAGCATGAGAAGAAAGACGTTGCTAAGCCAAGACTCGACACTCTAAACTCTAGATAAATCAAAACAAACGAACATAAATTAAAAGATAGATGTAGGATGGTAGCCAGTATGTTTTTCATTTTTTCATTTCTTTTACACACTCTATTTTTTTCGCTTTTTTTTTTTTTTTTTTCATACACTTTTACTCTACCATCCTCTACGATAACATCAAAATAATAGGATTTATAGGCACATCCCTACACTTGAGTTTTATTACTCTAACACTAATTTGACCCGAATTAAAAGATCAAAACACTTGAAGTACATTATTACGCAAATAAAGGGAATTTGAATTTAACGTTCCTTCCCGTCATTTCATAAAATTTAACTTTTCCCATGAGTCCCAATCGTCCCAAAACGTGTACAAAGGATATGACTCGACTTAGCAACTTATGCAAGCAACTAGATAATTGAACTAAGGATTTAGTATGATAACAATAATGCACTAAAGTGAGTGCATACAAGGTAGGCTAAGGCGATTTAGGTGTACATTTGGGGTGGATTGTAAACAATGCTCTTCATTGATATTCCGAAAACCTGAAACATCACGAGAACAATGAAAAGGATAGGCTCGAGGGTTAAATAGGGTATCGTGTACTAAAGATGAGTACAACGCAAGGGTGTGGGGAATTACTCAACCGATGTGGAAGAAGTAATTATAATACGGTATCAAACAATGGTTATCCTAATGCCTCTTATCATTTAGTTATTCCTAACTACACAAGTGTAGTCTCACTAGCGATCTCTGAATGCATCACAAAACAAGTTCTAGAATATATTATACTACCGTACACACTCGAAGCATTAAAGTGGAATGTTTTAATTCCTACAAAACTAAGGGCGATCCTCACATTTTGGGTGGAATTTAAGTGGTAAAGGGTTTTTGTGCTAGTCATATAACTTCCTATCCATGAGACGCTTTATTAAGACTAATAGCCCACTCCTACATGTCATGAATTTTTTTTGTTAGGTCACCATATTAGTAACATAAGCATCAATATGTAGAAATAGAGAAGAGATAAAGATCGGATGAACAATAAACACACACACACACTCGAATGAACTTAGC
This sequence comes from Chrysanthemum lavandulifolium, assembly GCA_022545495.1. NCBI lineage: Eukaryota > Viridiplantae > Streptophyta > Magnoliopsida > Asterales > Asteraceae > Chrysanthemum > Chrysanthemum lavandulifolium. The sequence goes on along the minus strand of CM040245.1, from coordinate 151,223,198 downwards.
TGGTTATGCGTAGGAATGTGAAAGTGAATAAATTGAACAACCAACCCTCAAGTGAGGGTTATTACAAGGTATTTATAGGAGAGGGAGCTAGGGCAACACTCCTAGTCCCTTCCTTTCCTTATTGGACTTGGGCCTAGGCTTATGGGCCTTCTACATAAGCCTAAGCTAATAACAAACATAAAGGCCATAATTAAGCTAACAATTACATTTAATTACTAACACTTGAAATCAGGTTTAGGAGTTATTCCAACAATCTCCCTAAGTGTTAGTGATTTAATGAATATGAACGGTGAAGGTGTTGATGTAATAGTAGCTTTGACGCCTTCCGACATTCTTCTTTCTTGTGAGAAGAATTGCCTTGATTCGAACAATCTCCCAGTAGAGAAATTGTTTTCTTTGAACAGCTTTGCTTTGACGTCATCATTATCTTTGTTCTTTGATCATTGTTCTTTGTGATGGTAGTGATAGTATGTTGTTGTTGTTCCATCAAGTCCGCTCGTTGCTCCAAAGTCTCCACGCCTTTCTTCAACATGCTCACACGCCTTTGACGTTGGATTTCAAGATCGATGAAGTTCTTTAAGTCTTTAAACTTTGTAGATTCTTTGACTTGACGAAGAATCATTCGACTTTGTGTTGCCTTTGAGAGAACTTCCATTAGTGATGTTGTTGGTATGAGCATGTGAAGAATCTGCACGATCATCCGCTCCAAAGCTTCCATAAGAAGAAAACATAAGAAAGGTTAGTAATAAGCGGATTCCGCACTTACAAGTTTGAACTTCGAGAATGTTAACAAAGATAGTGTGAAAACACAACTCTAATTCTCACAAAGGCCGCCTCGAACCGGAGTCCCACAAGTGAGATAACACGATGTACCAAGCACATCTATAGTTCGATGAGTCACGAGGTACACCAAGCATCACCTCACGATCAGACCGCTTGAGACACACTAAGCGTAATCCACGGGAGTTACCGTGACGACCGCCGCCGTGGTCGTTTGATGTTGACCACGGCAGAGTTTCCATTCAATCACCGAGGATCACAATTATGAACCTCTCATAAATGTTCTCGACAGATTGCTAAGATCCGTGAAGGACTCGATAACGCACCACCGATGTTCTTATTGTTGAACAACAAGTGATGAAATGTCAAGTGTACCTAAGAGATCTTTTGATGAATCTCGTGGCTCTAGACTCAATAGTGCTTTTGGTTTTCCCGAGCGGAGACTAGGAGAGGGTCTCCTTCTTCAATATCAAATCTCTAAGAGAAAGCCGATAGATTATGTAGGGTTCCTCGTGAGAATGAAACAAGCTTCTTTTGAGAGAAACTTGAGTGGCTAAGAAGGTTTAGTGCATGCGCCATCGGGTCCATGACGACTTTTAATCTTCAATACCGGCCATCAAGTGACAACCAAGAGTATATGAATTGAACCCGTGTCCGCCTCTAAGTTGAATAATTGAGGGCTATTTCTTTTCACCATTTTCTTTGCATTTCTTTTAATTCTTCAACTCCTTCTTTCTCCGATTCTCATTTTCTCCTTTTATAATCATACCTAAGGACTTCTAATTCTAACTATTGGTAGTGTCCTTGGTAGATCCTCCGCCTCAAGGGATCATAGGACTGTTATTCCTAACCTTAATCACCTTATAACTCCATTGCCATAAAACCATTTTCATGAAAATCTCTCAAGTGTTTGTGAATGAAAACATGTTTGAACACTTCAAGAGTTTTAGATTTTCGAAATACTCCCTCCACATGTGCTTAAGAGTTTTACGAAATCGCACAATGAGGAAAGAGTTCGCACTTTTGAATTGATCGACTCAAGATAGACAATCCCTTGAGACACGATTACGCTGAATAGTTAAAGAGATACATTGTCGCCTTTTAGGTGACAACTAGCTCTAATAACTACCTTGAAGATGTGGACAACCCTCGAAAGGTTGTCAAACCCACAAAGTTCATGTCTATCAAGAGCTTCTCGAATGGGTACAATTTACTTGGATAAGTCTTGAAGACAAATCTTTTCAATGTATGACCCATCCCGACGTCTCCCGCCAATTCATGGGTTGAAGTCTTTTCACACGAGTTAAGATTCAAGCAGCAAAACACAACATATTTCTTATCACATATTTTCTCCCCCTCAAAAATGGCATATAAATGTTATTTTGAAGAAATGTTGAGAATAAATATGATCATTTTGAGTTTTGTGGGAAGATTACACAAAGAACAATTTGTGAACAAAGTTTTAAGTCAAATACTCCCTCAACAAGTGATATAAACGGTTGAGGTTTTGAAAATCATAAGGGGAAGTACTTGTTCTTTGAGCAAAACCTTTGAAAATGAAAGGTTTGATAAGTTTTACTCAAAAGTAAGAAGCTTTCGCCTCCTTTTATAAGGATTGTGGCAATCGACGCGCACTACGTGGTCCTTTCATTACAAGAACGGGTTGTACATCGTTATGTGTGCACAAGCCATATTCATTATAAATCACACATCCAAAATAATATGAAATAGAAGCGCTTTAAGGGTACCTGTAGTCCAAGAATATCACCAGAATGCGAACAGTATGCTGATAGCCGGTGAGAGTAATCCCGGACGACCACCTACAAAGCTCTCTAATGTTCTCGAATCGTCCCTTCGATACAACCTTTCATCAATCATGGTGATGATCCTCTTCACATCCCGTCTTTCCCGAGAATTCCATCGCTTTGGAGACCCAATGCCTTCATGTATCGCCTTCAACCTATAAGCCAAGCCATCCCTAACCTTCTTCAATGTGTGATCCCCAAACTTGTGAAGATCTCTACACGCCATCAAGCGCTTTCGTTGTAGTTCACTACGGTAAATTACTCCGAATGGTTTGTCGACGAGGTGTATTGTGGAAGTTGGTTGATGTCGGGAAGTTCTAGCCGAGGTCCGTGAAGTTGACACGGGTCCGATATGATTCAACAAAGAAGTTGTAAATCTTCTACACGTTCCTTGATCACTATGCTTCGATGAAGATAAGCAAGGACTTGATGTATTCACGTTGAACTTCACCGAGAATTGTCTCATGCGTCCCTGTACTTTTGCAAGATACATATCTTCAATGTCGTTGAGAGACAAATTCTCAAAGTCCGCTTCACAGAATGCATAATCCCTTTCGTCTTGTCTTTTGACCACGATATTCTTTAGGAAAGTGTAGTCCCATTTAGACGAAAGATCAACATGCTTAATAGCAACGATCCCTTTAGTACTATACACTGCATGTTGAGATTTGCGAACCTGGCAGCTCTTGTAGTAGATTCGCTGCTCGCCAATGGTGAATCCCATACATTGCATCGACGCCATACATCGCTCCACATTGTTAGAAAACATGTGAGTAGCCTTTTCTTCGATGGCTATGCGCTTGAGTATATGGTCACGAACGGAAGTGTCGCTGATGTAGCGATTTCCTTGAACCATCGCTACCGTAGAAGAAATTCCAAGTCTTTGTTGAAGAAGTAGCGAAATGGAATCTTAGGTCGATCCGTCACAATCGTTGGTAGAGGTTTAGACCAATCGGTGTAGTAAGGAGCATTGTCTTTCCGGAGAAGTCGATGTTTGCTTCGTGGTTGAGCCAATCAATGTTGTTGGACATGGCTCGTGCTATGTTTTCAAGGTGATACTCAACCTCAATGGCACTTTCCGAGTCGTCTTTAGCGCTGAAAAGCTTCATTCTTGATTCGCTTCAACTCGATTTCGCCATCTTCTTCACTCGGAATTTTTCTTGCAAGAATTTTTGCATGCTCCAATGTACTACCGCTCACCGATCTTGACCTTCGATGGATAGGGAGTAGAATTAACAAGTGTAGAGAACCAACATATTCATCGTTGTCATCCTCGCTAGCCATGATACGACGCCGCCCTTAGGCGCCTTCTTCTTCTTTTTCTTAGGCCTAGATGAGGATTCTAGTTTCTTAACTTTGTCGGGAGAGGTGGGTTGTTGTTGGGGCTCATGGAATTCCTCATCGTCACCACCCGTATACTCAAAGTGATCACCGGTTTCTCGAGTCCGGGTGGTAACTCGTAATCCCGAGGTTTTCAAGAGAAGAGCGAGGAGGAGATCTTTGTTGAGTCGAGTCCTTTGGGGTGGAGGTTGCATCGAGGATGATTCACCGCACTTCTTCGAGCGCTTAGGCTCGTTATTCTTATCCTTATCCTTATCTTCATCGCCTCTTGGACGCTTAGGCCTTTCACTTCTTCTCTCGCATGTCGATTTGAGTTGGTATTCCAAAGAATGCTTCAAACAATTTACCTTCGTAGGAGGCAAATGTTGCAGCGCTTAGACATTTGAGCTACCAACCGTTAACCAATTCAAGATCCGAGAAGATTATGGGATCAACTGGATTGATGTTTACATGCATTGGTGTTGATTTCATAGTTTGCTTGGCCGAATGTAAGAGATTCGGATAGAGTTGTTTGGTAAACATCTCCTTTGTAACCCGTGAACGATGTCAAGAAGGTACTTGTGAGTGTAACCTTTGATCATTTCATTCATTTTCCTTGAAGATCATCTTTCATGAGCTTCGGACATATTCCTTTCAACTTGCATCTTGTCATTCTCATCATGAAGATATCAGACCGATCAAGAGAAAATTCACTTCTTGTAAAGCACGCCTTTCTTTCTCGACTTGTTTGATGCCTTTAACGATTCGTGTCTTAGCTTGAGAGATCCAAGAGGCCGCTGGCTTCTTCACCGATTTGGATGTGGATCCGTTGATCTTTTGATGGTGGTGGTGAAGAATGAGAAGATGAATCGATGATGAAGAGACATGAGGAGACTCGGGGTCCTTAGGAGGTTCGTAAGTTTCCTCCTTAGAACGTGTGGACTGCTCTAGAAGAAAATGATCATAGGCGGTTTCTTCTTTTCTTCACCGCACTTAGCCTTCATCATCGCTTTAGAATCATCGCCAGGAGTTTTCTCTTTCTTTTCGCTTGTCGTTCCTCAATATCAAAGTTGATGGAATCCTCCGCCGTTGTTGTTGTTGCTCAAGATGGTGGTACCAGCCCCTTATCGGGTTGATTAACCGCATCAGAATTGTGTGGCTTGAGTACCACCACTTGAACCTCCGGCCACGAGTTTGATCTTTTACAAATTCTTTAGCAAGATGTTTTAGTCTAACGATTCCTTCAACTTCCTTTGATAGTCCTTTTGCTCATCCGCAGGTTCTTCATCGAGCTTTCCTTATCATGCTCAATCACCGAGTTTTCCCTTTACTTTTGTCACCGTGGACCGGGAGGTTTAGCTCCAAGGAGTAATATCGGCTGCGCTTCAGAGTAGAAGACCTCTTCGCCCGATTCGGTTTCTCGAGCTTTCATCCACTAGCTTTCTTGGCGGTTCGTGCTTGGAATGGGAATAGAACAACTTCCTTAGAAGGAACTTTCCGCCTGTGTCCGTGTTTCCTCTTGGGGAACTTCCTTTACTCTCAAGCTTGCAAGACTTCCCGCACTTCCTCTTCTCGGTTTTCCCGGTAGGTGTGCCGTAAGACTTGTCATCGAGAAACCAACTTTGCTTTCTTCAACCGCTACCGATACCTTTTGTATGTGTAGAGCTTTTTGATTTCATCGATGTAAGGTGATCCGCAACACAAAGACCTGCTTTCTTCGTTGTTGATTCCTTGAATCGACAGCTAGAGTAGGTTCGCACAACATGTCGTGATTGTTGGGGTCATTGAGTCTCTTGGGGATATCGTGATTAAGCCCAAGTGCTCTTTGGATCAACAGCTTTGTATATCCGATATAAGGAATCTTTGAGCCAAGCTTTTGAGGAATGACATCATGTCGTCCCATATCGTAGCTTCAATTTCGATGTGCTTCATGTTGATCAAAGCCCAAAAGATCTGCAGCTCCATGAGCTTGGGATGCTCATAGCCACCGCCACGACCGTAAACAGATTTGGTGATGATGATGTAGAGTTCTCCGTGGTTGAGGAATATTCTTAAGATCCACGTATGAATGCTTAGTGATTACTCCCGTAGCTTCATCATAACCAATATCGATCATGAATTGTAGAACAGCCTCTTCAACTGGTGCAACAACGTATTCGGTTGGCTCGATGTCGAATGAGGAGAACAACCCTTAAGTCTCGCAGTGTGATGGTGACTTGTTTGTGGTTGAGAGTCACCGCATAGCATTCTCGTCCTTTGATCTTTTGCATTGTGTTCCGTAATCGATGAATGTAGATCTCGAACAAGAGCGTAACGGGAGAGCATGTTCGATAAGGATGATTCTTCATAATATCCACAAAGAATCAAGCAAGAAGACTCGAAAGGTGTGAGAGTTTCAAAGTCAACACGAAGGTTGTTCTTTCCAATCTTCATCGGATAGCCATTTGGGAAGATATCAGCAACGGTGAGAACATTTGGTGCATCCACATTCTGCATTTGAGCGTCCATGTCGTGATCTGAAATACATTTAGCCAAAAGAACCAACATATCGAAAGACATTATGTTAGTCAACAGATGGTTTTATTGTCTAATTATTGAATGTGCTATGTCGATGATTGTTACGAGTCCAATGTCACTTGTTTGTCCAATAGTCCAATGACGTCATGATAAGTTTCGTGAGTTAGTTAACTTTAAGTTTTAAAGTCCATGTTATCACTTATTTTTCACAACATATTAAACGCTTAAGCTTATTAGTGACATTATTGGTTTCGTGACGTTATGATTTATTTATTTACAAGTTTGCACGCCGAACAATTCATGATTAAGGTTAAACAAGGCTTAGGCGAGAAATGGCAAGCTTATGCGTAAACAGAGTGATATACGCAGAACGCAAGCTTATGCGTAGGATCCCGACTTACGCGTGAAGAAATATTACGCGAGGAAAAGGGGACCTTATGCGTAGAGCTTACGCAGAAGCGATATAAAACCTTACGCGTAAGGCTTACTCGTAAGAGTAGACCTTATGCGTAGAGGTCATCGCTTACGCATATCCTTCATAGGATACGCCGTAGTCCCTTATGTAGAACCTCACGCTAGAACGTTACGCCGAAGATTACTCTTACGATAACCTGCTACGCCGTAAGGTGATCCTTATGCGTAGATTGCTAACAACCTTGATTCTCGAATTTTTACGTGTTGCAAACCCGAAATAAGTTCATCATAGCATCAATATTAACACATACATTCATTCTATTATGATTTAATCATGAACACTCATCAAACAGCTATGCGAAAACAACTTATGCGTAAAACTTAAACCCTAAGTTTCAAGAATTACGCCTAAGAAATCTAGCCATGGAAATTGCACCAAAGTTTTTCGGGAGGTCTAAGAAGTCATAGTAAGTTGTTTTATCCAAGTTTTAACATCAAATTCAAGGAATCAAGAATACCCAATTCTTATGAACATAAACCCTAAATTTTCAATTTTTCAATTTTAGTGTTTCGGGTAAGTTTCGAGCTTAGATATGATCAATTCAACATGAAAACAACATCTTACAACAATCTTTTGACCAAAACGTTCACATTTGAAAACACCCAATTAACGCGATAAACCCTAGTTTTCAAAATCAATCAATTCGTGTTTCGGGTAAGTTTTGAGGATAAAATGGTATCATTGATGTTATAGAAACGCTTTGACACAATCTTTTAACCACAAACACATAAACAAGATTATGTGTTCATACGCTTATGCGAGAACACAAAATCACTCATATCTCAAAATTTAACCGTTGGATTTGTAAAAGATTCAAAACCATTGTTTGTAAATACGTTAAGATTATGAAACCACTTACAAATTGAAGATCAAGAACACGGATTTGTCGATTGAATTTTATGCGAGGATTAGTTTGGTGAAATATTAAATGTGATGAATTAAATGTGTTTGGTGGAGTGTTTTGTTAAAATAACTTTAAGATTTTGACACATTTAGTCCCTCCACCTTTTCCATTTACATCCAATGCCTTTAACTTCCATTTTGGTTACCAAACGAAGAATATTTGAAATAACTTTGACGACACTCCCCTCGACTTAAGAAATAATGAAAGTTTATAAATTTTAGTCCGAGGAGTGTCGAAACCGTAAATGTGACCACCATTATTAAAGAAACAACCGGATAAGGTAACATGCAAGTACAAAGTTATTTTGAAACAGCTATATTTATTTTCTCCCTCAACACTTGATCGAAAAATATCGAATTTTGAAAGATTTGAGTGTTGACGGAAGAATTGTACTTGCCATGTTAAAAGAAATATAGATAGAAGAATATTTTTGTTGTTTTATCGATTTTATATTTTTATATTTTGTTTTGAAAAATATTTACAAAAGAGGTTTTGGTGTTTGACGGTTTTTAAGAATGTTTTAAGAGTTCATCCAGCCTCTTGAGTCAAACACCGCATACCAATCCGTGGACCAACTCATTAAACCTAGCAGGAGCTAAGGCTTTGGTGAGTAGATCCGCCAATTGGTATTCTGTACCCACAAAGTATAATTCAACTACACTGCTCCACGCGGTCCTTGATGAAATGATATCAAGATCGATGTGCTTTGATTTTGAGTGTTGAACCGAGTTGCACGAGATCGCAATAGCACCGATTGTCGCAATACATCGGATTCTCACAAATACGTAACCATAGTCTTTGAGTTGTGTTCTCATCCAAATGACTTGAGCACAACACCGACATGGCTACATATTCTCGCTTCGCTGAGGACAACGATGTACAATCATGCTTCTTCGATTGCCATGACACCGCTTTATCACCAAGAAATTGTAATGCTCCCAAGTACTTTTCCGTGAATCTAAGCATCCCGCGATCGGCATCTAAAAGCTATTAGTTCAAAACCGTAATCCTTCTGATACCGATCCCCAAATTAATGGTTCCCTTGATGTATCGGAGGATTCTTTAGCCTCGAGAGGTGGGTTTCAGCTGGGTCTCGATCGATAACGGAGCAAAGATATACAAAAAAACAATATCAGCCTCGCTAGTCGTTAGATACATGAGAGACCCAATAATACTACGGTATTTGGTAGGGTCCACCAATTTCCCATGTAAATCAAAGATCTAGCTTCTTGGTATGAGCCATTGGTGTGGCATAGGTGTCACAGTTTTGCATTCCAAATTTGTTTAACAATTCAAGGGCATATTTGGACTGACTCAAGAAAATACCACGAGGTGATTGATGAACTTGCATTCCTAGAAAGAATGTGAGTTCACCCATCATTGACATTTCAAAATGTTTTGTCATTAATTTTGCAAAAGCATTTGAGTATTTTAAATGTGTTGACCCAAAAATGATGTCATCCACATAGATTTGAACGATTAAGATGTGAGCCCCGTGATATTGTATGAAAAGTGTAGGATCGACCAACCTTTGGTGAATTTATTGGCAATGAGGAAGGATGATAACTTATCGCACCATGCCCGAGGAGCTTGTTTGAGACCATACAGAGCTTTGTTCGCTTTGTAGACATGGTTCGGGAACTCGGATCAACGAATCCTTCCGTTGGGTGACATAAACCGCTTTTCAGTTGCCCATTCGTAAAAGCGCTTTGACGTCCATCCGAAAGACCGTTATGTTCATATGAGCCGCGAACGCGAGAAATATCCGAATACCTCAAGACGAGCAACCGAGCAAATGATTCTTCAAAGTCAATACCTCTTCCTCGTCGATAACCCTTAGCCACCGACGTGACTTATTTCTCGACACGCTCCTTTCAAAGATCCAATTTGTTCTTCCAACCATTTGAGACCAATGACGAAACCCTCGTTGGTCTTTCAACCAGCTCCCATACTTCAAGACGCTTGAATTGGTTGAGTTCTTCTTGCATGGATTCAATCCAGTGTCTTTTGTCATTGCGCCTTTAATGTTTTTAGGCTCGATTGGCAGACATGTGAGTGCATAAATGCAATGTTCACCATCTGTGCGAAGACGTTGTCTCGTAACGATCGTTGATTCGGGTTGCCAATAATATTCTCAAGAGGATGGTCTTTTGTCCATCGATGTGTAGAGGGTTGATGTTGGTATACATTGTGCGATTCGAGGATTCAAATGGTTTGTAGATGATTCCGCGACATCGTGCAATAGCTCATTAGCAAACGGGTTAAAGAACGATTTGGATCAAAATCGCAGTGGGGTACTTCATTAAGAACATCATCACCGGTTCATCATTGTTGGAAGCGGTTTGTTCAACTGTTGTTGTGGAGTCAATCGGTGGTGCTTCTTCAACCGTAGTTGTTGTAGCAGTGTATCGTATAAGAGTATTATCGTTGAGCAATGAAACATCGGATACACCGAGCACGCTCATCAATATCACCACCGAACAGAGGAGCAAATAGTCTTTCCATTTGTTGACGAGTAAGTCGAGGGCTTTGTTCACCGATGATGGGGTTTGAGGAAGTTTAAGCGGTTGTGACCGGTTCCAAGTCATATACTCGTAAGCCATTTCAAGAAGTTCATCAAAATTAGCATGAATCGCTTCCATAACCTCGCTTTGTACGACGATTCCGATCCGTAACCTTTAGAATTCTCACAATATCCAATAAAGACTCCAATGTCGCCTTTGGCTTTGAGCTTTCCAAAGTCATCACGATCATTATTCGGATAGCAAAGGGATCCAAATACATGAAAGTGTTTAATATTCGGTTTTCGTTGTGGAGAAGCTCAAATGGTGTTTTGTTGTGGCTTTGTAATCATTGAGCGATTCTGAGTGTAGCATGCAGCTGAAACAACTTCACCCACAAGTAATCTGAAGTTTAGCATTGATTAACATCGCTCGCAGCTTCCACTAACGTACGGTTTCGCCTTTCAACAACTCCGCTTTGTTCTCGTGCGGGCAATAGATGTTTGATGCTCAATTCCCACTTTCTCATAATATTCTCGAAGAGTTTGATTCACAAATTCAGTTCCTTTGTCTGCTCGAATTTGTCCGACGGTGTTGCGGTCGAATTTGAATTTTCGTGAGAAAGGTGATGATCATCTCGTGGAGCCCGATCTTTACTTCAAGGAAATAAACCCAAGTCCATCTTGAGTAGTCATCAACAATTACCAAGATGTAGCGTTTGCCATTGATCGCCTGCACGCCAAGATCGGGCCACACAAATCCATGTGAAGAAGATGAAGCACATGTCGAGAGTCAGTTCCACCTTTGAAGGAAAATGAGCACGAGTGCTTTTCCCTTGTTCACAAGTCGAACATAGGTGATCTTTAGAATACCGAATCTTGGGAGACCTTCAACAAGTTTGTGTCGAGCAAGGTTGGTTATGGTTTGAAAGTTTAGATGTGAGAGACGACGGTGCCATAGCCAAGATTTTGTAGATGTAGCCTTTGAGAGTAGACAATGGGAGATGAAGCGATCATGTCTTGCATGGAGATAGTGTAGAGACTAGATGAGCGCTGGCGTACATAAGATCATTTCCTTGTAGATCACGAATGAAACAAGTTTTCTCCCTAAAAGCAACTTCCAAATCTCCATCACGTAATTGACCAATGTAAAAGAGATTGTGACCGAGGCCTTCCACATAATAAACCCCGCTAATTTCGATGTTGCCATTGATGTAATCTCCGTAGCCCATGATAGTCGCTAAGTGATCATTCCCGAATCGACAAAGCCAATGAACTTTGCAATAAAGTTTGATAATGCTTAAGATTGCTCGTCATGTGTCGGGAACATCCGCTATCAACAATCCAAAGGATGATCTCAGACACCGCATTACACATGATGACACAGATGGAATAGAAGTAGATGTGGAACCCAAGTGTTAGAGGGTTCCAAGCGCTTATAGTAGAAATACACACATCAATGATTTTAGGCATCCATTTAAATCCTAGTGTATTATGTAACCATTTCGCCATCTCCAACTAGTCTTAGCTTTAGTCTTAGTGAATGCACTAGGTGGTACGACATTCCTTGGAAGTGATACAGAACTACAAGTGACATCAATGTGTTTCTTAGAATCTAAAGAGGCGGTCTACCAAGCACGCACTTAGAAGCATTAGTGGGCCTAGAGGTATTCCGGTCTTAGGATTCCTTAATCGAGACAAGATAGCTCTAGCAACACATTTGTCATGACAATCGAAAGCATACTTTTACGACAAATAACACAAGAAGCATCGATTGAATATCAAAAGTACTTAAAGGTTTAGCATTCGTTACATCACTTTTTCTATTACATTTGTCGACGCAATATCTAAAGTAGGTGCAACGGAGTCTTATTCAAAATCCTAGGTGTTCTTCACCGCAAAGATTCCTTATTATTCTTTTCTTAGGTCGCAACTTCCTATTCTTCCTTGTATTGCTCCTAGGCTGTGAAGTGCGGACGTTTGGAAAAGAAGCAACTAGTCCTGTGACAGTAGAGGGAAGCACATTAGTTACTTTTGTTTTGTCAGTAGGCAATCTGGGGTCACGATTACTAAGTGTTACAGGTGCTATTCTCTTAATAACGGTAGGCGGAAGTTGTTCATACTTTCCTAACATTTCTCTTAACTTAAAGATAGTGTGCACCAATTCTTGATTTTCGTAACTAAGATTTTAAAAATTCATGACTTCTAGTGTGTGCAAGATAATGATCAAGTTCGTTTGATGCTTCATCACGAGTCTTTTAAGTAAATCAAATATGACACCATATTCTGCTTAACTTTTGCAAGTTCTTGTTCATATTTTGAGATTTGACACTTCAAAGACACGCTTTGATCATCCAGCTTGCTCAAATTTTGGATTAAACGCTTTGGATTGCAATCGGTTGATTTTGTTTTGCAAAGCAAGTTCACGATTGTGACAATCTTTTGACACCATTGAAGACGACGCTTTGAATTTGAAAGTTCATTTATCAATCGCTCATTTTCAACTTTTAAAGATTCGATCCGATGCACATTATCCGTATTCTCAACAATTACAACAGAATCAACAAGATCGCAGAGATATAATCGATGCATATGGTAAAGAATGCAATAACACAACATTATAGACATCATCACGTATAACATCTTCCAAGAGTCGATCAACATCTTTTCGTAACATTTTCTTTTTACGCTTGGTGTTAGAAATAGATGTTTCGCTTTCTCGAAAACGACTTTCATCAATCCAAGTTCCTTATGAAAGTCCTGCTCCCAATACAATGCACAATTTTTCAAATTTTTAACATTGGGTAAAAGTCTTTTCAAAAATGTCTCTTTGTTCTCGCGCCAGAGGCGATTGAAAATGTTCAACTTTTATTTCGTAATGAAATTCAATCTCATGTTCTAAAAGTTTGAGGTCACCATGAAAAGGTCAAAATATCTAAGAATTTGACGATTTTCGTGTTTTGAATTAACTTCACCGATGGAAGGTAAAGGACCATAAATTTGTGCATAATTTGGTTTGGGATTAACATTAGAAGACTCGACGCTTTTGTGATAATCCTTGGTGTGTTAGAAGAATCCTTTGGTGGAACGAAGTGACCGCTGTGAATAATTAAAAGGTTTGTTGTAAACAACTTTTTCTAATTTTGATCGACTCGCCTTCTCGTGATCTAATTCCTCTTGACGATGATATTCAACAACACTCATAATGTAATCATCAATTTTATATTCTCGACCGAAACTTCGTGATTTGGTTTGAATGCTTTGTTGAAAGCTTAGGTTTGTAATCGCAAGATTCGGTCCATATCCATCTCGATTGGGTTTTAAAGTAAACTTTTGAATAGTCATGATCGACTCACCATGTTTGTAAACAACATTTCAAACTCTTTAAGTTTGTTTTGCAAGTCGATAATTTCTTCAAGATGGTCATTTATTCGCTTCGTTGAATGCTTTTTGTATTCAGAGAACTGCTTTTGACAATTTAACAACTCAAATTTTAGCTTTTTGATTTTCCAAGGTAGAGCGTTAATTTGTCGCTTATGTTCATGTTTCGCTTGTTCTATTTCGCATAACAAAGCATTCTTCAAGCGGCTAGATCACGATCCGTCGCTCTAAATATTGTTCGCTTTGATGAGATTTTGAAAGCGGCTTCAAAACCTTTTTCACGGTTTTCGAGTTTTGAAAAATTGAGTTGCATTTTAAGCATTCAAGATCCTTGGTTAACAAAGCATTTTTCTTTTAATTTCGATTTAATTCAAATTTCCAAACGAGAATTTTGGTCTTTAATTAAGGTCGAGCTCCTGACTAGCAAAAAGCTCATTTTGTTCAACGCGAGTCTCAACATGATCATTATTTAGATCCTCAAATATAACCACGAGTCAACTTGGTTATCAATATTAACCATAAGGTTATCTTGATCATCAAATATAACTACGGATCTATTTGATAATCATCGGAATGAGATGTGGAAGACTCATGTTGAACACTCGATCCTTGTCGATGGAGAAAGTGGCGGAGATATCGATCATGAATGAGTGTAGATTGTTCCAGACCGAGACAAGCCATCGTTGTCATACACCGGGCCTGTGTCACTCATGTGTAGAGCTTGCATTTGTGCCATCAACATCATCACCGCATTAGCCTCGCAAGTCCTCCATATCATCATCGAATCTGCATCCGCCATAAAGCTCGCTCCTTGTTGGTAAGAGTCCCACCACCTTCATCCTTAAGAGCCAAGAGCAAAGCCTCCTTGAAATAAGCATCGCCTCTTGTCCTCGGCTTAGGACATGCATTAGCCGATGACCCTTTTCATTGCGCTTATAACAACGAAGACCATTAACCCCATTCGAGCATTCCCTGCTCAACCACTGAGCTCTTTGTTGTTGTGAGCACCCATGTTATTCCTTCCCATAGCATTAAACCCTTGACCACCTCCCATCCGACGACCATAACCACGATTCTCAACTTCAACGCGTCCATTGTTCACAACAATTTGATTCCTTGTATTGATGAGGAACGAATTCGATTGTTGGATTTGTTTGTATATCGACCAAGGCTTTAGCAATCATAACAAATCCTTGTTGCAAGTCATCGAAAGCAAGAGAGTCCTCATCGCCTTCACCGTAAATGCTTGAGCATTGTTGTTGTTGTATGGAACCAATTGATTTTGTTGAGGTTGTTGTTGTGATCGATCATATGGTGTAATGGTTGCGCTTGGTCGAGGAGCGGGTTGAGGAGCCGTTTGAGGAGGAAGATTAGTTTGAGCCCACAAAGCAAGTTGTTGATTATCCGGAAGTGAAGGTGAAACAGTTTGAGCACGGAGAGTCCTTTCCTTATCAACTTCTTTTGATGAGGCTTCAAGTAATCGTACAACAACCGTATGTAGCATGATGCATATTCTTCGCTGACGGAGAAAATGACATACTTCTCCCATTCAGACCAAGACTACTCAGAACTTAGTATTAACTACAATTCTTGGCATGATGATGTTGTGTTTATCCAAATCATTTATGATGTCCGAGAATCGATGATGATAAGACTCTAGTGTCTCTCCGTGTTCAATCATGAAGTGTTCATAAGCCAAGTAAATTTTGGATTCCATATCCTCCCGATTGAGTGCACCCTTCCATAAGTAGATGAATGTGTTCCCACATCTTCTTTGCGCCTTTTGAGCATCAACACTCAAGAATTGGGTTTGGTAATCCTAAAAGGATATATTGCATTGCAAGCTCATCGCCTTCATAGTGTAGAAGTTCATCTCCGCATAGTTGTGCAACAAAGAGCAATGTTTGATTGATCATCTCGTGGAACAACATTTGGATCTCCTGTAACAAAGAGTAGGCATCCAAATGGACCTTCCAAGATAACCTTCTTTAAGAACTTTCCATGTGGTTTCTTCGATCACAAAACCTAAAGAACCTAATCACCCATTGATCGTAGTTTCGGAGTGAGCATTGAGGTCTATCAAGTGATCCAAATTCATGAATTGATTGTTGGCTGCTTAAAGCTTCACACATCTTTGCAAACCAAGTCGGTTCCTTCATAGTGTTCCTTGATGGATGTTGATTGAAATCGTTTGTGTAGGGTTGTACTTGAAGACTTGGTGGTGGTTGAACCATTTGAGGTTGTGGAATTGCTGCAAGTTGTGGAGTATGTTGTTGATTAAATTGTTGTTGATAAATTTGTTGTTGATGATTAAATTGTTGATGTTGTGGACTTAGTTGTTGTTGTCGTTGAGAATAAGTGTAAGGGAAATAGTTAGAGTATGGTGGTTGTGACATGTTGAAAACTTGTGTTGTTAAATGGATCTTTGTAGTCGAATGAACCGTTGTTGATGAAGAGTCCTTAGGCGTAGAAATCACATAAAAGCCAAGTACCACTTATACGTAAAACACCAAAGATACGCTGTAATAACAAAAGTTACGCGTAGGATTAGCTTACGCGTAAGTAAGGAGAAAACACGAAAGTTATGCGTAAACAAGAAGTTAGGCGAGAAAACTTAGGCGAGGATTAACTTATGCGTAAGATGAGCTTAGGCGTAAGATAAATCTTATGCGTAAAATTCTACGCGTAAGCTTATGCTTATGCGTAAATTTAGGTTTTGTTTAAATGATCTTTTACACTATCACAAAGGCAAAAGATATCCAAAGTCGACGTGTTTTCGTGCTTATCCAAGCAAGAAAACACGGAGTAAACCACGAAAACTCAAGATCAAACCAAGGAACAAGTTACGCGTAGTTTTAGGGTTTTGTTACGCGTAGAACTTAGCCAAAAATGATTTTTGCCCAAAGATGTTTCTAAACCAGATTTTGTGATGAAATAGCTTCAATATCACCAAAATAACACAAAAGTGTGAAACTTGATGATCCAAAGCTTAAAACACGTTATGCGTAGAACAACAACCCTCGTAAAAACCAAGCTTAAAAACAATGATCCACACGTAGTTTGAAACTTTTGCCAAAAATGATATTTTAACACCTTAAAACGTTGAAAGGACAAGAATCTTGGATTAAAAAGTGTAAAAATCGCTTTTAAGCGTGACAAAGTTGGAACCGTTGTTACGCTGAAGACCAAAACTCACTTTAACAACAAACCGATTCACCCAACTATTTGGCGATTGATACCACCGTTAGGTCACTAAGTTTACAACACAAGCATCAATAGTAGAAATAGAGAAGAGAAGAGATCGGATGAACAACACACAACACACACATGCGAGAAACATAAAGAAAGGTTAGCGATGCAAGGTGAAAGAAAGTAAATTGAACAACCAACCCTCAAGTGAGGGTTATTACATAGTATTTATAGGAGAGGAGCTAGGCAACACCCTAGTCCCTTCCTTTCCTTATTGGACTTGGGCCTAGGCTTATGGGCCTTCTACATAAGCCTTTCAAGCTAATAACTAACATAAAGGCCATAATTGCTAAAAACTATTACATATGAATCACTAACACTTGAATTAGGTTTAGGAGTGATTCCAACAAAACCGCCATCTAGGGTGTAGCAAGATATCATCA